>LPNX010890471.1:339768-357110 GCA_001517045.1 Pseudotsuga menziesii | reverse complement strand
TTTCAGGGTGGTTGTCATGGCCTGAACTTGCTGAACATGTACAATGTCTTTTGATTCTATGAATAACAAAGGCAGATTTTTTCCTCTTGAAAAAAAAAATCATCCAATGGTATTAAAAAATTCCGCTGGCAGAGTTACTAAGAGGTTAACGTTCAAAGGCTTCAACGAAAATTTTATGCAGCATGTGGTTATGAACACGTGTGTATACCCTATTCCTTTGAAAACAAAATCAACGGTAGTAAAAGATTCCGCTGACAGAAATGACGTGAGGTTAATTCCCCTGGTCCTTAGCGGATTTTTTTTGTCGGTGTGCAAGTCAAAACACGTGTTGATACCATATCATTGTGTTAACATGATCAACGATGATACCATATCATTGTGTTAACATGATCAATGATTTAATATCGTTTTGCTAAAGAAAATGAGATGAAGTTAACATCCAAGGAGTTGAGCGGAATTTGGTTTCGCTAATTGAAAAAGGTGACACAAATCAATCTCATGTGCATTCATTATACTTTGTAAAAATAACAACTAGAGAGATTTTGCAACTCAAATCTTCATTAGATTTCATTTTGGGTACTTGATGAAGCTAATCGTGTACTTGATATGGGCTTTGAGCCACAAATCTAGAAAACTGTGAATGGAATTCCACGTAAAAAATAAACCTTGATCTATATTACAACTTGGCCAAAGGGTGTTAGGGAGATATCTAGTGATTTGTTGATTAATCCTATTTAGGTAACAATAGGAACTGTTGATGAGCTAGTTGCAAATAACTTTATTTACTCATAATATTGAAGTAATTCTTCCAACGGAGAAACAAAGAAGGGGAACAAATTCTTGGGGGACAGGAGTGAGGGTTAGGAATTACAATATTTTGTTCAACAAAAAATATGTGTGACCAATTTATTCTGAAGTTTATCAATTTGTCCAAATAGGTGGACTGTTCATTATGAATGGTTGATTTTAAAACTCACACAAAGAAAAGTCATAGGCGAGAGGTTAATTCGGAAGTATTACAATTGATTGATACAGAGCATTCAAAATTTAACTGTTAAAGGATAAAGACAATCTACAGGTGGCAGATTCAACATCACAAGCATCCTCAGGCATTCGACATCATTTGAAGCAGAGGAAGAAGCTTCATTTTCTGGAAATGACTGTTTTAGTTAGTAACGTAAAACACTTGTTTTGGTTAAATGAGAAGGAATTTTAAAAAACTGAAAGAGGATTTTCTTCATCATGGGCTCATATACAAAAAATTCTTTTAGTTTCTTAAAAAATGTTAAGGTTTTGGAGATTCGAAGTGATCTTTACAACACATTTTCTTCAAAATTCAATTTATTGTTTGTCATTAATGTCAAATGTAGATTTCGAGGAGCTGGAGGGGAATATAGAAAAACTAAAACATGGGTTTTTATGGAAACGGATTAGATTACAAAAAAATATCTCGATTTTTACACAACTATTACAGTTTGAGATACACAGGCGGGGATTTGAAACCTATTTTTCATAAATTCGCCTCCTAAAAAGCAAGAAATTAGTTAAAACCTATCTTTTATGTTTGCAACTATCTCTATTTTGGGGAAATAAGCTAGATTACGAAATATGAGACTGAGTATATGTAGTTTTTTCTATCTAAACATATGTAATATAAAAAATAGGGTTGTTGGACTCTCATGAGGCGAGAGGTATTTTACTACAACTGTTGGGTCTGGTGCATTTCTTAAAGTAAATAAAGTTTGAGAGAAGAAAATGTTGAAAACTTTCCATGGCAGAGATTCTTGTGCCACTATTTTTCTTCGTAAGTGACTTCTGATGTGATTGTATTTTCAATTTTCACTCCATTATGTATCTTCTTTCATTTTTGAACAGTAATGTTATGGACTAGAATTCATCTTTGATGCTCTAAGTTCATTGATTTAAACATTTTTAAACATTTTCTGCTAAAGTTATTAAAGAGCTCACCCTAGTTAGGTTCTCTATTCTAATGGACTATTTTTCCTTTATTTACTACCACCTTACAATGCCTAAAGTTTGAGCAAATGGTGTCTACCTTGCCTCTGTCCTTATTCTTTTCAAACCCCAATATTTTGCAACTCAAACCAATATCTGATTATTGACTCCATTTCCCAATGGTCTTTTTCAAGTATGTCCTACCAAAATTAACAAAAAACTTGTTACTATCCAAAATTTGACCTTCTGAGTGTTATTGTTGAATATCCAGAGTGAGAAAGCTTTAAAATTATTAAGAGAACCCTCTCCGATTGCATAAGTTCAGAATACAGTTTAAAGTGGTTTTGTGGTTACCTTGGGGTTTTCTTAATTCAGGCCAAGGAAAGTCTGAGTGCGAACACTCATGTTGTGAGGTGGTGTACTTTAATATGTAAAGTAGATATACTATGTGATGTATGGCTAGTCATAGTCAACAAGTTCTAAAAGTCTCCTTTAGGGAATAGCTACCCCTGGAGTGATTTACTTTAGCATGTGACTATATGACCCAGGGTAATACATATGATCATACGTTCATAAACAATCTCATGATTATGATATGATATAGATGATTAATTAACGAAAACACATATTGACCATGCAGAGGTAATTAATATAAGCACAGAGATGGAGAGAGAATTTGAATTACCCATGTTGCCACCAAGTGAACTCGAATTGATAAGATATCCGCTGAGTATTAGATATGGTAAACAAATTTCAGTTAATTAAGGAATAAAGTCCTTAATTTATGCAAGTGGATGTTGGAAATAACACAGATGGAGAAGTACTGGTTATGTTCAGTTACATTCAGTTTTGTTTAGTTACTTATAGTTCTTTTCAGTTACATTCAGTTTTGTTCAGTTACATTCAGTTCATGTAGTTCCATTCAGTTCAATTTAGTTACACCCAGTTGTATGCAATTACACTTAGTTCCATGCAGTTCCATTCAGTTGAGCTCAGTACACTCAGTTAAAGTTAGTTAATTAATTGAGGGCACATATCTTCTTGTGGGAGATAATTATGGAGTGCCAACTTGGCACCAAGTCAGGAAGGGCGCATATCTTCCAGTGGGAGATAATTATGGAGTTCCATCTTGGAACTATATCAACGAGGGGCGCATGATGGAAGATGGATTAGTGTTATAAGTGTTAAAAAGTTGCTAATACATGAAACCATTCTATTTTTGTTATAAAACCTAAGTTGACTTGTCATTAAAGTTCTATGCACTTGTCAAGTTAGATACGATGTTCCATTTGATCTCCACTCTCTTGTGCTCTAGGCGAAAGCAATCTCCTAATGTGTTGTAATAATTTTTTGACAATAATCAATCATACTCTAAGATTGTTTGCTGGGTTTTTCATCCTTCGAATCAGTGGAGGGTTTTCCGAGGGTATATCCTGTGTTCTATGGTTGATTTATGTATTTGGATTATTGATGGTATTTATATGCACTGTTATAGTGGTTTCAAGTTTTAAAGTTCAATTATATTCATATATATTTCAATCACTAACATGGATTTAGAGCAAGGGCATGCAAGGGATTAGTTTTGTGCAAACACTCTAAGCTTCCATAGATCTTGAAGCATTGAGCAAGAGCATGATCTTTATTCTTTTGTGACCTCCATGAGAGAAGAGCCCACTACAATTGCATGAAGAATAAGCTACAAGAAGAGTCAAGCAAAGGAAAATAGGATCATATATGACTCCTTGAAGGACAACTTGATGTCGGTGATCACACCCTTGAAGACAGAAAAGGAGTGATTCAACACACTCACAAATCTTTATGAGAAGAAGGCCCCTACTCAAAAGAGGGATTTTAAGAACAAGTTGCACAACATGAATATGGAGAAGGATGAGACCGTAGAATTATTCTTCACAAATATTTCACAAGTGAAGGACCAACTAGTAAGAATCAGTGTGAAGACGGATAATGATGATCTTCTACAAACATCCATCGACAGACTCCTGTCCTCATGGGAGACATTTATTGCTGCGATAAAATAAAGAGTAGAGAAACCCAATTTCATAATACTTTAGCATGATTGCATCCAAGTAGAAGGGCGCATCTAGAACAATATGGCGAGCATTAAGGAGGAGAATCTTTCCCTCACGACAAGAACCAAGAAATAAAGAAAACCATTTTCTCCCAAGAAAAATTTCCATGCAAAGAAGAAAGAGATCCATAAAGGTACAAACAAATCAAAACCAATATGTTTTTCATTGGAAAAAAACAGGTCACTTCATACAAGATTGCAATACAAGGAAAAGAAAAGAAGGAAGAATTCATGCCTCCACCGCCGTAGAAGGAGGCAAACCTTCTCAAGATAAATCATCAAAGGAAGAGGGTGATCAAAATGAATATTTCCTTCAATGAAGAAAAACATTAGGTCTTGGTTTCATGGGATCCTTATTCCCATGCAGATACACTTTCTAGTACACACATTAAGTTTTCTTTTTGCAGTGTTTAATGTTGTAGTGAATAAAGAAGGACTCCACCTACCTTCGCAAGGGTGTAGAGATCAAGAGGGATCCCACACAAACAATAAACATGAGTACCTTATTTTTATTTTCTGTTATGAATTAGATCTATTTTTTTTTATGTTTCATGACTGTCATATAGATCTGTATTCCTAGACTTGGAATTGTGTTTAGCATATACATTATTTTTTCTATCTTTATTGGCATGTTATCAATCTCATGAGTCCAAATTTTGTGAGATGATATAAGAATTCTATATTACTTCTATATACTTATATAAGGCTTAAAACATCCTCCATAAGACATGAGATTTAGGGAAGCATGATTATTTCATAAACTGCAAACATAAGACTACATGATTGACTAGATAGAGGGCTTCATGCTTACCTCACGAGATATGAACATGGGGTTTATATTTATTCTATAAAATTATTTTTTTGGACAGATATAGGACTGATATAGGGATGCATATTAGTATATAATATTATAACGGGTTATGATAAATTGATTGGTCAATACCTGTACATAACTAGGTAAATCTTTATCAGTATATTGAGAGAATTTCATGTGAACAAAATTCATGAGTATGAAATGTTTCTAACCACTAGAATAATTTGTCTTGCAGGGAAAGTTAATATGCCCTTACCTACAAGTAAAGAAGGACATGAATGTGGATTCATTCCGATGGCTGAGCCTGAAAGAGAACAGTCCGAGAGGTTCCTATGTCTCTTCGGAAGTAGACAAAATATATGGCTTAATTCTATTATGATTGATGTGAATACTCATGAAGATATTCTATATTATTTAGATTCATGTGTCAAAGAAGAGATTCATATATATATGAGCATAAGTCTTCATGATGGAGGACTCACATTATGATTCTCACATTTACATGGTGAGAGGGAGTTGTTAGTCTCGCTAGCTCATGAAGAACCAGTGTAACTAGTTGATGTACCTCATGTAAAAAGGAAATATGCATGATGCTCATATTCAAAAGGAAGCTGAGAAATGTATTCAAGAATCTTGTTATGATTTTTATTATTATTAGTGGTGTGGCAGTCACTAGAAAAATATTTTCCTCAGTCAAGAAAAATGTGCAGTAAAAAAGCCTAAAGACTTTCAGGATGATGGACTACAAATCCATGGCCACACATATGAAGGTAAATATGACATTTATAATTATTATTTAATATTTGGAGGATCTTGTAATATCCCAAATTTTTGACCTTGATTATATTGGGCATAAGCCCCACTACACATGATTTATCTTGGTTATATAGATATAATGAGCATAACCTCCAATGCACATGTTTTATTGTTTTGTTATATGATTATATATTGGGAAGAGGCCTTGTTGGACATGGACTATTGTTGTGTACTGGGCATAGGCCCCATTGTACTTGATTTATTTATTATGTGATTGGGTACAAGCCCTAATATACTGAGATGATCTTTTTGTGATGTATTGTGTAGAAGACTGATATATGATGTGTTGGGAATAAGGCACATGGGTTATGAGACTATGTGTTGAGCATAACCTCTGGAGCACATATGTAACCCCAACAAGTAAAGGATAAAAGTATTGGGCATAAGCACTAAAGCACTCCAACATGATGTTGAGCATAAGCTTTGGAGCATCGAATCTTTGGCCATTGTATCCCTAGGTGTATTGTACAAATGCATCCTAGTACTAGTGTTGAGCAAAAGGATCTGGAATTGCACTTGTGTAACACCTATTTGATAGTGTTGAGCATAATCTATGAATAACACTAGGGGTCATTACCTTAATTAAGGGTGTTGAGTTGAAAAGACTCTAAATAGCACAAACCTTCATCATACTTATTCAAGCTGATTAATTGAAATCACAATCTATATATCATCAAGGACTACAAGATACTTCCACGAATACGAGGTAATCCAACATGCAAGGAAATCTAGGGCTACCTATCCTAGTGGATCGACCAAACCCCACATGAGGCCTTGTTAAATAATTAACATAAACTAAGGAAGCATCAAATAAACAATTATGCTATTTAATGCATGGATAATAAAAGATGAATAAATTGAACAAGTAAGTCTATATATATATAAAGTTATTTTGAATAAATAAAGAAATAAAAGATAATAAAAGTTACTAAGTAAAAGTCTATATAAATATTATTTTTATAAACTAAATAAATAAATAAATTAAAATTCTGTTCTAAACTCAAGTAGGAACTAATAGAAAGTTCCTAGTTATCAAAAAAATTATCTTCTAAGATATATTACATATAAATCAAACTAAGAGTTATTTTCAAGAAAGTACTAAAATCTTGATGTAACTGAAGATAACCAACTGCCCCTTTCCAAAGAATATCTATAAAAACAAGAGCTAAGAGAGGAAATGTGAGCCGATCTTTATTTCTATATGGTATTTGGCAGAATTCCAAACCCCGTACTTAGAGAATATGGAGCTTAACCCCAAGATACCAGCAACCTCATCCTTAGGTGTTCTAGTTTTCTCTTGCATGTTGGATCCATCTCAGTGGGATATGATTAAGAACCAGGAATGGGTATGGGTCAAGGTTTGCGGGAGCATGGCAGTTCTGAGGTCATCCGGTTACCGCTCCACATATCAGAAACATAGTATTTTCTAGATTAATTTTGTATTTGAAGTGTGTAGGGTGATAGAGCTATTATAAGCCATGCAACTGCAGGTAAGAGGTTTACTCTATATCATATTTTGTTTTTGTTCTTAAATATATTTACAGGATGAGATTTATAGTTATCGAGATTTCCATTGAAAGCTGCAAATTATCCTTCATAAAATAATATAAAGCTTTTAAAAATGTTTTATAGTTTAGGTTAAAATCTAGGATTAATCTTCTCATAAGGTTTATGCTAATCACTTTCCAAACATTATGAACAATGTTGATTCCACACAGAACCCTTAACCATAGGAATCATAGATCCTAGAAACAATAGCCTTTGAAAACCAAATAATTATTTAAACCATTTAAAATTTAGGACATAATCATTTTCAAGCGAAGGTCGCTCCAACAAAGCAAGCTCTTGCTGGAGATCTGATTTATAAATCTAAAATTTACACTTAGAACTATTTACAAATTATCCACGCAGGGTTTACATACTTAAACATTAAATAAACTAGCAACAGAGTCCCTTATGAGATTTCTCCTTTATGTTCTTTTTAAGAATAAAAATGATTGACTACTATTTTTACGAGACCCTAGAATCCTCTAAAAAAATATCATTTAAATAAATGAGTATATGCCAATAATAAAAAGAATAGTGAGCCACAAGTCGAATCCCTTGGAGTTCTAAATCTAAGTTATCAACATTTCTATATTTACAAGTATGACTCCATAAACTACGCATAGCATTGGCTAAAATCTTGTTTAAACTTTTAAAAAGAAATAAATAACCATACATACAAGCTTAACCAGGGTATCACGATATCCCTTCTACCAAACGTTGAAATCCAATAGAAACTCAAGATCAGGGTTTGATTCCCATAGAGTTGCTTTGCTAGCCATCCTTTGGAGGGAATGGCCACGCTTCAAGCGTTGGCATGAGAATTTATCACCGTGACTTGAAGATTAAATAGGAAAACAAAATTAGGGATTTTCCCGTGCTTCTGTAGAGAAGAGAAACAAACAAAATATTTTCCACTCAAACAATAAATACAAATAAAATTACCCACAGTGCCATTTTTGGCAATGGAACTGCTAACGCAGAAGATATCCACCATAACATAAATACATTTCTCACTGGGAAGGATTTTCCCAAATAAATTTAAAGTAACATAATTGAAATAAAGTTTTTTGTAAACCAAATCAACTATATCTGCCCATATGTTTGCCTAAAACATACAAAGCAAGCTTAAGCATCAATCACCATATCCTCGACAACGTTAACAAATGAGATTGTACATGATACATTGAAAAACTTCAAGACACAAAAATTAAAATACTACGAGATACTTTAATCATTCACCCAGCTATCAACATTTAAACCAATACAGAGCACATAAAAGAGAACAACGATACAACCTTGTATTTCTAGAAATAGGGTTTAGTTAGGTTCGGTAGTTTTTCACCCACGGTCAAAATTAAAATTACAAATTACTCAAACGCTTGAATGGGCTCATAAAACACTAAACCCTACGAAATTTTCCTGAGCATCATTTTCATTTGAAAATCCCTTACAGTCAGCATGTCGTAATTCCGAGAGACTGCCATCAAACCCTTGTAACTCTGAATGACAAGCTAGTAAACAACAAACAACACATCCCAAAATCTTTTCGAAACACAAAAAAACCAGCCAGAGGTAAAGGACACATGAACATGGGATTACCAAGTTTGGCTTGATGGATTTCCCTCCCCTCAGTTGCAATCCTGTTTAAACGCTGTACCATCCTGCCATGAAACCATCCCAGAGATTATAAAATGCTTCATATAAAAATAAAGCAAATAGAGTTAAAATTGACATGGATGAGACACATACCTGAACAACAATGGCACCTCTGTAAACCCACTGTCCACGCCTTTGCCAAAGAAAACCCCAAACAGGGAGCTCACTCTCCTCACCTGTTTTAGCATGCAAAGAGGAATTGGAAAACATGAAAAATCGTTTTTATGCCTGAGCCAGTGTGGAAGGTGACACAATTCCTTCACGTGGCATTCTTTAATGCTGCAACTACCTCCACTAGTGTTTAAATCAACTTACCACTCCGTATAGTCGTTATTTCCTCCTTGATTGTATTTATGCCTTCCTCTATGCATACATAACCTTAGTTTGTTTTATTTTTAAATATCAAAGATTTAATTCTGGATCAAATTACTCCTTTAAACCATACACTTGGCATAGGATTGGTTCTTAGTAGCTGCGAACACAACGTTTCTCATGTCTTAGTTCATAATGAACTAAGTAAGCCCAAGTTCATAAAAGTCTTTCATACCTTTTTGTTGATTCGTTAATAAATCCAACCACTCTTTTCCCTTTAGAAGCCAAGGTATGTTAGCCACAACTTTTTAGTTTTAATGAGATTAGGTTGTGTGTTAAGTCAAACATCCATTATAAACCAGTATGAAGTAAGTAGATAGAACATAACAATAAACACTAGACCAATATACAAGAAACATCATTATATAAATAAATGACATAAATATCACCGTAAGAAAATAGGTCACCATGTATTAATCTACGGAAGAAATCCAGATCAAGAATACAAGTATCCTTCTTAATAAATTTACACAATGTTGAAGTTAATTTTAGATGAACCTTAGATCTTAGCAATTCTATTGACCATACATTTATTTATTTATTTACGGATTTAAGGGATATTATGTAAGTGGTATTATAACCCAATTACAAACACTTAGAGACCTTCTAGGCTCACTACTGAACATCCACTGCATAAATGTATTTCCAAAACTTTATTTATAATTTATAAAACTAAAAAAATAATATTTTTATCGACTGTTGAATTGCAGATATACAGAGTAGTATAAATCATGGACACAAAAGAGAACAACAATTTACATGGGAACCTAAATTCCCCACCCCGAGAAGAAGAAATCGTGGTGGAACTGAATTTCGACTTAATGAAGAATATACAGAGTCTACAAGCAAATCTACAGAGTTTTAAGAATGACAACATGAATGAAAGGTGAGAATAGAAAGCAATAAGTGAAGCTCTACTTCGGAGCTTGATAGGGGTAAACCCCCATAGACATTCCACCCACTCAATAAGCAAATCCAAAGAAAACTATCATCATAAAAGAAGGACCAATAGTCTAAGAGAGGAGGGACGAGAAGAAAACACCCTTGACTTCATAGACGAAGAATATCAAAGCTCTTCCAATAATGGCTCACCCTCCCCTTGCAAGAAAAGGTAGAAAAATGACGACAACCTTCAAGGGGAGTTTCGAAAGATCAAAGCCCCAACTTATGAAGGGGAAATGAATATTGGAGAGAAGGCTCAAGAATGGCTCCTAGGTATGAATAAATAGTTTCGAGTACATGATTATTCCAGTGAGATGAAATCCCAACTAGCCATTTACAACTAGAATGGAAAGGAAGCCAGATGGTGGAGAGACCTGAAACATACTAAGAGGGACGAAGTAAAGGATATAAGATGGAGTACTTTCAGCAAAATATTCCAGGAAAAGTACATGTCCAAAAGATTCTTTGACAGAAAAAAATTTCCATGAATTAAAGACAGGCTCCCTAACTATGGATTCCTTTATCAATAGATTTTTAGATCTAATTCATTATGTACCTTATATAAAGGACGAAAAGGTCAAGATACAACAATTTTTGGGATGTCTCCCTCCAAATTTTCGAGAGAGAATTTATTTTGAAATGCCAAAATCTCTAGACACCACTTTGCACAAGGCTAGAATTTGTTATGAACATGGACAACTGAGACATGAAAATATGAACAGAAATCAAGACAGATTTAGGTCCTTCTCAGACAACCAAAAACCTGGTTTTAAGCCACTGCCATACATGAAGAAGAACAATAGTTTCCCAACTAACAAAAATTTCAACTAACCTGGTGCACGACCAAATGTGCCCGTGCCAAATGCCAACATACCAGTAGTAAACGAAGGATCCAAGGTTGCCTCACTGCAGGTTAGCTGCTGGAAATGTCAAGGGCCCCATTATGCCAGAGATTTCCCAACAAGACAGATGGAGTCCTACACAACTTACAAGAAAACCCAATAGTAGAAGACACAACTAGGACACCTAGGATCTATGCAGCACTCGACGACCGATAAGCAGACCATCAAGCCACTATGGTCGAGACAGTAGGTAAGGTTTCAAACGCATCTATTTCAATATTAATTGATGCCAGTGCTTGCTGAAGCTATGTTTTTCCCAATATTGTCGACACATGTAAACTAAAAAAAGAGAAACATGAGAAACCATGGCTGGTACAACTAGCCACTGGTACAAAAAGGAAGGTTTCAGAACTAGTAAAAGAATGCGAGATAAACATGAACTGTTTTCCAACTAAGGTAGACTTAAATAACTTACCCTTAGGATCGTATGACATACTTATAGGCATGGACTGGTTGGAACAAAAACATATCATGCTTGATTGTTTAAACAAGTCAATCTTATGCGCAGACAACCAGGGGAATCAAAGAAAGATTCAGGGCATACCCAAGAAGGTTTCTGTTAGATAGATATCAACCCTACAAGCAAAGAAATGCATAAGGAAGGGCTATAAATTTTTTATGGTTAACATTCAAAACACAGAAGCTAAGAGAGAACAACAAATTGAAGACTTTCTGCTTCTCGTAGACTACAAATATGTATTTCCTAAGGAAATACCAGGACTACCACCCAATTGATACTTAAAATTTTCCATAGAATTAACACCAGGATTAGTACCGGCTTTGAAAGCCCCATATCACATGAGTGCACCAGAGTTGGTGGAGCTCAATTTACAGCTACAGGGAAAAAACATAATAGGGTTATATTCGAACTAGTGTGTCTCCTTGGGAGAACCTATAATCTTCATAAATAAAAAGCATGGTACGATGCAAATGTGCATCGATTACCGACAACTCAACAATATGACCATAAAAAACCGTTATCCACTCCCTAGGGTCAACAACTTATTCGATCAATTCAAAGGAGAAAGGATATTTTTGAAGATTGACTTGTGATCCAGATACCACTAGGTAAGGATCCGGGATGAAGGCATACATAAGATCGCTTTTCAAACTCGATATGGCCGTTATGAGTTTGTGGTAATTCCTTTCGGGCTAACCAACGCACCAACCAATTTTATGTGCACGATGAATAATATTTTTAGTAAATACCTGGATGAGTTTGTATTAGCCTTTATAGATGATATACTAATTTACGTAAAGAGTAGGTAAGAACATAAGGAACATTTCTGAATCATATTATGAGTATTACGGGAACACCAACTTTACACCAAGTTTAGCAAGTGAGATTTTTACAAACCACAGATACAATACCTAGGTCACATCATTTCAGAAAAAGGGATAACTGTCGACCTAGAAAATATTAAAGCCATTGAGGAATGGTCTACCCGTACTTATGTCACATACATTAGGTCAATTCTGGGACTATCGAGTTACTACCAAATGTTCATTGAGAACTTTTCAAGGATTTCTTGTCCCATGAACTCCTTACAAAAGAAGGAAAACAAATTCCTGTGGACGACCAACATAAATTAAAAGAACACGAACAAAACTATCCCACACATGATCTTGAGCTAGCGACCATTATCCACACCTTGAAGATGTGGAGGCACTACCTCATGGGGAAGAAGTTTCTCTTAAAGACACACACCATGAGTCTAAAGTATTTATTCAACCATCTAGATTTAAATTCCAGGAAGGCCATATGGTTGGCCTTCCTTAGCGAGTGCCACTTTGAATTAAAGCACATAAAATGAAAGGAAAAAAAATCACTGGTGCTTTAAGTCGATGAGCTCATATGTTGAATGAGGTAACTTTGAGTCAAACCGATTCGGACTTGCACGATAGGATTATAATGCCAAGCAGGGTTGACCATTTCTATGTCTAGGTCCTTCAAAATATTCAGGAGGATAGGTTATTCCAACAATAGAAGGAATATAAGGTAGACGAGCTAGGATTTTTATGGTCTAAAAGGAGACTCTATGTCCTGGATGGAGGAGACATCAGGTCTAACTTTCTAACAGAGTTTCTTCGAAATCCCTATTCGGGGAGTCCGGGATATCAAAATATGATATTGACAGTGAATAAACAATTTTTTTGGCCTAAGTTAAAGATCGACATAACACTATTCATCGCAAAATGCCAAGAATGCCAACTGGTCAAAGTAGAGCACCAACACTCTTCAGGGTTGCTTCAACTGTTACCCATTCTACAATGGAAATGGGAGGTTATCAGTATGGATTTCATTACAAGATTACCAAAGAGCAAGAAACAACATGATTCCATTTTGTAGTAGTCAATAAGTTGTCCAAAGCAGCACAGTTTATTCTGGTAAAGTCAATGTACAAAGCGGTTCACATTGAGACATTTTCCTAAAGTAAATATTTCAATTGCATGGCACTACAACAAATCCTGGAATTAGCATCCCATTTAGCGTCCCTTTTTAGTGTAATTTTTTTTACATTTAGTGGTAAAACTAGACACTAAATGGGACGCGTCATGGACAAAACTTAAAGCATCTCAAAAAATGCCTTTTTTTGCTTCCTAAATAGCATCCTTTATGGCATCCAAAATAACATCTCTTTTTTTACTTCAAGAACAACGTCCAACTTTGCTTCCTAAACAACATCGAGGTTTGCTTCCAGAATAGCATCCAACTTTGATTCCTAAACAACGTCAAGGTTTGCTTCCAGAATAGCATCCAACTTTGCTTCCTAAACAACGTCGACGTTTGCTTCCTAAATAACGTCATATTTTGCTTCCTAGCGAGTGTCTACTTTTTCTTCTTAAATGACACCCTCATTAGAGCCATATTTGCATCCTTAATAGCACCATGTTAGCATCCAATATTACATCCATTTTTGCTAACACTTTAGTATCCTATTTTGCACCATATTTTACTTCCAAATATGTGCCAATTTTCGCTTCCAAATTTGCATCAATTTTTTCTTCCTTTTTTGCATCGTGTTTTGCTACCAAAATGGCGCCAAATATTTCTTCTATTGTTGCACCATATTTTGCTTCCCATGTAGCGCCATATTTTGCATCAAAAGTAATGTCTTATTTTTCTACCACATCAACGCCATGTTTGGCTTCATCATTAGCGCCACGTGTTGCATCCTTTTTAATGCCTAGTTTCGCATCTCTCATGTTTTGGTCACTAATTTAGTCATTTTTAGTAATTTTATATACAAGTTTTGGTCATTTTGTTTGGTCACCTATCTCTTATTTTTTGCTTACTAATTTAGTTGTTTTTAACCGATATTATAGTATCATTAGGGAATGGAGGAATCGAACCACCAACCTCCTGCTTGTAAGGCAGGCACTCTTCCATTGAGCTAGAACCCTTTAAGAATTTGGGAACCTAACTTACAGAGTCCTCTATAATGGTAAAAGAGATTAATACACAACTTTGAGTATCTAATGGTCGAAAAAGTATGATAGATTGTATTATCTTCAACATGGGATTGATTATGTTCCTTAGTTATCTATATATCATTATCCTATGATTGTAAAGTTTCTATCATTATAGTACCAACATTTGCAGCTTGTGAGGCAGTATCATCACCTTTTTCTTATGATCTGGTGGTATCATGGGCCTAACCTGATTTTGTGTCATCAACTAGTTGAGCCCTCTATAACTGAGAAACGTAATTATACTCAATTACTAATTCTATCGTAGTGCCACTCATTCCTCTAAGTTGCTAATTATCATCAACCCAGCTACTCAAACAATTTATTGGTTGCCCACTTCAAAGTGTTTAGTAAATATAATCCAAATGGGACGGATCTGAAGTACTTTCAATATTACTCTATGCTACAACCCTATCATTCTCTGCAATCATAGACACATTACATTATATATGTCCTTAAACTATGAATTCTAAAGTTTGAATCCAAGAAAAATAATTTATAATCTAGCAAATGTTCAACAACCAAAAATTTTAAAAATTACATATTGCTCAACGAAAAACTGATCTAAATGGGGTAGATCAATATGGGGTAGTAGTCAATATGGCTCAGTCACCAAGTGTGAAAACCACAATAGTGATACTCAGCCCCACATACAATAGTAGTTAATATGAATCATTCACCAAGTGTGAAAACCCCAGCAGTGATACTCAGCCCCAAAATTGGTACAACTATAGCAAGGCAAGATAAATTTAGAAAACATAACTTTCATCTCTTTTAACTTTAACACTTCGATGGTCACTGTGTTAAAGTTGGTCCTTGAGATACACTTCATCAAATGCAATGTACATAACATAAACAATAATATAGTACAAAAAACAAACTAATGACCGGCAACTAATAAATAACAATGCCGGTTCATGTCTGGTTTAAATTAGCCTTATACTCAGATACTTTTAGGATCAAATATTGTCACTAAAAGGAAAAGACAATGAAATAGTCGACATACATTGAGAAAGAAAAGGTTAGGAATAAGGTTAGGCACATACAGTAGCAGTCAATATGACTCAGTCACCAAGTGTGAAAACCCCAACAGTGATACCCAGCCCCAAACATAGTTAGGCACCAACAGGATCACAACCAGTTCAAGAAGATTAACACAAGTCACGGCTGAGATCTTAGCAACCCAGCAAGGTCAAGTCAGAGTCCTAACAACCCACAAGAATCATAGCTCTGTACAAACACCTCATAGAGGTCACAACTCAAGTTCAATGAGCACACACAACGGTCATAGGCTAGCACAGGTGGCATCCAAGAGTCATAGCTCAAGTCTGAATAACCCCAAGTCCCAAGGGTCATGATTCGCTCTAAAAAATAGTAGAAGGGTCACATCATAAGTCTGGGCAAGCTGTTGATGTATATGTAACTTCAGAATGTATTCTTCTATGTATTTTATATTATTGTAACCCGATGTTTATTCCGGGATGTTTCTATTATGTATTTGAGTCATGTGGTCATGCCCCGATGTTCCGATGGGGAGGATTATAATGTAAACAAGTCATATCAAGTCATTGGGTAAGTCCCCACTGTTTAGGGGCACTTGAGTTATTATACACTAATTAAGGTGTAGGCTCGAGTAGTAATTATTAAGTCGGGCCTACGTGTGAAATGGTAATTCAAGTGAACGGACTAATATAAATAGAGAGTGTGAGTCTCTCTATTTATCACTTGTGAATTACTCACTTGCTCTCTCAAGTGTGGCGCACCTTTGGAGAAGGAAATATCTTGGCTTGACAGAAGACAGAAGGCTGCTGTTGTTTTTGGGAGATCTCTTACTGTTTTGGTGTTGATTCTATCTTAGAGGAAGTTGCGGGGTTTTCTCCTTTATGGTTTCCCCGAGGAAAATGATTTGTGTCTCTTGTCTCTTGTGATGTGATCATGTTTTATTGCTGTACTTGTTATTCTCTCAGTGAAAATATCCTAAGATCATAATGCTAGCTTAATTGTTGAAAAACTAACATGGTATCAGAGCTAACCTGAGAAGAAGACACTGTGCAGCTGCGGAGGCTAGGGCTTCCTTGTTTGTGGATCTTCCTCCACTAATTTTCAGCAAAAGTAAGGTGGAATTATTCTCCTCCCTAGGGCGCAACTTTCTGTCGAAACATAATTCAATTCTGAGGTTTTTCAGTTTTGGACCTGTCACTGGGGCCGGAAATTAGGGTTTTTTTATTGAAGAGGAATTTTTCAGTGGGACCAAGCCTGGATTGTTCTCCTTCCCAAAATCGAAGTTGGGAACAAATTTGAAGTCATTTGGGTGGACAGAACTCCGGGAAATCAAAACCCTTGTTGCTCTTGAACCAGCTCTGCAGGATTTTAGCTCAAGCTTCAGATTTGACATCTTGAACCTCGTAAGATCTAAAATCTTTTGTATTTCCATTTGAGGTTCTTATTTAGAGATGTCTCATCATACCAAGCTTGATGAAAAGCTTGAGGGGGCTGATAACTTCCGAGCTTGGAAGTATAGGATCTCCCTGGTCCTGGAAGAGAATGAACTAGACTCCTACATTCATGAGGAGGTTCCAGATCCAGAGGGAGATGAGGCAAAGGCCCTACATAAGAAGAAAATGGTTATGGAAAAGAGAATCATTGCTGATTCTATTAAGGATCATCTTATCCCACAGGTGTCCTCTCTCAAGACACCTAAAGCTATGTTTGATGCCCTAACCAAATTGTTTGAAGGGAAGAACATCAATCGGAAGATGACCCTAAGGAACCGGTT
>LPNX010890471.1:309756-334742 GCA_001517045.1 Pseudotsuga menziesii | reverse complement strand
CGTGTGAAATGGTAATTCAAGTGAACGGACTAATATAAATAGAGAGTGTGAGTCTCTCTATTTATCACTTGTGAATTACTCACTTGCTCTCTCAAGTGTGGTGCACCTTTGGAGAAGGAAATATCTTGGCTTGACAGAAGACAGAAGGCTGCTGTTGTTTTTGGGAGATCTCTTACTGTTTTGGTGTTGATTCTATCTTAGAGGAAGTTGCGGGGTTTTCTCCTTTATGGTTTCCCCGAGGAAAATGCTTTGTGTCTCTTGTCTCTTGTGATGTGATCATGTTTTATTGCTGTACTTGTTATTCTCTCAGTGAAAAGATCTTAAGATCATAATGCTAGCTTAATTGTTGAAAAACTAACACAAGCAACAGTGATCACGACCCAATCTAAGAAGTCACAAAAAAGTCACGACGTGTCCAAGAGGGCTAAAAAAAGTCATCAATATTCACGACTTATTAGAGAAAGCATCAACATTTTATGGTTCAGCTAAGGTAAGGTCAAACAGTCATGACCTACCCAAGAAGGGTTTTACCTATTCATGACCCAACTCAAGAAGGGTTCCACACAGTCATGGCCCAACTAGCAACTTGTTGCAGCTGCAACAATTTCCCAAAATTCTAAAATTTTTTAGGACTTTCCTCTGCTTTGGATTAGTTTGATTTTCTTCCTTATTTGGTCTAATGACTTTTGGAACGTTTTCCAGCACTTGGGTTGCTCTATCAATCGATCTGATGTTCTCCTTAATGCTTAAATTAATCCCATGCATAATCAAGCTTATCGTTGCCTTTTGAATACCTTTGAATCCATTCTGAATCGTTGCCTTTTGAATACCTTTGAAGCCATTATGAATCGGAAGTTGTCCATTTGAATTTCCTGTCGTTGCGGAGGTTTTTGCCTTGTTTTTTTCCGCCGTTGCGGGTGGTTTTTGGTTCTATGTCGGAAGGTATGATTTTTTCCTTGTCCGCCGTTGCGGACGGATATTCGCTTTTGGCCTCCACCGTTGCGGATCAGTTTGGGTTTTGATTTTCTCTTTCTTTCCTACTTATCTTTTTGGTTTTCTTTTGGCTGTGTATCAGAGCCTTTTACCATCGCTCTCTCCGCTGTTGCGGACGGTGTTTTGTTATGAGTGTCCACCTTTGTGAAGGAGTTTAAGCTGTTCGCTTCCGACCCAAAAGGCCGCCGACGTCCGATCATTATTTTCACGCTCCTTGCTCACCGTTGCGGACGGGCTGATGTTGTGGTTTTTCGCCGTTGCGGAAGGATTTGAGTTCTCACCTTCCGATCCAGAATTTTTTCTCGTCCGATCCGTTAAGTATTCCCACGTGTGAACCATTTTATATATAGGGAGAAGCGAGGTGGATTATTTTATTGTTTGTTTTGGCTCGAACTATTGTGATCATCCTACGCTGTCGACCCCTAGAAGCTCCACGGGGTCTTCACCTATTTACCAATATCCTATCACGTTAGTTCATATTGTGGGTTTTAAAATTATAAAAAATCAAACCAATATATTGCAGGTATTGGGGGGATGAGGGGTTTAAGGTAGGGGTGGGTAGGGTGGTTTATAAGGATTGAGGTATAAAATGGGGTGGGGAGGAAGTTTTAAGTATTGGGAGGGGTTTTCAACAAAAATAGTTTGGGTCAATATCTCTCGAAATTAACGGTATTCTTTAATATCCCACGATCGCACGTGCTATGTGAGAGGTTCACTAAGTGAAGTCCCTGTGCGAAGCTCGTGGACCACCGTGCCGGTACTCGCATCTAGGTGGTAGTGGAGGAAGCCCGACCCCTTTCGCCCGTCGGATACATCCGTGCCAGGTAGGTTTATTCACCTTCTCCCGTTCCTTTTGAAGCATTTGATAAGGATTGATGGAGTTAATCTTGGTTAGGATTGCTTCCTTCGCCCGTTAGATGTATGCGTATATAATAGAGGGAAGGGGGTATTCTGACCGCTAGCATGGGCATTTTTGACCCACAGAGTATTTCTTTGCCTATGTCCGTTGGTGCACAGCCTCACTGGGTGGGTTTTGGTGCAGGCGGTCATTACGCCGCCTGCACCTAGCTACCCCATGTGTGGCAGTAGGGTGCAGGGGAGTCTTTGTGGTGTTTTCCTGTGGCTTTTGGTAGTTCATCTTTTCTCTCAAGATCCATATTTCCCGTGGGATCGAACCCCAGTCTATGTGCTCACGCCGTCCCACACAGTCCAGTTAGGCTCGGTCGTTTGAAACCCTAGCCGGTTAGTAGGGATATGCCATGTTTTGGTTTCGCATGGGTAGTGGTTTTGATACAAGAGTTAATTGTGGCAAGATGGAAGTAGTACCCGCAGAGAGTGGAAGGGGTAGTTGGTTTGATGTAATTTTTCTCCCACGAACCACAAAAGTCCCCGTTGAGTTTAATCCTGCTAGGCTATTGGTTGTTAAGATGTTTGGTATTGAAAACATAGGAGATTCACACAATCATACTGCATATAGCTTCATTCAATTAGTTTCTTTAATTGCTATGCACAGATTAGGTTACCGAGCACTGCGTCTTGTATTTTAATGGTTTTGATGGTCAGGGCATTTTTTGACTGTACATGCATGCATTTGCTTCCCTACTTGTTATCACGTTAAAACACATGAAAATGGCACCCTGCACATAGATGTAGTTTGTTGCAGTCTAGAAGATGGTTGATGGAATGATTAATATCGTACAACAATGTTTTGCATCATGCTAAGATATAAACAAGATCACTAAATGGTGTGCATCTGGCTGTAATAGTCTTGTTAGTCAGGTCAGTCGGGTTATGCAAGATTATATCTTAGTTTCATCGACTAGTTGCTGTCATGGTATACATAGAAAGAATAAAATGCTGCACACTGTCATATAAATGTATGCACCTTGAACTTCTCAATGTTACAATGTTATATATGGCAGGAAGAATTCAAATCCACCATGTCCAAAAGACAAAAGAAGAAGGCCCCAGTGGTGGAAGAAGTGCCAGAAGCAGAAGCTGAAACAAAGACTAAATACATATATGAAGACACTCAATGTGTTTCTGGTGTTGAGCTCGAGTACAAATGGGGTGAAATATATAGATTGATTTACCGCAGGGAGGTTCCCGACACGGGCCTCGAAGAAGAATCTATCTATGCTAACATAGAGAAATATTCTATCATGAAAGTTTCCACCAGACCAGAGCTGTTCCCATGCTCTGAGGTAATTGGATAGATTTTTCCCCGAGTAGATACAACCACAATGATCATAGGGAACGTTGAAGGATAGGGCTATGCTTCATTTACCCCTGGATATGTGGCGTTGGCCTATCACCTACCAGAAGCCCAGGTTTTCTTATCTGATGATTGGATGGACATCGTCAGAATGGACCTGGTGGAAACTGTTAAGAAAATGCTCTTGCAGGGAAAGCTTTTTCGACACAGACCGACCAGTGAGTATGATACAGCGATCCTAAGGGTTCCCTATAGATTTATCGCTCTGATGATGAATAGGATCTTTGGGAGAGCTCATGGCAGACTCTTTAAACTTGAATGGATACCAATTATTTTCCATGTGGCAACCCAAGGAACAGTCTTCAATTGGGCCAGCATGGTGTCCAGCAGTCTTTCTTCTTGCATGACCTCAGCCTTGGAGGGAGAGTTCGAGAAAAGATTGGATTTTTACATGAGTTCAATATTGATAGATTGCATATTGTGTAACCAGCCCTTCCCCGGTCTCAAGTGCATCTGGGATAGGGAAAGAATACCTGTGTATGCCGCTTATAGACCATTGTGGGCTCACCAGTACCATAGCCATTACAGAGAGGTCTGTGAGCACTTCATTATGCCCCTCTACACGCTCATTTTCCGGAAGGAATGTGACTATATGTCAGAAGGTGCCATGTAGGTAATAGAAGAACATGCAGACTATTTCTTAACTGACAATGGCATGTATTTCAGAATGTTTGGAGGATCAAAGACACCTTTACTGCTGCCCAAATATGCAATGGATTATATAGTCCATAAAGAGGTAGTCAGGCAGGTGTTCATTGACGGAATAGGTAGTTTCTTGTTCAATCACAAGAAGACCGCATACCCTCCTTTACCATTCAAGTTAGGTAGCTACAAATTCACCAGGGTGAAACAAGCTGCTGAATTCATAGAGGAATTGGGGAAGTTCCATTTTGGTGAAATGCCTTTCCGAAGGAATGATACTCACGGTAAAGTAGCAGAGAATTGTAAAGAACACAAAGTACATTTTGAGTATACTCATCACTTTGATAAGGAAGAATCTGTCTTCCGAAACGCCCCTAACATGACGGCACTGAACAGAAGATTTAAGAAAAATATTACGACCAAAGGTGGAAAGGGGGATGAACAGAAAAGGGCTGAAGAAGAAGCCAAAAAGCGAAATGAAGAAGCCCAAAGGTTGGAAAAGGAAGCTGTAGAAAGGATTCATTCATTCAGAAGAAAGAAGAGCTGCAGAGGAAATAGCTAGAAAAGAAACAGAGGAAGCAAAGAGAAAGCTCGACGAGGAGCTTCAAAGGCAAGAAGCTGAGAAGATAAAATTGACACAACAGTCAGCTTCTGAGACAGCAGCAGGGTAGACTCAGGAAGTGGAGCACCCCGAGGTACAGACCCCTCAAGTACCTGGTACTAGCATACCTAGGGTTCCCACGCTCATGCTGGTCCCATTTGTGCAAGAAAAGGGAAAAGAAGTCCTTGACTTCAATACTGTTTATTATGATAGGGCCACCAAGAGAATAATGAAGAGGACATAAAGGAAGGTAGAAGCAGAAGGTATGCCTGGAAAAATGATAACAGATACTGCTATTATGCTAGGAACAGACCTAGATCCAAGGCTTACCCTGAGGTCCGGGACTGCAATACTACATGCCTCAGAAGATAACATAGACAAGGTGATGACTGAGCTAGAGTCATATAAGAAATCCTCTGCTCAGCTGAAAGATACCCTGAAGAAAGAAAGAGAGGAAGGAAACAAGTTGAAGCAGAAATTTGATCACTTACAGAGGGAGATGAAGACTGCTGAAGCTGAATTGCATGCCTTACATGAAGAGAGACAGGCTCAGGAGACTACACAAGAACACCTTGAGCAAGTGCAAGTAGAAGATCAAGAGTTGAAGAAGGAGAAGGAGCAGTTACTGGCAAAGGTGGAGGAGCTAGAAGAGCAGGATAAGATCATCTTGACAGCCAATGATATGCACTCCCAAGACTTGAGAAAGGAACATCAGGAACAGATCTCTTCATTGCTCCAGCCATTCAAAGAACATATCTTGGCCCAGAAAGCTAGAATGCTCCAGCTACAGATTGCTCTAGAGGAGGAAAGGTGTAAGGTCCTTCAGATTGACAGCCGGTTAGGGGAAATCATGGAGACCTCCTCCTACTTTGTCGACAGATCCCAGGATGTTCTTGAAGTTTTGAATGCCAAAATGGCCAGGCTGGAGAACAATGCAGAGACTCCAGTAGAGCTACCAGCCAAAGACCATCAAGCTCTAAAAAGAGATCATGACCTAGTAGAGTTCGCTGTCAGCACCATGGAAGAATTCAAGAAGACCGTAAAAAGGATGCAGGGAGCATGCTCAGAATAATTCAGGAGGCTCCTTAATACATTCAACCGGTGTCAGACAGACGCTGAACATAAGCTTGATGATTTCCCATACCATGAAGCCTTCATAGAATTATTGCAGAGTAGATATCAGGATGCAGAGGCCAGGACACAACAGATCAAGGCCATTGATGACCTAGTTTTGAAGAATTAAGTGGGACACCCAGCCGTTAGTGTACAATTTTTGGAAGATTAGCTTCGTTTGAGCCCAGCAAGGATCGAAGCTATCAAGAATCAGGCCGAGAAATTTGAGATAAATATTCAGTTTTTGGAGCCTAGCACTTTTGAAGGCATCACTATTGAAGCTGCAGCGTGGAAGAAGTTCCTAGAAAGCCAAGTGGGGCCCTCTTCGTTAGGGATCGGTCACCTTTGTATCTTGTAATATTTTGAAAATACGTTTGAAAAAGTAAAACGTTGGGGAAAATGAAAGGTTGGGAATCCCAAAGGCTACTTTGGGCAGCCCAACCATTCCACTCTTTTTGTATAAATGTAATAGACTAAGAAGAACAAAGGGGCTTTTTCCCCAGTAAGACTGGAGGACATATTGTAAGAAGAACTATTTCCTTTTGCAATAAAAAATTACAGTTTGCCTGTTGGAGAAAGAGATGTGAAATTTCCTGAGGTTATGCAATGGATGGCGGAAAGATGAACTACTTTATTTTTCAGCTTGTGTCCATGAATCGTGAGATCGTTCTAACTTTATGACCTATGTCTTGTTGAATGATTTCTGATTTATTTTGTGGAAAGTTCACCAAGAGTAATGTATGTTGCTTATATAACAATTAGCTATCTGATTGTTGGATTATCTTTAAATCTTTCATGTGTTGTAGATAAGAATATCAGCTACCTGTAATTTCCGTTTATAATGCATGAATAATCCACATTACTCATAAATAAATCATATTCTGGCTCCCCGGGGATAGGTGCATAGATAGTTAGTTAGATGGATAGTAGTTTGTGTCATTCTTGCATATGTGATGTAGACGCTTGCGAGCCTAAGACGAGAGGTAAGAACCTACGCATCACATTGTGACGCTCTCTGCATCCTCATCACCCTGCATTGTTAGTTAGGCATTTGCATTGCATGCATTAAGTCAAAAAACTACAAAAACTCGGTGGACCGGGCCGCAACTGGTAAAACCTTTGTTTTGTTACTTTGACCTACGGTGGCCGGACTGTAAATCGGACAGATTCCCTATACCAAACAGTCAACGGGCTAGTTGGGAATGTTGATTGGGGAGAATCCTTTACTGTTGTCGCCTGCAAATTTCCAGGCACCAACACAACTCAATCATAGTTCAAATCTAAGGGGCTTATATCAGTCATGTCCCAACCCTAAGGAGATTCTATTAGTCACAACCCTTAATAGAAAGGTGTCTATTAGTCATGGCCTCCCCAAGAAGGGCTTCTATCAGAATTAGCATCCTACAAAAGATTATGCCATCTCAAGGAAGATCAACACATGTCAAGGAAACCCTTAACAAGCTGAGAAGATTGACACGACTTATTCATAACAGCAACAACTTGAACATGAAGACAAAAACACTAGCAGGCTGAGAGGAGAGGTGGTGGAAGCTCAGAGATAGAAACAAAACCCTAGACGTCAATCTATTAGCATTAGCAAATCCTAGACAGGTGAAAGATCATATCTTCAAATTTCTCTTGTGAACACACTCTCTAAAATGAAATTCAAGACTTGAGTTTATAATCTTAACAAGCCTTCTAGAAAGGTTAATCCACAAACCCCTATATTTTAGGGTTGTTACCAAACATAACATAAAATAATGTTAAGTTGACTTAGGATAGGGTACTAACAGTCAAGTGGTCATATAAAATAAAAAAATAAGGTTAAGTCATCATACCAAAGGTTCTCATGGTACCACATACAACAAGGGTGTTAGGACCAAAAGGACCATAAGTCTACTAAGTGTCAAAACAAGGTGGTAAGGCAACCCCCATACCCATAATACCAAGGTGTAAAATAAAGCTGGGGAAACAACCCCTTTTACCCACAGGACTGACAAGACCAAGGACATTAATATTTTCTCTCTCAAGGTATATTGTCATGTGTGTTCCATACAATTTTATCATCACTGTATAAGGAGAATTCATGACAACATGTATCGTGACTTCTCAAATACACATTATAGGAGGACTATACAATGAAAGGGTGTTTTTTGATATATTTCTATCTCATAACTTGTGGCCATGAGCTTGTACCTGTGCACTATCTTTAACATGTATTGACACTTGCTTTTCTACATCCCTGTTTGGATTCAGAATACGAAAAGAAAGCTTTTGGTCTAGTTTATCTGGAGTGGTATGTAGGAAAATAATGTCATTCTCTTACTAAGGTGAGAAATAAAATCAAAACCAAATATGTTTTGAGGATGGAGACTCAAAAAAATTCAGATATACCAACAGCCTAGAGCAGTTGGAGACCTTGCATAGGTACAAGTTCCTTGATAGAGAACTTGTGGATAGCGTTCCCAAGTTATGAGATAAAAATATATTGAAAAACACACTTCAAACTGTACAGACCTCCTATAATGTGTATTTGCTTCAAACTGGGATAAATAACTTCAACAATGTTTACCAATTTCACAAACCTCAAGATAAATATCCATCATATATATAATGAAAGTACTGCAGATTTAAAATCCATTCACCACAATAATATTTGGCAAAATAAGGTATGATATAATTTATCTCACAGCTGGAATCTTCACAAAAATGATAACTGCTTACAGAGAATACGTAGATCACTAGTTGGTGAAAGAATGAACACTTGGTATTGGCTGGTAACTATAGTATCGGGAGGAAAACACCCTTTCACTGTACAAACATCCTATAATGTGTATTTTCTTCAGTCTGTTTGTCTGAAATAAAGAACTTTAACAATTCTTACCAATTATCAAGAGTAATATCCTCCATATATATACTGGAAGTACTGTAGATTTAAAATACATTCACCATAATAATATTTGGCAAAATAAATCCTGATATAACTTATTTCAGAGCTAGAATCTTTACAAAAATGATAACCACTTACAAAGAAAACATGGATCACTGGTTGGTGAAAGAGTGAGCATTGGGTATTGGCTGGTAACTATAGTATGGCAAGAAAAAACACCCATTTACTATACAGGCCTCATATAATGTGTATTTGCTTCAAACTGGGATAAAGAACTTCAACAATGTTTACCGATTTCACAAACCTCAAGAGAAAGATCCACCATATATATAATGAAAGTATTGCATATTTAAAAGACATTCACCACAATAATATTTGGAAAAATAAGGTCTGATATAATTTATCTCAGAGTTGGAATCTTCACAAAAATGATAACCAGTTATAAAGAATAAGGGAATCACTAGTTGGTGAAAGAGTGAACACTTGGGATTGGTTGGTAACTATAGTATGGCAAGGAAAGACATCCTTTCACTGTACATACCTCTTATAATGTGTAATTGCATCATATCATTTGTTTGGGATAAAGAACTTCAACAATGCCTACCAATTTCACAAACCTCAAGAGCAATATGTGTTCATCTAGTATTCAACTATTTCCCATGGAATAAATTTAATGTGGGAGAAATTAAAAAAAAAAGAGGATTGTGGAAGAACCTTTTCCAATAAAGTGGGTTGAGTGGGTGGATTGAGATTAAAAATAAGAAAGAAAAAACTATATTGTAGAACCTTTCCAATGGGGTGGGTTGATTTAAAAAAGAAATAAAGAAAGAAAAGAGTAGGATTGAGGATTATTTTTTATAAGGGCAGAAATGAAATATCCATTAATTCTACAAATGAAATATGCACATGTTGCATGTAATTTCCATACCATTTCTAGATCCATAACTTGGATATGCTTGTATTGTTCATCTTTCTCTCCGAGGGGCTTCCCACCTTGGAGCCTACCGATTATCTCTGCATGATTTTGTTCATTTTCATTTTTTTCTTTCTACATATTATTTATTATAGGAGATGCTTTAGAGCTCCCACTTTGTATTGACATCATTGTAACCAAAAGTCTATTTGACCTACTTTAGTGGTCACTTGTCGAACATCAATAAAATTATCTTATCTTATCTACAACAATTACTCCTTTTGTATTACAGCAGTACACAACTTGGGTGCAATTTTCTCTAATACAAAATCTAATTGTTCTTGTGAAGAAAAATAAACACAAAACGAACGAAAATATAATTTGCAACCAGAACTCTGGCACGTTAAAATACATTTGACTACACCCTGTGTATATCATTCCATGCAATGCATGTTGGTACATGGAATTTTATATTAAGTATCAACCATAAGTTTTAAACCAAACATAAAGGTATTCAACAAACCAATGTTGCGGAGCGCAAAGTGAAGCAAGGATCGAAAGCTGCAAATCCATGAGCACACCTACCCAAAAAATCCAAAGGGTATTCCATATATAATATATGTTATAATTATTATAATGCACGCCCAATGCCAATATAGTATCATAAAATATAAAAGCATAGATTAGAGTGTTACTTGTAAATAAATACTACATTATTGAAAGGTTAGAAATGTCATCCATAGTAGATAGCATTAACCATTTAGTACACAAATAAAATTATATGAAAACTAAAAAAACTCTTAATGGCCATGATCTTTTTATATTTGTTTGGCCCATGGAAGCTTGTGTTAATCACCATGATCAGCCCCATGTGATGGGCACAGTCACGTCTGAATAGTTAGCTCCCTTATATAAGCCTTGTGAAATAAGGGGAAAATTGTATTCCTTATATGAGCATTGTAATGAAAGATCTTCTTTATATAGTACTGGTACTAAAAGGACCTTGAGGAGACAAACATATGAGATACTCCTTCTCAGTAGTTTGTTGGATCAATAATTTGGTTGATGGATGAATGAGGACTTGGTGTTAGATTGTACCTCGAATAGTCTTCTGCAGGATTGGGCAATGGGACACACTAGTGAATAGATCTGGGCACTTTAAAAGGACAGTGAGAATACATTTCTTCTTCAACACTTGGGCACATTAATTATGAGGGAGTAATCAATGTTATAAGAGTGGATTGCTCTTCTATCTTTAGTAATCTATTCATAGCAGCTTGCATGTCGTTTCTCAGTTAAGTAAAAGAGGACACATGAAATTACATGTGTTAGAAAACTAAGCAGTTTTCTAATTTCTAGCTTAAGTCTAAATTTAGTTAGGCACATGCAGTCTAGTAGGTAGGGTGCATGATTGAATGCCTCATATCATCTTCAATTGAGGTGCTATTGTGCATGTACCTACTCATCTTCTCAGTGTATAAATAGAAGGAAAGGGTATAGGTTTATCCATTCATTTTGGAGCAACAAATAGTGAATTAATTTCCTGTGGTTTTCCTGTAGCAGGTTTCAGATCGGACAATACGAAAGCAGTAAAATATTTTGACAGTACATCTACTAAGATTTTTTTGTCTTTTAAGAGTGAGTAAAAATGATGTGATTTAGGAGTTAGGACAGACCTGTTAGTTTCCATTATAATTTTTCTGCAGTATGCTTTTGTAATTTAATCATTATTAGAAGAAAATGATTTGAATGGATTTAAGGTTTCAACTATCTAGTAGTTTATGAATTCTTTTAGTACAAAGTCTACTGACCATGGTTTAAAATTTTTATCATGGTACTAGAGCACAGTTTTTGAGGAACACATTCCAGATTCCATATGTGGAGAGGAACACATTGTCTAGAGTAGAGAAGTGTCAAAGGATTGTAGTGGGAAGTATGTCCAAGCTTCAGTGATCAAAGCACAATTATGCAGTGATTGGCACGTGGACCTTAGAAGGTTTGTGGGGTAGGAAATCCTATTTTTGATGTAGCGACAAAGCAATGGAAACAATGGCCATTCCCAGCATGTGAACGTCACTTGTTGCTTTCCTTCAACTCAAGGATGAATTGTGCACCAGTGGTGGCACTTCCTGCCTTTCAGAAACCTTATGAATTTGAAACATATGCCTCATGTTTGCCTTTCATGCAAAAGCTGAATTACAACACCTATGACAAATAATTTTACACGCTTGTTTCGACACCAAGGCATTAGCAGGATTTTATAGAAAACTAGAAAACCAGCTCAACACTGATCATCAACTACTGCAGTTTCTTAATTCTCAATTTCTATCATCTCAAATTTCAATGCTTGGGCCATATCATTTCTGATATCAGAGCAGAATACCATTAAGTGTGTCCACATAAAAAGTCCATGGTAAGTTGGACTGTTGGAATATCTTTTCAACAATATTGTTTGCTTTAGAGGCCCTGTACCTACAATGTACACCCAATTTATGATGGTCATACATATCACTTTTGCTAGTCCTCCAGCTATTACTGCAGTTCTTGACCTACCTGTAAACCAAATTCTAGGGAATGACCAGCATATCAGGGTGTGGAGAAGCATTCAAATTTAAAAGAGTGACAGCTTTGCATCTACATTTGAGACTGATATCAGAAAAATGCCAGACTGCAGTTGTCATTAGGCAATCACAATACATCGTTGAAAGGAAAAAAGTAAGTCATAGTAGTCTGTAATATGTGTAGAAGAGCAATTGAAGGGGAACAGCAGCAGAAAAGGCTTTCCTTCAACTCAAGGATGCATTGTGCACCAGTGGTAGCACTTCCTGCCTTTCAGAAACCTTATGAATTTGAAACAGATGCCTCATGTTTTCCTTTCATGCAAAAGATGAATTACAACACCTATGAAAAATAATTTTACACACTTGTTCTGACACTAAGGCATTAGTGGGATTTTCTACTTTTCTAGAAAACTAGATTAACACTGATCATCAACTGCTGCAGTTTCTTAATTCTCAATTTCTATCATCTCAAATTTCAATGCTTGGACAAGGGATGTTCAGTATTCTATACCATCCGATCCTCTTCAATTGTATGTGTTGGACCCTTAGGGATTAGATTTATTGAGATATTCTCCTAGTTCCAATCATACAAGTTTTGTTTATGGCAGACATCATCAATTTAGGTGAGTCACATAATCTGACCTTGCTTAATGGTTTACAACATTTTCCAAGTTCTGGATGGTACCTTGCTTCACATATGTTGGAGGTGCAATGCCACTGACTGTGTTGTTAGTAATACTTCTTCAGTATCCTGCATCTGATTCCCATCTCTATCCAGTCCCACCCCTTTGCTGATCATACAACACAAGTGCAATCAACAAAATGTTTCCATCTCAGAGTACCACCACTCTATCCATATTCATTTCAACATGATTTTCACACCATCTATACCAAGAAATTACAGGAGGATGTTTGTTACTGACCAATTAAGAAACACCAATGAAAAGGTAGAAACCTTGTTCAAGGTAATCTAGTCTGTCGATTTTAATGCCTTTCCCCATGCACCTCCAAATATTCTAACACAAGTTAGACATAACCATTTCCCTCATAAAACTTAGCTTGATGATGATTGTAGGACCCTAGACCAATCACATGTATATCTTATTTGTGCTTCTTCACTGGCCAGATGGTATACCAAGCCATCTTCAATGTTAAATCAGCAAGGCTGTAGATATTGATAACCTTAAGTCTGAGTTTCTCAAGCATAGTCTTGAGTTGCTGGCGACCTACATTGTTGATATCAATCAAATAATTTCTCATGGGTTTCCACCTTTATAACTTCCAACATTACCCACCCTATCTTCAAGTCCAATGGCCACCTTGATCCAAATAACTAAAGAGATATTCTGGTGGTTATACTTTGGCTAATTTTTTTGTGACAGTGCTTCATGACTTGATTACTAAGTTGGTTGAATAAAAAAAGCTCCATGTAAAAAGCCTAAGCAAGCTTTAGACATAAATATTGAACATGGTATCACATGTTGACTTTGGGACCTGATATTAAGGAAATAGAGTCTGCTAAATGCAAAGTAGTCTATGATGTGTTGACTTTCACATAGTTGGCAGAATTCCAAGAGACTTGTTATTTCAAAGGATTCAAGATTTGGATATTCCCTATGGTGCAATAACTTTGAGGGATGGGGATGGGGGCACATGGTCGGCAAAATAAATTAAAAAGAAATAAAAAATTATAATCCTATATGATGAATTTCAAATCACAGTGACTGTCATGTTCCACATGAAACATAAACTACCATTTGTAATTCCATAAAATAATAAATACCACAATTCCACATGGGGATGGGGGCGCATGGTCAGCAAAAGATATTAAAAAGAAATTGAAAATTATAAGATTGTGTGATGAATTACAAATCACAACGACTGTCATATTCCACAATTCCACATGAAACATAAACTACCATTTGTAATTCCATAAAATAATAAATAGTCTGATGATGATTGTAGGGCCCTAGACCAATCATAGGTAGATCTTATTTGTGCTTCTTCACTAGCCATATGGAATACCGAGCCATCTTCAATGTTAAATCAGCAAGGCTGCAGTATTGATAACCTTTAAACTGAGTTTCTCAAGCATAGTCTTGGGTTGCTGGCGACCTACATTGTTGATATCAATCAAATCATTTCTCATGGGTTTCCACCTTTATAACTTCCCACATTACCCACCCTATCTTCAAGTCCAATGGCCAACTTAATCCAAATAAATAAAGGGCTATTCTGGTGGTTATACTTTGGCTAAATTTTCTGTGATAGTGCTTCATGACTTGATTACTAAGTTGGTTGATTAAAAAAAGCTCCATGTAAAAAGCTTAAGTAGGGTTCAAAGTCTTCAGACATAAACATTGAACAAGGTATCACATGTTGACTTTGGGACCTGATATTGAGGAAGTAAAGTTTGTTAAATGAAAAATAGTCTAATGATGTGTTGACTTTCACATAATTGGAATGATTCCATGAGAGTCATTATTTCAAAGGCTTCAAGATTTGGATATTCCCTATGGTGCACTAACTTTAGGGGATGGGGATGGGGGCACATGTTCAGCAAAATATATTAAAAAGAAATAAAAAATTATAAGCCTATATGATGAATTACAAATCATAGGGACTGCCATATTCCACATGAAACATAAACTAACATATAATTTGAGGATGGGAACAGACAATCATGCAAATTACTAATTGTGAATCCGTTCCAAAGAGACATGAAACAAAATCTACAAACATTGAAAAGCTCCATACTTGAAAATTTCCTCAAAGACTTCCAATTTCACATGAAACAATATTTAAGCAAATCAGTTTCAAGTAAAAGGAAGAAAACAAAGACTGTAAGATTGAAGAAATAATATTTCTTGATAAAAAAAAAATGAATAATTGTAAGAATGACTATGGTTAAATTTGTCTTGTGGGTGTGTGTGGGTTAGTGTGGGTTTATTTTTAAAATTAATCAAACTGGCACCGACTGGAAGAGGATGGGATTGGGATAACATACCTTGTACACTGTATACACCTTGTCATGACACCATTGATGAGAGCGATGAGGTTCTTATCCAACACAAAACTCTTTGTTTCGATGAAAATCCCATGATCTGATCTGAAAGCCATAGACTGATCCTGCAGATCGCACTCCCCTCCTTGGTCACAGATTGGGAAATCCAACGGATGATTCATCAAAAGAAACTCCATCACCCCTTCCCTTTCCTTCTTTGCCATTGGGGTATCAGTATTTTTTTCCAATCCTGTCAATTAAACCCTAAAATCAGCATCCTTCCGATTCAAACCCTCAAGAAGCAGTTAACATCTTTGGTATTGGTGGAAACCATAGTGAAAAGAGCGAAGGAATTTAATTACCAGGAAGCGTAGGCATAGTGCAAGATGCCATGGGCTTGGGACTCTTCTCGACCTCAACGAGACACATGGGGCAATTTCTGATGATGGATAGGTGGGAATGATAGCATAATTGAGAGTTATCAACCCCCGCTAACTCGCAGGCCTGGAGCATGGTCATGCCCTGGAGAATCTTGACCGGGTGGCAATCCATCGTTACTCAAAAGCTTCCTCCAGCTTGGGGATCTCCAGCCATGCTCCTCCCACCGACGTTCTCTTATTTGCGTTTGCTTCTGTTTCCATCACTAGAGACAAGGATATTTCTCACTTCCATCCCTCACCATTGAGTCCCAAGCCCTCGTGCTGCTGCTGCACGGCCCATAAGCACCCCACGAGCGATTTTTATCTCCTCATTGTCTGAAATGAGAGCATTCCAATCCCCATTTCAACCATTCCAATCCCCTCGACCATTCCAAAATTTAGTTGGGGTTTTGTGGCTCAATGTAAAGGGTCGCCAATCTTTCTCCCACATACAAACTTCCTCAAATTTACTTTCTCTCTCACAATGTTGCTCTTTTCTTTTTTATAATTGTGAATGAGTCATACGTGAAGTATAGTTTGGTTGTTAAGAGCTATTTTTGTCATTCAATTTAAATGGTGGAAAGTGTGCCTTTGGATTTAAGTTCTATGGTATATATTAGGTTTTGAGTTGGGAAGAATTAATTATGTGTTATATGTTTATATGTGCAATGAAACGTGAAGGGTTAAATAAAGTAAAATATGTAATGTTAGAATGTGTAAACATACATATTTGTGAAGCATTTGTTTGCAGGAGTTTTTTTTTCATAAAGGCTTTTTTTGGGATATATTTACAATGTGAATACTTTATAAAATAGATGTCGGTGGTTGTTTTATGGAGTAAATGATAAATAAATAATACTTGCTTTATGAATGCATTATTGGTTTATCTTTAATTGTATGTATGTTTGTTTGTGGTCTTATTTCATTTCAATGCTATTTTTCTTTTGTAGAGATGAAAATTGCTTCACAAGTGAGTATGTATAGTAGGTTCTACCTTTAGGTTAGATGTACACTTAATTGGGTGTTTTTATCCATCTCAGAAGGTGAATTTCTTTATTACCAAAATATTTAGAAAATGACACTAATACATTTTGGTAAATGGACACCTATCTTTTTTTTATGAATGGTGAGCCTAAAAATAACTAGTCTCACTTTCTCGAACTTGAATGAATCATGATGCATTTTGTAATCTCAATAACTACTCAAAAGATACGTCAATATTAATATCCATGTCGTACAAACCCCACACAAGGATGCGGCATGCTTGTTCAAGTTTAAAATTAGATCATTGTCACAATAGTCACTCAAAGTTGTATCTAGAGCACAATCCATAAAAATTCTAATGCTTATTGTGTGAAGGGCTATGATGGGTTCAAAATAGGGTTACCTAGGTCACTCAAAGTTGTAGCTAGAGCACAACGCATCAAAATTCTAATGCTTATTGTGTGAAGGCCTTCGATGGGTTCAAAATAGGGTTACCTAGGTTGCTCAAAGCTGTAGCTAGAGAAATTCTAAACTAATGTACTTACCATCAGGATCAACAATTCTTGCCATCTTGAGCACATTAGAATTTGAAAAATCTGCATTTGTAGGTGAAACTGCTAGAATGATGCATGTTTCATGCTTGATATATGACAAAATCATTGTTCTAATCTGGGCTTTAATATCAGAAGGTTGATCTCCAACTGGAACCTTATTTATACCAGGAAATTGCACTAGAGTTATATTAAGAACATTTGGAGAAAATATTTTCAACCGAATTTGCTTATCTGAGACACCTTTATTTACTCCAACTTCCCTCTCTGTTTCTTCCTGCACTATTTGGGCACAAAAAAACTTAGAATTTCAAAATAAAAAGACACCATTATTCCACTATCATATCAGTGGCATTTACACAATCATATGCATATACAAAGAAAAATACATGAGCATAAAAAGATTAACCCTTTTTCTAAAATTATAGACCTAAAGGATCTAACTAAAATCTACACGGAGCCCATGTAGAAGCTTTAGAGTCTTTGTGTGTAAGAACATGAAGCCCTTCTAAAATAAACACTAGAGTGTTCAAAAATAAATTATGGATAGCCAAAGAATGCTAAAAAAGGTAAGCACGATGACATGGTAGCAAAAGTTGGGAAGCCAAGTCTCTTTATTGATAGTGGATTGTGGAAAGAGATTTTGGCCATTGATACAGTAATCAATATGTGAAGCACGTAATGGAAGGTCATGGTGGCCATCAAATCAGCCCAGTAAGAATGCAACCAGTTATTTTTTATGAGAGCAATCCAAAATTCGGTGCCGAGGATTCACTATATTCTCATCTGACAAGAACCATTTCTATATTGGCCTCCTGCATGAGTTTGTAAGTCAAGGATATCATTACCAGTAGATGGAGACCTTTTTAAAGAAAATAGAGTGTTCATAGTCAAATTATATACAGCCTCAAAATTTTGAATAACCCATCAATGTCCAAAACATTTGGGGACAGCTTAGTGAGAGAAAATGCTGGAAAGTAACCTCTAAAATTCAATATTTAAACAAAAATTATTCAAATGAAAGCAAAAAATTAGCATGGAGCCATCTTAACCCTGCAACGTTTAAGTCACAATAGATTTGCACATGGGTTTTTTCACCCTCTTGGTGTTTAATATAACTGGCTGGAGCTAAGATGGATCCATGCTGGTAAAAGCCAACTCTGGTATTGAAAGTTGATCAAGGAAACTAGCGATTTTTTAAATTTGTAAATATAGTAATATTTGGGCTAAGGCTTCATTTCTTGCATGAATATCATGGACTCGTGACAACTATAAACAACAATCGATGTCATGCAAATACAAGTAATGACATGTAGCTAGGATCACAAATTGTGCAAATGTCCATTTATGCAAATGTTGCTATAGAGAGGTGTCATTGGGCACACAATATGGAGAAACAATGGTTATTAATAAAATTTTAAAAACAATTGTTGGCTCAAGAATAGTCTTCAATTTGATGGGTGGCATGATCGTGATGTAATCTCCCTCCGTCCTTCCATATATTGTGGTTTCTCACAACATTTGTCCTCAACGCCACTGAAATACATATAAAATTACTTGTCTTTACATCCTCTCCCCTTTAAATCCTCATCTCATAGTAATAACTAAGGATTATTATGCATGCACATCAGCACCTTATAATACGAATTGAGTAAGGCGTAGAGACAACCATAAAATATTAAATGTGTCAAGACACAAAGAGTAAGAGACAACTATAAGTAAGTCTTATATTAAATTTACCATATAAGTATTTAATTAACGCTATCAACTAACATTTGACAAGTTGGATTGTTGTGATATTCTTATCAGTCCTTACCAATGTGATTGCAAGGCATTCTTTGAAGGTGAAGTCCATAATTTTAGGTCTTCTTCCTCATTATCATGCCTTTTGGTAAGACAATAAAGAGGGTAGTGGCCTACATCGGTATGGAAAACAGTTTCAACGTAGAGGTATACACATTAGATGTTTTTATTAAATAACTTAAATTACTACCTGTGCCTGTCGATTATCTGAATTGTCGATTGGTACAAAACACAACAAATTTTAGAGCCCCGAGCCCTTAATTACTCACACTTAGAACTTTCTCAAATCTAGCCTTTAATAAACTTCTTTTGGTGTTTTGGTTCAATTTAAAAGGTGGATTGTTGAGAGACAGACGTGTAGTGAGTTGTAAGGATTCAATTGACTTAGGCTTGATTCCATTTCCCCTCCATCCCATATTACATGTATTCTTTCACGACAAGTGTTGAACAAAAAGTTTTGATGCCCTGACCCTGGTTATGCTAGCTTTGCTAACTTGTTTGATATGTGGGAATTTTTTTTAATGTTTTCTGAGTTGTGTATTATTTTTCTTAGGTTCCCAATCCTTATCATTCTTATATCTCTCAAGCTTGGATTGCACTTGGATGCACCTTCATCAACTACAACTATACTTTTACCTTTGCCTGGAAATATTTCACCACAATTAGAAATCTTAACTGGAACAATAGGTCTTCCTTGATATGTAGTTGATAATCGCTCAATTTTCTTCAGTACATCTCTTCCCTCAATAACTCTTCCAAAGAAGACATGCTTGCTACAGATAATAAGAAAAGGGACATTAATTATATGAGAGTAAAACAAACAATAGATATGGGGAGAGGCAACATATCCAAATTAGTCAGACCAACTGAATTGGACTGAAGAGAATTGCCTACAAATATTTATTAGAATTTAAAATGTCAAATGGTAAAAATACACTGGTGTCTCACACCCAAAGAAAGTAAACCATTATTTCAAGGTAAAGGAATCTTGTATTTCTAAAATACGAAATTTCCATATGGTGACACTCATGAGTCATGGATAAAGAGAAAATATGTCGATCACAACCAACATGTAAAGCTGCTCAGACAAACTCAGGTGAATACAAAAAATCATAGATATGGAATCAAGTATATACCCATCAAGATGAGGTGTTGCTGCAAAATTAATAAAGAACTAAGAACCATTGGTGTTCTAAGATACGAAATTTCCATATGGTGACACTCGTGAGTCATGGATAAAGAGAAAATATGCCGATCACAAACAACATGTAATGCTTCTCAGACAAACTCAGGTGAATACAAAGTCTGTGGGACTTGATGGACTAATATTTTATGGGATCAACAAAATAATTACTCATTGAGTGAACAAAATAAAAAATGGAGCAAAGCCTAAGTATATCTCATCAAAAGAACCACTGCCAATTTTGTGCCCAAGTCTATACTTGTTGTTTATGTGTGACTCCATGTCATGGGATGTCACAATTTTATACCCTATGTGCACACATTCGAGGTTAATATGCACATTCTAGTACCCACAATCATGTCCCAACACCCCCCCCCACACTTCAACATCTACACGTGTTCTAGCTCTGTGCATACACTTTGTCATCATGAGATTTGTGGAAATGACCATATTTTGTTGAAGATCTCTACACTAAACTAGAATATGAAAAAATATATATGCACAATGATATTTAAAAAGTTTCTTGTCAAGTTATGGTTGTATCAAATGGTTCCATTTAGCAGTAAAGTGCATTCTACATGCAACATAATATAATTGCTTGACAAAATCAGTGAACCAACAACATACTTGGTTGTAATGATAAATAATCAAGTTTTATGCAATTAAGCACTAGCAAAATGAAGTCAAGAAATATAACAAGGATACCATATTTGGAATGTATTGGGAAAATTGCCTGTAATGGAAAGCTCAATAAAGGGTTTGGTTCTTGTATTTCATACTTGTAAAAATGACCTTACGGTCATTGGAGGCCAAATAAGACTTGAAGGTGAAAATATAGAGTTGAATTTCTTACATCCTACACCTGAAGGAGGATATTTGAAATTGAATTTGCTAATAGTTAAGGAATATGCAAGAGTTATACTTCTCACATATGAAACCATCCTATTGGCATCGATTCCTTGCTGAATGGTTATCAAAAATACATTTGATATTTTTCCACTTGCATATTTAGCCTATCAATACCTATGTGTTGGAACGTTGAATTCTCTACCAGCTCTTAGTAACAGTCTGAAGAAGGAAAATTCCTTTGTCGTAGTAGTGGCTCTTAAAATTCGTGGCATATTGAGAAATGTAATACTGTGAACAAGTGACAGAGTATATTACAAAATATCTAGTAATCAAGAGTAATATTAACAATGGGGATTTATAGATGTTTGTAGAAGGAAATATCATTGGGACTCCATGGTGTCGAATCCTCCATCCAGCAAAGTAGCAGGTCCACATTACCAGCATTCAAATCCCATATTTTGAAGATCAACAATAAAGATCAACCCCATATTCAAGGGCATCAAATCGAGCATTTCCATGCAGTCATTTAATAGGTGGTATTAAAAGGAGGGACAAATATCAAAGTATAGGATGTTAAAGCATATTTGGGTCATAGATTGAACACTTCAAAGCTACAGGATTCCAAGAAATCCTCTCTAGATTTATGGAAATAGTGGGGCATATATCCTAAAATTTCAGGTAGAATATTAGTTGACAGTTATAGTCAAACCTTATATTTTAAGGGAATCGAACTCAGCAGCGGTACTTGTTACGGAGAGAAATTGCTATGGCTTGGGGTACCACAATAGACAAATTTGACTCAGGAAATCAATCTTTCCCAATATGCAATAGAAATAAAATGTCTAACACTAAAGGATCAAACCTCGTACCTTATTCCGGACGGTTGAAGTAGATCCCCGTTGAGCTTTCCAATCTTCAGCTTGAATTGATATAATACTTCCTCAACAACAAGTAAACAATACAAGCATACTATATATCATGGTGTTAGATCTATTCTAGCATATATAATCAATAATGTAAAAGCATTTGACATATTCCAATGGATACAACATTCAATCAAATACACATCATTGGACAAGGAAAGATAGTTCTTATTAACATAAATCAGAGATTACAAGATAGATACAACCTCTGATGACATGTCTGTGAATCGGAGAAACTGAATCCCCCACTTGGGCCTCCACCACCTCAATCCTCCATCACTTAGATAGCAAGCTCACTAGCAAAAGGCAAGCTTGGGAAGAACACAACAGTGCTCCAAAGGGACAAAGGGATGCAGACTCAAGCATAAATTTCGGCAACAATGGACTATAGTTTCGATGCTTTCAATCTCTCTATATGCCTTCAATGTACCAAGGGGTTCCTTATATAGCTTCACAAGGGATAATGAAGGGTCAAATCTGAGCGATCTTAAGGCATATGGAAGGCCAGGAGTCAAATGAGTCGGATCCATGTCAAGGAAAACTCCAAAATGATTTGGACTATGCACACATCCCGATGTACGCAGATATAGGGGTCAAACTCGCGTATGTACGCGGTTATCGGGGGAAAAGCCGCGTATATCATCTTTTATATAGTTTTTTAGGGATGATCAAGGTAACATCAAAGGATACAATATGGTCCATGGTGTTTAAAGAGTTTGCAGCAGGACAGGGGAAGGCCATACAAAGTGTGATTCACCTAGAGTGGTGAAATCCGCTATAACAGATGCCCCCTAATGTGTGAGTTTAGAGGGGTAATACGATGGCCAAAATACATTATAAGTCCATCCCAGAAGTGGAGTGATGAAGGATCCCAAATGGAAGACCAGCCACCCCATAATCATAGTACAATGATACAACTCTGCATATAACTGCAAGTACATATAGCAGTCCCGGATACATAAGAGTAAAATGGCCATGAATAGGCATAATACATGATATCACATATGTGGTCATTGCCACGTACAATATACATAGATCAGAATCTCCATGATGAAGATATACAAAGGACCATCATCTCCAAAATGGCTGAAGATATACAATAGATCAAGATCTCCATAATGGCTGGAAATGTCTAACATACACTGGAATCAAGTCACGAGAGCTGAAATCTCATGAACACTGGCACGATCAAGGAGGTAGCATATAAGAGATGCCATCAGTCTGGAAGGTCTTCTACACAAACTGCTACGAGTACATGTCCTAGTATGCGAATAGAGGTGTCGAGGTCGAACATAGTAGTCCATCGTCTGATTACCGGTCATTGATGTATACCGTTAACAGACGCGAGATCACCCACTGATAATGATAATGGGAATCAAGGTACTAGAATGCAAACTAATAAGTGTGAATAGATGTGTTGAGGTTGAACACTTGAGAGAGTCCATCGATCAGGGGACATTGATGTATTCCCAAGAAACTGTCGATGGCGAGAGAACCTGCCACTGATGACTGCAAGTCTCAAGGCACTCAAAAGGACTCTAGATTCCAATTCCAGAATAAATGATCTGAAGTCGATGGGATGAAATCTGTTGGAAGGAGGGCATTAAGGCATCCCCCATCATCCAACACGAGGTACTCAGCAAAGCTGTCTAATGTGGAAGGAATCAATCATAAAGTGCACGAACCAGTAACTGTACCGGGAATGGCCGACATGCAAAGTCAAGATAACTGAGGAATGACTGACACAGGTTTCAACTTCCTTTGAACAAGAGCATAACGGCGTATGGTGACTGAATGAAGGCAGCATAGACTCGATATACAAACTGGGACATCTCTGTGACACAGGAGGCATCAACAAAGTCTCCATAGGGACTGGAAGCTTAACAAGTCGGTGGAGATAAACTCAGATAACGAGTACAGCTCCTAAGTCAAACTATAACCCAACCAATGGATGTGATATACAGTGCTCTGTTCGAAGGTGACACGACTCAATAGCTACCAAAAGATAACATCTTTCCTTGTCTGGCTTTTTGGTTTTTTGATTTTTTTGGACTTTTTCAGTTATTTGAAAAGCTTGAAAAAAGAATAAACTAGCTTTATAGTTACAAACTAGGAGGAGACGAGTGTCATAAGGGAAAACAAACTAGTTCCAAGCAGTGGAACATACCTATGCTCAATGCAAGGATACATGTGTAGGATATCGACACTCGGGGGAAAATCCCCTCTCGGTAAAAAGGGAATCAAGCTGCGAATGATATAAAAATGGCTATGCATGGCTAGACATGAGACAAGCTTGGGCTATATGGCTGAAACGCAATGTCAGGGGAGTCGGCATAAAGATCAATAAGGCAGGAAAAGCTCATGATAATGCATTCACAACTTGACATAAGGGGAGTCCGGAGGGAAAAGGGCCAGCATAAGATCAAGAGGAGTATGAGGCTCTTGCTAAATGTCATGGCAGTACTATACAATGGACTCCCACACCCTAAAGGAGAAAATGTCGGCATGGGCACCAAATGCAAATAAGGCGCTAACTAGGGTACCCATGTAAGGTGGAACTCTACCACTCACATCATGCCACCTCTAAAGCAGCAAGAAGGTTTTGTGACATAATGGAGTGGGTTCGTACCTAAGGTCATAGTGACATGGTCATAAGGTCATGCAAAATGCAAACGGTGGTGAACCTAACCTATATGCCAGTATATACGTTATACCTGAGATCAGTATGAACGGTCTCTGGTCACAAAAGGAGCATCCAACAGACAACTTCAGACCCAGGGAAGACCCAACCACACTCACAACCCACCCAGCAACTTCCCACAACATCAGACTTACCAAAAGGGAGGATGTACGCGACTATATAAAGAACAGTTGTGTATGTACGCGACTTTTGGCCAAACATCCGCGTATGTACGCGACTGTTGTCCAAAAACCTGCGTATACAGAGAAGGAAGTGGTAAAAAGCAGGTCAAGGCCAAACCAATAAAGGGGAGTGTCAATGGACAAACATACTATAAAATGCGACACAGAAACAGGGAGAAACAGAGAGCAAATCAATAATATCAAGCCCATTGTGCCCAGAAACCCCCAAATAAAAACAAGGGACATCCCCACTAGAGTCACTGATTCTATTATGGAGAGAAATTCCTATGGCTTGGGGTACCACAACAGACAGCTTTGACTCCATAAATCAATCTTTCCCAATATGCAATAGAAATAAAATGTCTAACACTAAAGGATCAGAACTCATACCTTATTCTGGATGGTTGAAGTAGATCCTCG
>LPNX010890471.1:261540-309512 GCA_001517045.1 Pseudotsuga menziesii | reverse complement strand
AGCTTCACAAGGGATAATGAAGGGTCGAATCCAAGCGATCTCAAGGCATATGGAAGGCTAGGAGTCAAATGAGTCGGATCCATGTCAAGGAAAACTCCAAAATGATTTGGACTATGCACACATCCTGATGTACGTGGATATAGGGGTCAAACTCATGTATGTACACGGTTATCGGGGAAAAAGCCGCGTATATCATCTTTTATATAGTTTTTTAGGGATGATCAAGGTAACATCAAAAAATACAATATGGTCCATGGGGTCTAAAGAGTCTGCAGCAGGACAGGGGAAGGCCATACAAAGTGTGATTCACCTAGAGTGGTGAAATCCGCTATAACAGATGCCCCCTAATGTGTGAGGTCAGAGGGGTAATACGATGGCCGAAATACATTATAAGTCCATCCCAGAAGTGGAGTGATGAAGGATCCCAAATGGAAGACCAGCCACCCAATCAACATAGTACAATGATACAACTCTGCATATAACTGCAAGTACATATAGCAGTCCCGGATACATAAGAGTAAAATGGCCATGAATAGGCATAATACATGATATCACATATGTGGTCATCGCCATGTACAATATACATAGATTAGAATCTCCATGATGAAGATATAAAAAGGACCATGATCTCCAAAATGGATGAAGATATACAATAGATCAAGATCTCCATAATGGCTGGAAATGTCTGACATACACTAGAATCAAGTCACGAGAGCTGAAATCTCATGAACACTGGCACGATCAAGGAGGTAGCATATAAGAGATGCCATCAGTCTGGAAGGTCTTCTACACAAACCGCTACGAGTACATGTCCTACTATGCGAATAGAGGTGTCGAGGTCGAACATAGTAGTCCATCGTATGATTACAGGTCATTGATGTCTACCGTTAACAGACACGAGATCACCCACCGATAATGATAATGGGAATCAAGGTACTAGAGTGCAAACTAACAAGTGTGAATAGATGTGTTGAGGTCGAACACTTGAGAGAGTCCATCGATCAGGGGACATTGATGTATTCCCAAGAAACTGTCGATGGTGAGAGAACCTGCCATTGATGACTGCAAGTCTCAAGGCACTCAAAAGGACTCTAGATTCCAATCCCAGAATAAATGATATGAAGTCGATGGGATGAAATCCGCTGGAAGGAGGGCATTAAGGCATCCCCCATCATCCAACACGAGGTACTTAGAAAAGCTGTCTAATGTGGAAGGACTCAATCATAAAGTGCACGAACCAGTAACTGTACCGGGAATGGCCGACATGCAAAGTCAAGATAACTGAGGAATGGCCGACACAGGTTTCAACTTCCTTTGAACAAGAGCATAACGATGTATGGTGACTGAATGAAGGCAGCATAGACTCGATATACAAACTGGGACATCTTTGTGACATAGGAGGCATCAACAGAGGCTCCATAGGGACTAGAAGCTTAACCAGTCGGTGGAGATAAACTCAGATAATGAGTATAGCCCCTAAGTCAAACTATAACCCAACCAATGGATGTGATATACAGTGCTCTGTTCAAAGGCGACACGACTCGACAGCTGCCAAAAGATAACATCTTTCCTTGTCCGGCTTTTTGGTTTTTTGATTTTTTTAGACTTTTTCAGTTATTTGAAAAGCTTGAAAAAAGAATAAACTAGCTTTATAGTTACAAACTAGGAGGAGACGAGTGTCATAAGGGAAAACAAACTAGTTCCAAGCAGTGGAACATACCTATGCTCAATGCAAGGACACATGTGTAGGATATCGACACTCGGGGGAAAATCCCCTCTCGATAAAAAGGGAATCAAGCTACGAAGGATATAAAAATGGCTTTGCATGGCTAGACATGAGACAAGCTCGAGCTATATGGCTGAAACGCAATGTCAGGGGAGCCGGCATAAAGCTCAATAAGGCAGGGAAAGCTCATGATAATGCATTCACAACTTGACATAAGGGGAGTCCGGAGGGAAAAGGGCCAGCATAAGAATAAGAGGAGTATGAGGCTCTTGCTAAATGTCATGGTAGTACTATACAATGGACTCCCACACCCTAAAGGAGAAAATGTCGGCATGGGCACCAAATGCAAATAAGGCGCTAACTAGGGTACCCATGTAAGGTGGAACTCTACCACTCACATCATGCCACCTCTAAAGCAACAAGAAGGTTCCGTGACATAATGGAGTGGGTTCATACCTAAGGTCATAGTGACATGGTCATAAGGTCATGCAAAATGCAAACGGTGGTGAACCTAACCTATATGCCAGTATAGATGTTATACCTGAGATCAGTACGAACAGTCTCTGGTCACAAAAGAAGCATCCAACAGACAACTTCAGACCCAAGGAAGACCCAACCAAACTCACAACCCACCGAGCAACTTCCCACAACATCAGACTCACCAAAAGGGAGGATGTACATGACTGTATAAAGAACAGCTACGTATGTACGTGACTTTTGGCCAAACATCCGCGTATGTACGCGATTGTTGTCCAAAAACCCGCGTATACAGAGAAGGCAGTGGTAAAAAGTAGGTCAAGGCCAAACCAATAAAGGGGAGTGTCAATGGACAAACATACTATAAAATGCGACACAGAAACAGGGAGAAATAGAGAGCAAATCAATAATATCAAGCCCATTGTGCCCAGAAACCCCCAAATAAAAACAAGGAACATCCCCACCAGAGTCACCAATTCTGTTACGGAGAGCAATTCCTATGGCTTGGGGTACCACAACAGACAACTTTGACTCCAAAAATCAATCTTTCCCAATATGCAATAGAAATAAAATGTCTAACACTAAAGGATCAGACCTCGTACCTTATTCCGGACGGTTGAAGTAGATCCCTGTTGAGCTTTCCAATCTTCAGCTTGAATTGATATAATACTTCCTCAACAACAAGTAAACAATACAAGCATACTATATATCATGGTGTTAGATCTATTCTAGCATATATAATCAATAATGTAAAAGCATTTGACATATTCCAATGGATACAACATTCAATCAAATACACATCATTGGACAAGGAAAGATAGTTCTTATTAACATAAATCAAAGATTACAAGATAGATACAACCTCTGACGGCATGTATGCGAATCGGAGAAACTGAATCCCCCACTTGGGCCTCCACCACCTCAATCCTCCATCACTTAGATAGCAAGCTCACTAGCAAAAGGCAAGCTTGGGAAGAACACAACAGTGCTCCAAAGGGACAAAGGGATGCAGACTCAAGCATAAATTTCGGCAACAATGGACTATAGTTTCAATGCTTTCAATCTCTCTATATGCCTTCAATGTACCAAGGGGTTCCTTATATAGCTTCACAAGGGATAATGAAGGGTCGAATCCGAGCGATCTCAAGGCATATGGAAGGCCAGGAGTCAAATGAGTCGGATCCATGTCAAGGAAAACTCCAAAATGATTGGACTATGCACACATCCCGATGTACGCGGATATAGGGGTCAAACTCGCGTATGTATGCAGTTATCGGGGAAAAAGCTGCATATATCATCTTTTATATAGTTTTTTAGGGATGATCAAGGTAACATCAAAGGATACAATATGGTCCATGGGGTCTAAAGAGTCTGCAGCGGGACAGGGGAAGGACATACAAATTGTGATTCACCTAGAGTGGTGAAATCCGCTATAACAGTACTAGGGTTTAACAAATCAACTCAACAACAGTACTTAGCATTTAGAAAATCAACTCCAGGTGTAGCATTTCGTGGCTCTATGTTGAATGTTTTTCTTGTCGAAATTCATGGTGCAATTCATGTCACTAACCTTGGATTCATAAATGGTGCTATGCTATTCAGGATGCTTTTTTGGAGGCTATTATTGGCGTTATATGGGATGCTTTTGTGGACGTTGATTGGGATGTTAATTGGGATGTTGTTTGGGATGCTAATTATCGTCCAAAATAACACCAACTTTTAAAAATGGATGCTAATTGGGATGCTAATTGGGGCACTAATCGGGACGCTAATTAGGATTCTAATTGGGATGCTAATTGGGACGCTAATTGGGACATTAATTGGGATGCTAATTACCATCCAAAATAACTCCAACTTTTAAAAAGGGACACTAATTGGGATGCTAATTAGCGTCCACAATAGTGCCAAATTTTAAAAAAGGGACGCTAATTGGGATGCTAATTGGGATGCTTGGACGCTACTTGGGACGCTAATAAGGACTCTAATTGGGACGCTATTTGGGATGCTAATTAGCGTCCAAAATAGAGTCAAATTTTAAAAAGGGACGTAAATAATGCCATTAAAAGCACCATCCCGTGGAAAATCATCCACTTTGTCCAAAAAATGATGAAAAATACACTAAAAGGGACAGTGGACACTAAAAAGGAAGCTAAAAGGGACTCTAATCGTAGTTTTTTGTTGTAGTGTGGGATACCCAAGGAAATCATCTTGGATCGAGATATACAATTTACCAGTAACTTCTGGAGATCGTTATTCTTTGTCTTAGAGACATAATTAAATTTCAGTACCGCTCTCCACCCACAGACAGACGAACATACGAAATGAGTAAATCAAATCTTGGTGGACATGCTTAGAATGTACGTAATGAGCAATCCCAAAAAGTGGGAGGATTACTTTCACCTCACAGATTTTGCTTACAACAACGGGTACCGAAACTCCGCCAAAATGATTCCCCTTTGAGGTACTCTATGGTAGAAAGTGTAGGACATCGATGACTTGGGATAGCCTGGTAGACAGACTCCTACTAGGGCTAGATTTACTAAAAGACCTAGAACGGTTAGTCACGAAAGTGCAACAGAATCTATAAGAAGCACATAACAGCCATAAAAGTTATGCAGATAAAAAGAGAGAAGATAAATATTTCCAAGTCGATGAACATGTTTATTTAAAAGTAAAGGAAAAATGAATCTCATTGAGCCCGGGGAGGTGCAGAAAGTTGGCTCCAAGATTTTGTGGACCCTTTGAGATACTTCCCAAGAAAGGGCCAATGGCATATGAATTAGTTTTACCTGCTCCCGTAAAAGTTCATAATCTTTTTCACACATCTTTATTAAAGAAATATGTGTATGATACTAAACATGTGATTGAATAGTCCTTGCTACATGTAGAACCCAAAGAGGAGTTTATGACAAAGCCCCTTTCACATTTTGGACAAGAGGGAAGCACATTTCAGGAAGCGAACTATTGTCTAGCTAAAAGTGCAATGGAAGCACTTTGGGGCTAATGAGGCCACATGGGAGAATGAAATCACCATGACAGAGGCTTACCCCACCTTGTTTCATGATTTCATTTTTAGTCCCTAGAACACCGAGACGGTGTTGTTCTAGAGGGGAGGGATGTGATATCCCAAATTTTTTACCTTGATTATATTGGGCATAAGCCCCCCTACACATGATTTATTTCAGTTATAGATACACCAAGCATAAGCTCCAATGCACATGTTTTACTATTTGGTTATATGAATATATATTGGGCATAGGCCTTGTTGGACAAGGACTATTACTGTGTATTGGGCATAGGCCCCAATGTACTTGATTTATTTATTATGTGATTGGTCACAAGCCCTAATATACTGAGATGATTTTTTTGTGATGTATTGTGCAGAAGGTTGATATACATGATTGGTTTCTATGATGTATTGGGCATAAGCCCTGGAGCACATGGGTTATGAGAGTATGTGTTGAGTGTAAGCTCTGGAGCACATAGGTAACCCAAACAAGTAAAGGATAAAAGTGTTGGGCATAAGCCCTAGAGCACTCCAACATGATGTTGAACATAAGCTTTGGAGCATCGGATCTTTGGCCATTGTATCCCTAGGTGTATTGTACAAATGCATCCTAGTACTAGTGTTGAGAAAAAGGCTCTAGATTTTCACTAGTGTAAAACCTGTTTGATAGTGTTGAGCATAAGCTCCGAATAACACTAGGGGTTACCTTAATTAAGGGTGTTGAGTTGGAAAGAATATGAATAACACCAACCTTCATCATACTTATTCAAGTTGATTAATTGAAATCACAATCTATATCTCATCAAGGACTGCAAGACACTACCATGAATACGAGGTAATCCAACATGCAAGGAAATCTAGGGCTACCTATCCTAGTGGGCCTACCAAACCCCACATGAGGCTTTGTTAAAGAATTAACATAATTAAGGAAGCATCGAATAAACAATTATGCTATTTAATGCATGGATAATAAAAGATGAATAAATTGAATAAGTAAGTCTATATATATATATATATATATATAAAGTTATTTTGAATAAATAAAGAAATAAAAGATAACAAAAGTTACTAAGTAAAAGTCTATATAAATATTATTTTTATAAACTAATTAAATAAATTAAAATACTGTTCTAAACTCAAGTAGGAACTAATAGAAAGTTCCTAGTTATCAAAAAAATTATCTTCTAAGATATATTACATATAAATCAAATTGAAGATTTATTTTCAAGAAGGTATTAAAATCTTGATGTAATTGAAGATAACCAACTGTCCATTTCCAAAGAATATCTATAAAAGAAAGAGCTAAGAGAGGGCATGGGTATTGATCTTTATTTCTATATGGGATTGGGGATAATTCCAAACCCCGTACTTAAAGAATACTGAGATTTAATCCAAGATACCGACAACCTCATCCTTAGGTGTTCTAGTTTTCTCTTGCATGTTGGAGCCAGATCGGGGGGATCTGATTAAGAACCAGGAACAGTTCCGGGTCAAGGTTGGGAGGAACATGGTAGTTTTGTGGTCATCTTGTTACCGCTCAACAGGTTAGAAACAAATATTTTCTATTAATTGTGTGTTTGAAGTGTGCAAGGTGATAGAGCTATTACAAGCCACACAACTGCAGTTAAGAGGTTTACTCTATATCCAATTTTGTTTCTATTCTTAAATATATTTACAGGCTTATATTTATAGTTATCAAGATTTGTATTTAAAGTTGAAAATTATCCTTCATAAAATAATAAAAAGCTTTTAAATTTTTTTTTATGGTTTAGGTTAAAATCTAGGATTAATTTTCTCATAAAGTTTATGTTAATCACTTTCCAAACATTATGAACAACGTTGATTCCACACAGAACCCTCAACCATAGGAATCCTAGATCCCAACAACCTTTGAAAATTATATATTATTTAAACCATTTAAAATTTAGGACATAATTGTTTTCGAGCGAAGGTCACTCCAACAAAGCAAGCTCGCGTTGGAGCTCTGTTTTATAAATCTAAAATTTACACTTACCACTATTTACAAATTATCCACGCAGGGTTTACAAACTTAAACATTAAATAAAATAGCAGGAGAGCCCCTTACGAGATTTCTCCTTTATGTTCTTTTCAAGAATAAAAATGATTAACTACTATTTTTTCGAGACCCTAGAATCCTCTAAAAAAATATCATTTAAATAAAAAGTATATGCCAACAATAAACAAAATAGTGAACCACAAGTTGTATCCCTTGGAGTTCCAAATCTAAGTTATCAACGTTTCCAGATTTAGAAGTATGACTCCATAAAATATGTATAGCGTTGGTTGAAATCCTGCTTAAACTTTTAAAAAGAAATAAATAACCATACAGACAAGCTTAACTTGGGTATCATGATATCCCTTCTAGCAAACATTGAAATCCAGTAGAAACTCAGGATTGGGTTTCGAATCCCATAGGTCTGCTTTTCAAACCATCATTTGGAATGAGTGTCCATGCTTCGAGTGTTGGCATGAGAATTTATCAGTGTGACTTTAAGATTAAATAAGAAAACATAGTTAGGGATTTTCCCATGCTTTTGTAGAGAACTGAAATGAACAAAAGATTTTCCACTCAAATGGCAAAAAGAAACAAAAATACCCACAATGCCATTGCTAGCAATGGCACTGCTAATGTAGAATATATCTCCACCATAACCGAAATACATTGCTCACCGGCAATGCTTTTCCCAGATAAATTTGAAGTAATAGAATTGAAATAAATATTTTTTGTAAACAAAATCAACTACATCTTCCTAGATATTTCCCCAAAACATATAGATCAAGCTTAAGCACCAATCACCATATCCCCGACATCGTTAGCAAACAGGATTGTATAGGATACAATGAAAAACTCCCAAACACAACAATTAAAATCCCATGAAATACTTCATCATTCACCTAGCTATCAACATTTAAACCAATACCGAGCACTTAAAAGAGAACAACGATACAACCTTGTATTTCCAAAAATAGGGTCTAATTAGGTTCGGTAGTTTTTCACCCACGGTTAAAATTAAAATTACAAATTACTCAAATTCCTGAACATGCTCATAAAACAGTAAACCATATGAAATTTTCCTTAGCATCATTTTCATTTGAAAATCCATTACAGTCAGGATGTCGTGAATTCGAGCGACTGCCATCAGACCCTTATAACTTTGAATGGCAAGTCAGTAAACAACAAACAACACATCCCCAAATATTTTTGAAATGCAGAATGACCATCCATAGATAAATGACACATGAACATGGGTTTAACAAGTTTGGCTTGATGATTTTCCCTTCCCCCAGTCGCAAGCATGTTCAAAGGGTGTACCATCGTACCATGAAACCAGTCCAGAGATTAGAAAATGCTTCAGATAAAAAAAAGCAAATAAAGTTAAAATTGACATGGAGGAGACACATACTTGAACAACAATGATGCCTCTATAAACCCACTTTCCACTCGTCTACCAAAGAAAACCCCAAACATAGGGCTTACTCCCCTCACCTATTTTAGCATGCAAAGAGGAATTGGAAAACTGGGAAAATCATTTTTATGCCTGAGCCAACGTGGAAGGTGACATGTTGCCTTCACATGTCATTCTTTAATGCTGCAACCACCTCCACTAGTTTTTAAATTGACTTACCACTCCCTATAGTCGTTATTTCGTCCTTGATTGTATTTATGCCTTCCTCTATGCATACATAGCCTTAGTTTGTTTTATTTTTAAAGCTCAAACATTTAATTCTAGATCAAATTACTCCTTTAAACAATACACTCGGCATAGGCTTGGTTCTTAGTACCCGTGAACAAATCGTTTCTCATGGATTAGTTCATAATGAACTAAGTAAGCCCAAGTTCATAAAATTCCTTCATACCTTTTTGTTGAGTCATTAATAAATAGAACCACTCTTTTCCCTTTAGAAGTCAAGGTAAGTTAGTCACAACTTTTTAGCTTAAACGAGACTAGGTTGTGTGTTAAGTCAAACATCCATAATAAACCAGTATGAAGTAAGTAGACAGAAAAAAAAAACACTAGAGAAGTATACACGAAACATCATTATATAAATAAACAACATAAATATAACCGTAAGAAAATAGGTCACCATGCATTAATCTATAGAAGAAATCTAGATCAAGAATACAAGTACCCTTCTTAATAAATTTACACAATGCTGAAGTTAATTTTAGATGAACCTTAGATCTTAACGATTCTATTGACAATACAATTTATTTATTTATTTACAGATTTAATGGACATTACAGATCTCAAGTCAGTTGAGATGTATTTGGTTAGTCAAAGGTCCCATGATTTGTTATGTGCTTTGCAGTTTGTACATAGACAGGTACAAATCATGTGTTTTGGTACCTACTTTGTATAAGTGTACGTGGACTCAGATATGTATTGATCAGTAAAATAAAGTTTCAAAGATATATGAAATTTGACTAGTATAGTGATTGATGAAGAGCACACGTGTTTCTCTAGATAGAGCATGTTGAAAAACATTAAATATTTTGAGGGTTCTAGTCAGTTATATTCGAGACATGGTACATATCTACAAATGAGTAGCATTTCTAGCATTCTTACTAAGCCTATGTCCGGGACATGCTTGGTATAGTACATAAGCACTACTCTAGTTGAAGAGGGAGTATTGATGTGTCTTCATGTAAGACAACAAAATTTCCCATCAGTTAGTCATAGTACATGACTTAGGAAACCAAGGGTTGTAATACCTTGTGGAGAGAATCCACATGAGCAGAGACATGGTCAAAAGTCTTAGAGAATATTTATAGTCTGTACTATTAGAGAATAGTTAAACCTCTCAAAGAGGTAGTTGGGGTGCTGCAAATTTAAGGAGAAGGATCAATGAGAAAGTGATTATGACTTGAAGAACATCATAGAGAATGGAAAGCTCACAGAGAAATTTTCCAGATAACAAAAGATTCAAGAAGCCAACAAATGTTGAAGAGTGAAAGAAAAGACAAGTCTTTCTTTTTGCATGTTATTACACATTTGTTGTATAATGTTGTATGTGATGGATTATAAAATCCATGGTTTCTAGTTTAGAGAAACTTTATTTTGGATTGGATTTAGATGATGCTACTTTTTGTAAGTAGATGGTTGGTGTTTGAGCAGACCTGTTGTATTTTATGCTTTATACTGCACATATTTTTAAGTACATTTGAGGTACATTAGAATAGTATCTTTATTGTATTTGATACATGGCTGACCTATTATTTGATTGTGTTATCCAACTAATTTTTTAGCCTAAGATAAGCGATGAAATTTGAGGCTAGTACTGCAAAATCTAAGTGTATTGCGTCTAGTACTACATAAGCAAGATGTATGTCTAGAAAAATGTGTTTTGCAGATAGTACTACATACTGAGGTGTAGTGTAGCTTGGGAAGATACCTACTAGGGTGAAAGACTTGAGCCTATAGTCATTAGGTGTTGATAGTCAAACTTTCTCGAAAACCCTATATGTGTTTTATGATAACAACACATTCGAGATGAAGTTTTACTTCATTGAAGACATGGCTATGAGTTCTAGTACATAGGTACTAATGAGAAAATTGCAAATTTTTGACAAGCCTATATCTATGATGAAGTTTAAACACTTCTGAGATAAGCTTGGTATGGCAGAGAATGCCTCCCTCGCTGAGAGGGAGTGTTGAGATTACAACATCAAGAGTTATTCTCCAGTCTTGTGAGTAATATCAAGATAGTAGATTTGTGAGTAATATCAAGTATACAAATATCCTCATATGATTGAGGTGGTGATGTTGTAAGTCTTGTGAGTAATTTCAAGCTGAGTCTCGTGAGTAATCAAGACAATAAACTTGTGAGTAATATCAAGTCAGTAAACTTGTGTGTAATATCAAGTAAAGTCTTGTGAGTAATATCAAGGAAGTAGACTTGTGAGTAATATCAATTTCTACAAATATCCTCATGTTATGAGGTGGCGTAATTTAATGTATAAAGTAGGTATGTAGAAGGAGAGAGTCGGCATAAGTCGACTTGAACGAAGACCGACTTAGTCGATCAGCCGACTAAGTCGAGAGACCGACTTAGTCGATCAGCCGACTAAGTCGGTCGGCTGAGTAAACACAATGATTAGAGTCTGTTAACTAATAGTCGTGTCGGTTCGGTGAACCGACAGGTAGTTATGATTGTAACTGTTTGTAACCTGTATATATTAGGCTGTTGAGCCTCACAAGAACTCAGTTCAGTTCTTGGCTTTGTACGATCTATTGAGAATAATATAATCTGTTTATCCTATCTATTCTTGTCTCTTGTATCTGTGTATATTCTGTATATTTTTGTATGTATTATTGGTAACCTTATGTGATCTGTGAGATTACAACATTGGTTCCGTTGTCGGTAGTACATAACTGGAATATATGCTCACATATGATACCAGAACAGGAGATAAAGGACTGGTGGGAGCGAAAAATTGCTAACTATCTACAAAATTACGTGAGAAGGAACAGATTGACAGTCGCAGAAGCAAAAGCCAGATTTTTCACTGACACTCATGAAAAGTTTGTCGAATCCGTGCCACACCTACTGAAGCAGCTTTTGGATGAGAAAACCGGACAAGACTAAAGAAGAACAGTTACTCCAGAAACTGACCCGAGGAGGTCGTACGAATCTATCGGAGTGGTTCGAAAAGATAGCCGACGACTTCTGTGAGGAACAAGCAGTCGAAGACAGGACTTCTATGGAAACTGTTCGACAGAAATTTTTCACAGAATTTACTGATCAATTCTTGTGTTCCTTACCGACTCTGCTGTTCAAGTTCTTAATAGAAAAAGGAGCAGGCCATATTGTCGAAGCTCGACCACCGTTACGCGAACCACCCCCTAATACTAACTGGGCGGAGAAACATAAGAAGTGGGAAAAATTCATCTCTGAAAGGGAGTGGGAATACTTCCTGAGTAAATAGACACTATCCGAGCTTTTTAAACAAGCGTTGGGTAGGCTATGGGGGGGTAGCTGGTCGTGTGTCGGAGAAGGAGCATAGTGGATACCAGTCGACCAGACTTAAGCCAGTAATGAACAGTCGACCGAAGAAGAATTGATAGTATTGTATGAAAGTATGTCGGACATTAAAAGAATCGAGAGGGATGAATGACAGCAAAGAAAGGAAGCCAGACGTGAACGAGCCGATGAGATGCGTCGAGAACAAAACCCTAGGGATACCGATTGAGATGAGAATCCGCCAGAGTCGGGTCATGACCGACACAAAGAAGGCGTAGACGAAGAAATGGCCCCTACGACAGAGGAAGTGTGGATAGAGCAGCAAGAAGCTCTCCAAATAGTGATCCCTGATGAAGTAACCATGTCCCCCACCAATTCCCATACCGTAATACAGACTATTATTGAAGACGACCTCCGACTGAGAGCTGGTGACATCACAATCTGGAGTTGACTAGGTGATGAACCGTACCCGGGACGACACCTTGTTATACGCCGACCGGTCGAAGGGAACTGGGTGACCTTTCAAACGGCACCTTCCTTTCGTAGTATCCACTTGCTCCTGCCGACACATGAAGGAGCACCCCCCCCGCCACATACAACTTTCGAAGAGAACCAAGAGTCTGACCTGAGCACGCAAAGTGACAGTGGGTCATCGAGAAGACAAATTATCAACAATCCACTGTACCGCGAGAAATAAACAACCACCGACGGAGGTACAAGTTCCGTCGACCAAAACCCCATCGTCACCCCTACAGGTTCGACTATATCATCGACCCCACCTCTTTCACCCCCACCCACACCCCCCACCCCGCCAACTTCAGAAAGTAGTGACAGTGACTCCGACATGGGTCACAGATCTGCTCAGATTCCCCTTTATGAGGGCGACGAAGACCCCAGACGACATTGGTTCGTCTGTGAATCAATATGGGAGGCAAACAAGGTCACAGAAGAAGAACGCCAGATGGCCCAGTTCGCGGGAGCCCTAAGGAAAAGAGCTCTCACATGGTATATGACATTTTATGAACGGCAGCCCAGAGCAACAAAAGCCGAGATAAAAGCGCAATTCCTATCATTTTTTAAGACCCCAGACGCCAAACACCTGGCCGCCAAGAAGCTGAAAACAACATCCCAGAAGCCAGGAGAAACAGTTCGCGACTACGATAAACGATGGAAGGATCTATTGAGCCAGCTAGATTATACTATTGACGAACAATTACTGATTCAATGGTTCCTTGCAGGACTCTCACAGAAAGTTCGTCGACACATCAGTCTGGAAACTTTCAAGTCGTATGAAGATGCGCTGACAAAAGCTCTGCAGGTCGAGATGGACGAAGACATACCTGCATATCAGACCGACCACCGTTTGGAGGAACAGCTAGAAAACGTGCAGAAGTCCCTGAAAGAACTCACACTCAAGAACCAAGAAGTCTGGTGCACTAACTGTTCAACAGCCGGAGATTCCAAAGATAATTGTCGACAGCAATTCAGCCGACAAGATGTCCGTTTTGTGCAGACAAAGGCATTTTGCGACATTTGCCAAGAACGTGGAGACCATTCTACGGCCGACTGTCCTTACAATATGAAGAATGGAAAGGCTTCCTAGTGTGCTATCTACGAAACTGCAAATCACAACACGGCCGACTGCCATTTTAACTTGAAAAATAGACAGAACTACCAGGCCGTTTATCAGACGAATGCGGTAGCACAGAACACGGAGCAAAACAACAACAACAACCAGAACGGGCAACGCAATGACAGCCGACGATATGAACGCCGACATGATAATCGACAACCAGGGTTTGGAAGAATAGGTCGATTCGTTGGGAATCGTGAAATACGAAGTCGTCGACCCACACAATGCTTTATTTGTTACAAAGAAGGGCACAGATGCGCAGACTGTCCGTACAAGGACAGAACTGACCTCAAATTTTGTACACACTGTGGGGTAGGCGATCACTCCCTGGAGGATTGTCCTACCATGTTGGAAAAAATCAGCAATAAAAAGAATGTTAATGTCTTGTCTTGTGTCCAGAAGAATGATGTACTAACTACTAAGAACTTGCACATTGTCACTCGACAAGGCACCAAAACTAGGCCTGATAACCATTAGATTAGCAAAATCAAAACCACAAATGCATACCCTGACCCTAGCAATGAACAATAGACATATCAAGAAGCCACACACATATTCCAAAACATTGCACAGCAAGAAGACATTACTAACAGTCGACTTAGCTCAAACTAGCAATTAACCCAACTCATTCAAACAGACGAATCTGTAGGTCAGTTCATCGAATTACTGCATCAAATTAAAACCACTAACCCTGAGAAACAAACTAAGAACATTTGTAGTTTAAATCAGAAAGACAAAAACGATGTCGACCCACTCGTTGACTTAGAAATTGAAGGATACCACGTCCGACAAGTCGTTCTGGATTTTGGGTCCCAAGTAAATATTATGACTAGGGATACATGGGAACAAATGGGTAAACCTCGACTTTATGAGTCAGGAATATACCTAAAACTGGCCGACCAAGGTCTTATTGAACCTATTGGGGTGTGGAAAAATGTAGACACAACCATTAAAGGTATATCGACTAAGGTTGATTTTGAAATTATTGACCCTAAGGAAGGATCTAGCTCCTTCCCAGCCCTTGACGGTCGACCTTGGGGTCGAAAGATGAAAGCCTCTATCTCCTTAGATAAATAAAGGATCAAGCTAAAAGGAAATGGCCAAAAAGTCATTGTACCCATCAACCCTTCCCAAGGAAAGCCTTGGATAGAACCTATTGAGGACGAGGTCGATGTTAGACAGCTATACCAAATCCACAACAATAATGACTACACTGAACCAAATAGCTATGGGGAGCTTTACTTAGGTAACCCCGACTCAGTCGGATATAATTCAGATGCTGAACTCTACTGGGAAATAGAAAATTATGAAACACAAGCAGGAGGGTGCTGGACTATCCAAACAGTACAGAAAAAACCCACCCGACAGTGCTTTATAGTCTCAATTATCCCCAAGATTTTTGAGAGAAAAATAAGAGAACACCCTACCTTACAACCGACCAATGAAAACACCAGGAAACAACCTAGGTATAAGGAGAGGGAATCCCCAGTCATGCATGTTGAACAAGTGTCTAAAAACATTGGAGAACATGGCCGACTACAGACCCTAGTAGAAACCTTCACAGGTCAAGCAGCTAGATGGTGGGACACCCATCAGACAAAACTACAAACTTGGACTAGTGCTGCAACTTACTTTGTTGAAAGGTTTGGTGGCAGGAAGTTAACCTCACAAGCACAGATCCCTATCTTCACCCAAGGAAAAAACCCAGAAGAACACATCCAAACTTGTGAAAAAGAGTGGATAAGACTTGGACATAAGGATGAAAGATCCTGGCCACACTTATTTCCTTCCACCCTAGACGACCTACCTAGCAAATGGTATAAGATGGAGGAAGCCAAAGGTGAAACCTTTTTTTGGAATGAACTAAAAGCCAATTTCATTACAGCCTTCAACTTTATACCTGAGGATAAACAATTAGTCGAGCCAGCACAACAAATCAAACATTTCATTCAACCGACTGAAACACACCCTTACCAAGACCCTCGACAGGTCAAGAACTGCAATAGTATTCACATAGGATCAAAAGTCGAGTCGACCCGATTACAATTGGAGAATGAACACACCGAAGGGAAAAGCTTCAGATGGAAATCCAACCATGCTGAAACAACAAAACCAATCCACTCTGTGCTAAGGGTCGCGACCACCGATAAACCAGACCTCGACCGAATGACTGCAGTCGACTTCCCTGCTACATTCTCACAGTTCAAGGAAGGAAGTCGACTGATCAATGAAGCACAAGCTCCAGAATGGTTAGATGCCAAAGTAAGAACTAAGGAAGTAGACATTTCAAATGACGATCGACCAAAAATAGCCAAGATTGGTGATTATTGGACTGAACAACAAACTGCTGAAATAATAACCTTACTTAGAGAATTCCAAGACGTCTTTGCAAGGGACTATAAAGACTTGAAAGGGTTAGTTCAAGAAATGGGAGAGATGAAAATCGACACTAAACCTGATGTCCGACCTGTTAAGAAAAGGCCTTATAAAATAGCCCACAAGTATAAGGAAATAGTTAAAAAGGAGATCGATAACATGTTGGAAGCTGGGATTATCTACCCCATTGACCAGTCGGAATGGGCAAGTCCCATGGTCGTACAGCCTAAGAAACACGACTCGACCAGATTAAGAATCTGTGTCGACTTCAGAGAGCTGAATAAAGTCACACTGACAAATCCTTTTCCCACACCTTATGCTGATGAAATCCTGAATGAAGTTGCAGGACATGAGTGTTACTCATTTACAGACGGGTTTTCAGGTTATAACTAGGTACCCATCGCAAAAGAGGATCAAAAGAAGACAACATTTGTTTGTGAATTTGGATCTTTTGCTTATAGGGTTATGCCTTTTCGATTAAAGAATGCACCTGCAGTGTTCTCCAGAATTGTTGTAAAAACCTTCCAGGAATACATCTATAAAACTATGGCAGTATACTTTGACGACTGGACAATTTATTCCACATTAAAGGATCACTGCACATGGCTCCGACTTATGCTGGAACGATGTCGACAGATTCAACTTTCCCTCAATATTAAGAAATGCATCTTTATGACTCCCATAGGCATACTCTTAGGACATATTGTCTGCAAAGAAGGAATCAAGGTTGACTTTGCTAAAATTAAGATTATTCTTGACCTAAAACCCCCAATAAACCCTAAACAAGTTAGGGTCTTGCTTGGTCATACCGGGTATTATAGGAAATTCATCACACATTATTCTGATATGACTTACCCTCTAGAAGAATTACTGAAGGACGATATCGAATTTAAATGGACAGAAGAATGCCAGATCTCCTTCGACAAATTAAAGAGAAAACTGGTCGAAGCACCCATACTTAAATTTCCAAATTGGTCGACCCAATTTCATGTGCATATCGACGCATCAGGAATAGCAATTGGAGAAATCCTGACCCAACCAGGAGATGATGGGACGGATTACCCTATAGTTTACAGCAGTCGAAAATTAAATAAGGCTGAAAAGAACTATTCGACCACGGAAAGGGAAGCCTTAGGAATGGTATTTGAACTTCAGAAGTATCGACACTACCTATTAGCTAACCCCTTCATATTTTACACCGACCATCAAGCTTTGAAGTATCTCGTAAACAAACCTCTTCACCATGGGAGAATTTGTCGATGGCTACTTCTCTTTCAAGAGTTTGAGTTTGAAGTAGTGGTCCGACCAGGAAAGCTCAATGTCGGACCTGACCACCTATCCCGAATCGACACAGGAGAAGAACCGACCGGAGTCGACGATGACTTGCCGGATGCACATCTATTTTGTATAGAAGAAATACCAGAAGAGTTGGAGGAGATTGCTCAGTTCTTAGAGACAGGTCAGGCACCAAAAGGTCTGAACACTAAGAAGAAACAAATCCTAGCTATGAAGGCTGCTCCATACAGCCTCATCAATGGATTTCTATACAAGATGGGGTTGGACGATGTTCTTAGAAGATGTGTACTCGACCATGAATGAGAGAAAATCATGCACGAAGCACATTATGGACCCGCAGGAGGACATTTTCAGGCCGACACAACTGCCAAGAAAATCCAACAGTCTGGATTATGGTGGCCGACACTTCATAAAGATTGTAAAAACTTTGTCAGTCGATGTGATAGATGTCAACGACTAGGTCGACCACTGCCAAGTACAGAAATTCCCCTGATCTCAGTCAACTCTAGTCTCACCTTTGAAATCTGGGCTATAGACTTCATAGGACCATTCCCTGTCCCAGCCCGACGATCAGGTGCAAGATATATCATCACTGCAGTGGAATATGTTACTAAATGGGTAGAAGCAGAACCCGTCGAGACCTGTTCAAGTGAGATAGCTGCTAAGTTCATATATGAAAACATCATTACTCGATTTGGTTGTCCGCTCACTTTGATCAGTGACCAAGGGTCTCACTTCGTTAACAAAACAATAAAAAATTTAACCGACAAGTTTCATATCGACCACCGACGTAGTACAGCATACCACCCCCAGTCGAATGGTGCAATTGAAGCCTTTAATAAAACACTGACGAAAGGATTGACTAAAATATGCAGTGCCGACAAGGATGACTGGGATGAGAAGATTCCTGCAGTTTTATGGGCATACAGGACAACCTACAAATGGTCGACTGATCAAACCCCATTTCGACTGGTATATGGACAAGAAGCAGTTGTACCTCTGCACTTCAGACAACAGGCACCTATCATTGCACAGATACTACATGTCGACGTCGAACAGGCCAGGAAAGATTGGCTACTTCAACTTAATAAATTGGAAGAACATAGACTTATGGCCATCCAGCACCAGGAAATACAAAAACAACAGCAGAAATCTTGGCACGACCGTAATATCAGAAACAAAAATCTGTCAGTTGGTGACCTTGCCCTACTGTATAACAGTCGAGTCAAAGGCAAGCCTAAGAAACTTCACACAGAATGGATGGGCCCGTACATGGTCGAAGAAATACATCCCAATGGGTCGGTCCGACTAAAAACATTGCAGGGCCTGGTATTTCGGAAGCTTGTTAATGGAGCCCGACTTAAACGATACAAAAATTGAAGAAAAATAAAAAAATAAAAAAATCAAATACCGATCTTAACTGACCACCAAAAACCTATAAAAAGATACAAAATTACAAAAATAAAAAACCATACACTCATAAACCATCAGCATGACAGCAACTCACCCCTCCGACAACCGACACCATTTTCATCGACCATCCTCATCGACCAACCATGCCGACCATTTCCACCACCGACATCGACCGTCGACCTCGAGAGTCCCATCACACATTAATGGCCTCGAGCGCCGAACCAGATCTCCCAAATCGCACTTGAGTATTGCAGTTGGACTGTCCATTCTGCCATTAATACAACCAGTTCGACACCCCAACCCAGCCGCGCCTATAAATAATGGACTGCCCAAGGTTCATTCACCACACCCCTTACATACAGAGCACTCGTATTCCCCGTCGACCAAAACCCACGAACCCTGTTACTAGTTCGACTGATCAGACCAGTCCGACAATATAGCACCTAAACTCACCCGCGCTGCGGCCAAGGAAAAGGAATTCCAGACACAAGAAACACCTTTGGTTCAAAGATTGAACCGTATCAAGAATGCTAAAGTCCAGGAGGGTCCATTCCAAAAGCTATGGACAGAGATACAAGAATGGAGCTTTGAAGACAGACGCATGACAGAGGCCGCCAAGAAAGTCCAGCATAGCAGCATATGTGCCTATGCCAATGCACCCATCATGGCAAGCTTCGGCGGTACGAAGGAAGCAGCAGCGAAGTTTATAATCAGTCGCTATCATAACGGCCGATTCTACTTCGACCGACCCATTGACATCACCAGGGAGGTTATATCCAAACTCATAGGTTTGTCGAACAAAGGCCACCCTGTCCCTATCGGCATCAAGGAAGGATTAGTCGAGCGACTAACAGGCTCGCCTACAGGGAAAAACTCCAAGGGGTTGATGATTAGTCAAATCAATGCCCGCACACCACAGATTGTGGCTAAAATCATAGCCATCACTCTCACCTTGGCAGGTCGAAGCAGCGACCTTAAATTGGAGATGCTGGAGGCCGTCGACACCATTGCTACAGATGGACGCATCTACAACTGGGCCGACTATGTCGTCGACCTAGTTAAGACTATCTGTGAACGCTGCCACGAGACAGGAGGTATTATTAAATTTCCCTCCCTTATCATTTGGATTATCATGTACCATTTTTTCCCGGAAGGCAGTCCAACCTTCCAGGAGCCGACCATCTTTCACATGCACAGGTTCAAACCTTTTTCCCAGAAAGGAACCGTGTATGAGTTATCACAAGGAAAAGTGTTCCTTGAGAACTGGTTTCAGTAGCTAAAGGTTCGCACGACGAGGTGGAGGGTGCCCCAGAACATCCGACGAAACCTCCCTGCTCAATCCCATATACAGCTAGAACTGGACCATACAACAGTATGGTACATGCGAGGTCAGGACCCAAAAGCACAAGACCTCGACTTCTATCCAACAGTTGAACAGATCTTTCGGGAGCTGAGTCGACAGGCAGGAACAAAGATACCAATACCGGAAGCTGCCAAACAGGTCGACTTCTCTATAGTCGAACCTCTTACCGACCAAGAGAAGGAAGAGGATTATGAACTAAACTTGTACATTAGCACTTTTGTGACAGAAGATACGCCGCCTGTGACCACTAGTCGGGTGCACTTGACCGTAAATCATCCGACTGCACCAGTAGTGGACCCCCCGACAGAGCAACATCAGACACCACCACCAGCACAACACCCAGTACAACAAACAGCTCCTCCGTCTACACAGACTGTCGACCCAGCTCAGACCTCGACAGGGGAAGTCGAGGAAGACAACCTTGAATATGATGTGTCTTGGAGCATTATCAAAAAGCTGGCAAAAGAGATAGCCATAGCCCGAAGGAAGATCAAGCTACAGAAAAGACAACAAGGCAAGGGTAAGCGTAAGCTTGTCCTTGCTGATTCCACCGACGACAAAGAGGAACTAGAAGCATCAGCACTCGACATTGTCGAAGACGCCCGGGCTAATAAGGTAACTGTTGAAACTCAGTTTCAACGTTTTATTGATGCAGGAGCTCCGGAGGGTCGGCCCAAGAAAGCCAAAACTCAGTCGACACCTGAAAATATAGTAGACCTTGTGTCGACCCCTCCCCCTCCATCCCCGACCACCATAGTCGAGGAGCAAGAACCGGGGCAGCAGGCCGACGTTTCCCCAGAAGTATATAAAAGAGTCATCCTGGAGGCACTCAGGGCCAGGGCCAGCAAGGATGCTGAACTCAAAGCCTTCTTTCAGACGCTACCTGCAATATTCCAGTCAGCACAAACAATACGGACAACATCACCACTAAAAGCAAGCAAAAAGATATATGCCCAGCAAACAACAGTATTTACAAGGGTCCATGACGGTGGCGACATAACAGGGCATGAACAGACCTTCACCGACTACCAACTCCCACCGGAAGAAGACATTATGTCTTCCGACCAAAGTTCCCAACACCATTCTCCATCACCACCAGGATCAGGAAACCATCCATCCCCACCTTCACCACCATCATCTCCACCACCTCCACCTCCGCCTGAGTCACAGCCGAACCCACCATCACCTTCACAGCCGGAAGTGGCCATACCACCTCCTCAACCACAAAAGCCCCCGACCACTGAACCACCCTTTCAGACACAAGCACCTTCGACTTCTGTTCCACCTTCCACTTCTGCAGGCCCTCAAGACAAGCCAACAGAACAGCAACAGAAGACCACAGAACCGACCTCTACTACTGCAGGTACTCAGGAGCATGATGCTGACAAACAAAAGAAACAGACAGACCAGCATCGACCATCCAGGCTACGGATAAGTTTAAAAGATTCAAGTTCGTTGACCGACACAGAGGTCGGCCAACTGCTAAAAACCCTAGCAAAAGAAGAAAAGAAGAGGACACAAACAGTAAAGAAACAACTCAGGGATAAGGAGGCTGAACATGTCGAGTTTCTTGGCAAGTGTAGGTCTCTTGCACAAGCTGTCACCCCAGGACCGGTCGAAACTACAATGGACCGACCACTCGAAAGGGCGTATCAGCTGTTTGAAGGCTTGGTGTCGACTATCCAGACGCATATCCAAGGGACTAGAGCCGAACAAAAAGAAGAGACTGATCGACTGCTCCTGACCCAGCATACTGCCTTTTCGGAGGCTTACAAACTTTTACAGGACCATATGGAGGAATCCATTGTTACTGAAGAAGTGCTAAGAGATTGGCCGACTCATTATGGGCAGGTCTATCATCAGAGCAGGCAGACTCGACAAGGCATTCAGGCCTTGGAAGGTCGGAAAATGACCGAGGTAGAACTGAGGCAGACCCTTGAAGAGCAAATTGTGATGGAAAGTAGCAAGCTGCAAAAACTTGAACGAGAAGCTCATCAATGGGTACAACAAGCATTACCAAACTTGGAGAAGGTTGACCACATCTTCCCACAAATGAAACGACTCCTGGATGCCGCCGAAGAACAAAACCAACTATTGGGCCCTAGCATGGAAAATATTGCAGAAATGCCTATGGCTGAGAAGATGTCGGTATTATGAAGTGTAACAACTCTAACCATCGACATCCAGAAAGCCCTGCAGACATGGATAGATTTCCAGTGTCAACTTGCCATCACAGCTCCCGCCATCGTCAAAGTGTGCGTTCAAAGACGACCGACCATCTGACTACATAGTCCTCACCCGGAGCAAGTCTGAAAGGTTCGACAGGCCTTCATTTTTGTACATACTTCTTTTCTTCGGGACGAAGAAATGTTTTGTTTGTGGGGGAGATGTAGAAGGAGAGAGTCGACATAAGTCGACTTGAACGAAGACCGACTTAGTCGATCAGCCGACTAAGTCGGTCGGCTGAGTAAACACAGTGATTAGAGTCTGTTAACTAATAGTCATGTCGGTTCGGTGAACCGACAGGTAGTTATGATTGTAACTGTTTGTAACCTGTATATATTAGGCTGTTGAGCCTCACAAGAACTCAGTTCAATTCTTGGCTTTGTACGATCTATTGAGAATAATATAATCTGTTTATCCTATCTGTTCTTGTCTCTTGTATCTGTGTATATTCTGTATATTTTTGTATGTATTATTGGTAACCTTATGTGATCTGTGAGATTACAACAAGGTATACTATGTGATGTATGGATAGTCACAATCAACAAGTGCTATAAGTCTCCTTCAGGGATTAGTTATCCCTAGAGTGATTTACTTTAGCATGTGACTATATGACTCAGGGTAATACATATGATCATAGGTTCAGAAACAATATTATGAGTATGATATGATATAGATGATTGATTAATGAAAACATATATGGACCATGCAGAGATAATTAATATAAGCACAAAGATGGAGAGAGAATTCAAATTACCCATGTTTCCACCAAGTGAACTTGGATTGATATGATAATAATTGAGTATTAGTTATGATAAACAAAGTTCAGTTAATTAGGGAATCAACTCCTTAATTTATGCAAGTTTCTATTGGAAATAACACTGATGGAGAAGCACTAGTTATGTTCAGTTACATTTAGTTCTTTTCAGTTACATTCAATTCGGTTAAGTTACATTCAGTTATGTTTAGTTACATTCAGTTGTGTTCAGTTACATTTAGTTATGTTCAATTACATTCAGTTTCATGTAGTTCAGTTTAATTCAGTTCAGTTACACTTAGTTGTATGCAGTAACACTCAGTTCCATTTAGTTTCATGCAGTTCCATTTAGTTCACCTTAGTACACTGAGTTAACAACTCAGTTAGAGTTAGATAATTAATGGAAGGCACATATATTCTTGTGGGAGATACTTATGGAGTGCCAACTTGGCACCAAGTTAGTAAGGGAACATAACTTCCAGTGGGAGATAATTATGGAGTGCCATCTTGGCAGCAGATCAATGAGGGATGCATGATTAATGATGGATCAATGTTCTAAGTGTTAACAAGTGTTGATACATGCAACCATTCTATTTTTGTTGTAAACCTTAATTTGACTTGTTATTAAAGTGCTATGCACTTGGAAAGTTAGATATGGTGTTCCATTTGATCTCCACTCTCGGGTGCTCTTGGTGAAAGCAATATGCTATTGTGTTGTAATCATTCTCCGCCAATTATCAATCATACTCCAAGATTGTTTGCTGGGTTTTTTATCCTCCGAATAAGTGGAGGGTTTTCCCAGGGTATATCCTGTGTTCTATGGTTTGATTTATGCCTTTGGATTATTGATGATATTTATATGCACGGTTATTGTGGATTAAAGTTTTAAAGTTCAATTATCTTCATATATTTCTCAATCACTAACATTAGCTTGTCTTTTTCAACCTATAATGCATTAACTCTAGAGTTTAGAAATTGATTATCGACATTAATTATCTCGAGTTGTTTCCTGTAACTATAATTCAAGGAAGAAACCTTTAGGTACTTATGATAGATGATGTTACTAGACCCTCGGGCCATAGAAACATCGTCTTCAGGTGGGATTCTTGTTGTATTAAATGTGATATGAAGGTCCCTCCAATATCGGGGTTACATCTCTTTATAGGTTTTATGTGCTAGGGTCTCCAAAGCGGTGACAACCAACTACCCAGTGGTTGTATTATACCTAGGAAACAAACTTGCCTATGTTTTAGTACCCATCATTTCAGCTGCCATGATATCCTTTTGTGTCTCAATGCTTCTCCTTTTCTCTTCTCTTAGTATTTCCAAAGGTTTATAAGTCTCCATGGGTTGAATTACATTTTAGTAGAAAAATGTTAAACAACTTGAAAGGAGGGGAGAAGGCACTTCTTGGTGGAACAAATATTCCTCTTGATGATCGTTTCTTAATTTGGGAACACCCTATTCTAATTATTTCAATCCATGTGGGGTTTCTTGCATTATTTCCTCAAATGAACCTTGGCTAGGGGATCATGTCCTAGCATTTTTTTTCTTCGTTTAGGCTCTCCCTCTACCTGTTCCTCCCATGCTTTCCTTTTATTTTTTCCCATCATCTCATTTAGTATGTCCCCTATATTTATTGCCCAATAGTATCATATATACCTTTCCCTTTTTATTGGCTAGAAAGGACCCTCTCCTCATGCTCATGGGAAACTTTTGTAAAAAATATTCACTTTATGAGGGGTTTTGTTGTTCCTCTGGGAATTTCTCCTAATTGGTTGTCATGGTGGGGACCTCTTGCTCCAAACCAAGGGAAATATCTTCTTGTGTTGTTGATGTTTGTGTTAAATAGGGGGTTTCTTCCACCATAGTCCCTCATTATTAAGAAATATGGATCAGGGGAGTGAAAGTATAATGTAGGCATGTTTTCTCAGTATCGGACATGCTTGGGTCTATCCCAAATCCCAATACCTTGGGAATTTGCTCGACTATGATAGGTTTAGTAATTCCTTGTCCTTATTTCCTTGATCCCTTCACCTTCGAGGAACCCATGCCAATGAATTGCAGAAAGGGTCTTGAGTAAGGAAACGACTCTTGCAGTTAAGGAATGAGTTCTTCATACGAGGTTAGGCTAGTTCTTGTTTTAGCTTGCTTTACCAATTATTTGAGGGGTATTGTTTCCCTTGTGGCCTCCGACATGATGCCTACATCTTCATATTCATCATCGTCATATAAATAATTTTATATTTTATTGTACTCATCGTCTTCAAGGATGATTTGGTATGGATCATCTTCTTTCCTCAAGTACATTCTCATTCTCCACCAAGCTTCGCCATTGTGTTTGTTGAAACCCTCTTGGTTTACTTTAGCATACCTATGGTTTGTAGGAGCCTTCAAAGGCATCTTCTCCTTGGTCACCAAGGTCCCTTTAGGTTTATATAAGGTGTAATGGTTAGGGACTTATGGTAGATCTAGTTGGAAAGCCATGAAATCCTATATTTATATTCTTTTGGTATCATTCTCCTCCCTCAGGATGGTCTCTACCTCCTCATATATATCCTTATTTTCCAACTTCTCAACATTGTGCCTGAGATCATGCTATTATGGGTTGGAGAGTTTTCTCCCCCTTTCCACATTGATTAGTATATAGGGATAGTATCTCCAGGGTTGGTCCAATGAGAGTTCAAGCTATTTAAAGGATTTTATAACTTCCTTGACACACCTTTGTCATTTATGGCACACCATCCCACGGAAATGGGAAAGGACAACCTTCCTTTCTTATTGGCCTTAAGGAAGTGGAATACATCTACTTCAACCATATGTCTGATGTATTCTATTACAAACACCCTATGGGCATGAGCTTGTGAAGTCTATGAGGGGTTTATTATATCCCATACGACATGATTATAGTGTAATTATTCCCTATGAACTAGCCCCCCCTTTTGGTTACCTCTCCCAACTTAACATATGATTTTATTTCAGTTAACATCCTATCTGGTTCCTTCCCTAAGAAAATATAATATTTAATCCACATGAACTTTGATACAAGTATTAGGAAGGAAGCTCAAGGTCCCCCTTTATTTTACCATGGCGACCAGTCAAAAGCCCTGTTTGGTTGTTCTCATACAGTTTTTTGTAAATCCAGGGCCTCCAGATGATGTCCCTACTAATGTAGGGTTAAATAAATTAGGTATGATGGGTATCACAAGAACCCTATGGTTGAGAATTTGGTCACCAGAGACCTCATACTAATGGATATGGCCTTGAAATATTTGAATTTGGGGAAGCTACATGTGTTGTATGTCTTTACCATGTCCTCATCAATTTCATGATCAAACGCCCTTCCTAATATCAAAGTAAACATGGATGTACATTTTTATGCCTAGAATGGAAAACTCTTCAACCTCTATGGGGTAGGCGAAACCTCGTTTTGACCCTGATTGTACTTTAACCTTTGAAATATCTTGGCTTTATGCACCTGGTTCATTTTCTTGTATCTTTGAGTTTAGGATTCGTGTCAAAGGGTGACTTTCCCAAGGATGGTGCCTAGCATTTCCATGAGGAATTGGGGGCTTAGGTGGATTAACATGGTTTGTCCATTAGTAGAAATGGTTATAGTCGACGAGGGTGGGAAATTTTGAACGCATAGTTCCACAAACTTAGGGAACAAAAAGCTACCAGGAATGATGTGTTGAGTGATGCATGACACCCATAGGGTGCTTTGTGATTGTTTGGAGAGGAATTTTCCATAGGCCACACCTATTAATTGCTTGGGGGAGGAACCAATTCTATGGGAGTTGGTGATTTAGTCAAATTCATCAATGGATATGGGGCTCTAAGAGGAGGATATGTCATTGGTGTTCAAGAGAGAAGAGGAATTCTTGGAGGTGACTTTAGAATCCTTTGGCATGGCTGCACATGTATTATGCATAGGATGGATATTGATATGTGATAAAAGGGGCATAAAAGCAGGCAAGTTAGTGTCTTTCCTACTAAAATTGAACAGGCTGAGATCTAAAAAGTCTTACCCAGTTCTTTAGGAAAACACGAACAATGATGAAACTATAAGCACAAGGTTGGAGAGGTATTGGATTCAACTAAGGTTTCTTGGTGGATTTTGCATTTTCTTTTAGAATCCAAGTACTCTGTAAGATTGTCTAGAGGCCCGAGTTCATAATAGAACATAAAAATGGGAGTTCATGCACAATAAACAAATGATTATCTTCATCCATGGTCGAAGATCCCACAATAGGTGTCATTCAAAGATATTGGAAGGTGGCATCAACATTTTCCGTCCTAGGTGGAAAACCACATGGTGAGTTCTCATTGGTGATCATGGCTTGTTAAGGTTGGGCATACCCCTCACATTGTTTGATTGGTGAGTGGTTTTTATTCAAGATTTAAACTTAGGACGACGGGTGGGGGTGGGGGAATATGAGAATCTTGCGTATTCTTTGGATCTCGGTAAGGGTCTTAGATTGTCCATCACGAGAACAAGATTTGTGTCGTTAACACTAGGTGTGCATGTGCGAAAGGAAGCTATCCCTTTCCTTGTGCGAATGGTCATGATTAAACTACACATCTATTGAGATTTAATCTTGTTCATTATTAAGGGTAGTATTCAACCTAGGCCCATATTAGTTCTCCTTTGCACAAATAGTCTCGATGATGTGATGGAACATGCGTGAAAAAATCCTTACCATTCATAGGAGACCCCTTATCATTGATGCCTAATCACATTTATTTGAGAAAAAAGTTGTTATTTAAAGTTGGGAAAGTGCACAATGTATCTACACCATTCATGGGGAACCTTTCCTCATTACTGCTAAGTCATATGAATTTTCACAAGCGCACGAGATTAAAAGATGGGAGTTGCACATGGCATCTCAAACCATTCACGAAGGGGCCTTATTTGTTACCCCTCAGGAATGCACCAGTGCATAGATGATGGTGATTTGAAGTTGAGAAACAACACAATTGATATTGAGCATCTGCGAGAGACCCCTCCATGTTATCTCTTGTTCAGGTCTTTGTGCGCAAATGAATGAGATTTATTAATCAGCTTGAGATAATCTCCTTTGTTCATGACATAACTCATACTTAGGAAAACTGAGGGAGGAGAAGATCAATGGTTTGAATGATTGTTGTTTGACTTGTTTGAGGGAAAACAAAAGGATTAGAGAGATATTTTACAAGCTTCTTCTAGGTGATATTTAGTTGGTTTATTGCCTTAATTTCCATGGGGTAAATAAATAATTGTTTTGCTTTCCCTCAATATGTTGTTTAAATAATTTAAATTCATGTTTTCAATTATTTTCTAGTTAGAATGCTTGCATAGGGATTGGCATTGATAACATAATTTTTTTTACCACTCATCATTTTTCTACTCTTAGCTTTATAACCAATTGTGAGAGGTTTAAATGGGAGGCGAGGGGGATATGAGAATCTTGCATATTCTTTAAATTTTGGTAATGGTCCGAGATTGTCGATCACACACAATAATGAGATCTGTCATTAGCACTAGGTCCAAATGTGCAAAAGGAAGATAGACATCCCCTTCTGCAAATTGCCCTGATTAAATTGCACATCTACCGAGATTTAATCTTGGTTATTGGAAGGGATAGTGTTCACCCCAGGTCTTGATCAATTTACCTTTGCATGAATAGTCTTAATGATGTGATGGAACATGCATGGGAAAATCCTTATGTTTCGCAGGAGACCCATTATCATTACTACTCGATCACGTGTATTTTTCCAAATAGTGGTGATTAAAAGTTGGGAAAGTGGACGATCTATAGGAGACCCCTCCCCATTATCTCTCACTCGTGTCTTTGTGCACAAATGCCCAAGATTTATGAATTCAACATGATACAATCTCCTTTGTTCGTGATAGAGCTCATACTTAGGCAAAGTGAGGGGAGGATAATATCAATGGTTTGAACACTCATTAGTTGACATGTTTGAGGGAAAACAAAAGGATTAGAGAGATGTTTTTTTTTGTAAGTAAGTATGTCCTATTACCATCGATGGTAAAAAAAATAGACATTTACAACAAAATCCAAACCCTCCCATTTCTGGGAAAATGGGCTTGGAGATCATTCTAGCAGTCTCCATCGAAAGGAAGCAAGACCGAACCAGAATGATTGAGAATTCTTAATAAGTCTCAAATAAGTATCATTCATAAAAACATAAGAAGGAAACTTTACCAGTAGCAGTTTTTGTAAGAACATAGAAAGACTTAAAATAGGATTGAAAAAAGAAACATGATCATTCAAAAAAATGTTCATGGGGTTCAAGCTTCAAACCCAATTTCTTGGCAAGCTCAATCTGGTTATCCATAATCTTGTGCACTATCAACATGATTTGGACCCGTTGCAGCAAAATTTTCCCATGCTGCTCATATTTTTCAACCAAAGTTTTGCCAAGGATGAACTTCTGAGACCACTGAAGCTCCAACGATTTCTGATACAAGGTGAGTCTACCCATGGAGGTGCCAGGGTCAGGAGTTAAATATTTGAATTCATTCTTAATCTCCTCTGGTCCCAAGCAACTGCATTCTAACTCAGCTTCTCTCTCAGCCTCCTGGATGCTTGCTTGGACAGATTCAGGAATTTCCTGTTTATATCTCTTGTTCTTCTCCACCATCTTTTTTTGGAAATGGAGGGGGGGAATCATTGGCTTGGGCCTGTCAAGTCCCAAAGAGGATGAAGCAAAGCAGGAGCGTTTACGTGGGGGCATGGTGATGGGCGAAAAGGCAACCAACAAGAGTAGATAATAATAAAAGTTGTGGTTTAGGAGGATGTTGATAGAGGCAGAAGCATCCACAGAAAGCTCAACAAGGGAATGGGGAAGAGCTTCCGAAATATTAAAGGAAAAATGATTATCAGCGTGGATAGGGGTATCACTAATCCTTACATTAGGATGAATAGAAGGTGACCGAGCATCCCCAGGATGAAGATGAAAACATAATGCAGGAAAATAAATTAGCTTACCCAGGTTGTTTGAAGCATGTGAGCACCCGAGAATGTGACCCACAACTCACAATTGGAACCACCCTTCAGCATAGTCCCTCCACGATTCAAACCGCAACAACTAAAGAGAAATCCCCACGAGCCCGCGAGAGAAACAAGGGATGGCATTTTGATGGAGAGAGTTGAAGTCCATATAACTCAGAGTAATGGCATCATTATCCTGCATGTCGGAGAGGTGCTTGTCCTTCCGCCAGATCTTCCCAAACCAAACTGTAATGCTCCCATAGCTTGAAATAATTGCAATGATCTGCAAGTTCGTACCATCCTCCCTCCAGCTCAGAGGCTGCAACTGTCGCATGATGCAAGCACGGGGAAATGAGCATGAATGATTCCTTCTACGCATGAGCAAAACTTGATTATTTTAGGTTCGTTGAGGGTGGTGAGGTGTTAGCACTGGGGCTTGAAAGCCTTGCCACGTGTCTCTCGACCTCCCTAATAAACAATCCATTATTCACCCGCGGTGGGGGTGGATTAGAGAGATGTTTTACAAACTTCTTCTAGATAATATTTAGTTAGTTTATTTCCTTTCCATTGGGTAAATAAATAATTGTTTTGCTTTCCCTCAATATATTGTTTAAATCATTTAAATTAATGTTTTCAATGGTTTACTAGTTAGAATGCTTGGATAGGGATTGTCATTGATAACATAGTTTTATTTAACACTCATAATTTGTCTTCTCTTATATCTATAATCAATTGAGAGAGGTTTACAATACACACAAACACATGAAAACTACATGTACATAATGTCGAGACCATATCTCTTTCTTCTATTGCTTCAAAGCTTTATCTCTATTTTACAATGCTTTGCACCTTATTTTAGATAGACATTAAGGCCCAAACCACGCATGAGGCCTTATTTCCTTGATTTTAAATTGTTTTAATTTTAAGCATTCCTAGGAAATCACATCGTGATTTCCAAAGTCGTCGGTATGTAGATCATTTGGGATCCATTTCAATGCACAAAAAATTAAGTTGCATGGAAGTGTAGATTTTTCCTTACACGGTCATGCAACTATGGCTTCTATAGCCAATTCTTTAAATTTCCAGTTTTTTATTAGTATTTGACTTTGCTTAAAAGTTGTGTTGGTAGGTTAATTTTTTCACAAATTTTTCATTGTTCTAACATTGTTATTAGTCCTTGCCCCGGCTAGCAGGGACTCTTTGAAAGGGCTTGCCGTCATTTTAAATTACTCTTCACTTCAACCAAAGCTCATCTAGACTCAAATTAAAACTATAAGCTATGTTTTATGGGAGTCTGTCTTTTTTTCAATTACTTTTTTTAATAAATTAATATATTTTCTCATTGAAATAGGAACCAACCTCTGCTCAAACCAATCAAACGATTTGAGGCCTTATTTGGCCTCAAATCGAGGCAACTATTATTAGTCCCTGCCACTACTATATAGTTTTTATGCAAATCCCTAATGCAAATCCGTAATGAAACTCATATTCGAATTAATGTTAACTTTTACTTAACATTAGTTTTCCAACATTTTATGTTATATGTTATCGTAGCTAGCTATGATGCAGCTATGATGTTGGTGTGCATGCTATGATACGATGGCAATGTGCATGCTCGACACCAGTCAACACCAGGAGGATTCTTCTTCAAGTGTTTTATTTCGAGATGGTTGTAACATCATATCTTCATGTAAAGACTCAATCATCTTTCCATGTTCATCATTCTGACTTTTTCAACGATTTACAATGGTTTTCCTCCAACTCTCTATATTTCCTAGCAGCTTCTGCAAGCAGCGATTCCAATTCCATCTTTTCCTGGAACAGTTTGACATTTGTTTCATGGAACTCTCGAAACCTTTCATTCAAATCCTCAACCTGCTCGTTAAGCAAACAGTTGGTACTATTGGCCTCCTCTTGTAGTGTTTCATTCTGTTGTTTTAAAGAATGTTCTGCTACCTTCAGAACATTCAGCTGGTACTTGAGGAATTGTAGCTCAATGCTCAGTGCTATATTCTTTAGGGTCAATAATATCATTTCACTGGCCATCAAATGATTTGCTATTTGCACAGCTGCAATAACACCTTCCAAATTACTCTTCAAATGCTTCTGGTCTTCTTCACTCGTTTGGAGAGTCCTCTTCATCTCATATTCAGATGCATTCCCCAGGTACTCAAAGAAATCCACCTCAATGCTTAGCTTCTTCAAGTAGGATTGCAAATCATTGTTTTATGTTCTGCATTGTTGTAAAAACCTTGCATAGTCTCACCTTCAAGTTGAATTAGTTTGGCATTAGATTCATTCAGCTGGGATTTTAAGCACTGTGTTCCAGTGCTCAGCTCTCTATTTTTCTGGCTGAGCAATTCCCTTTCATTAGCCATCGAATCTAGCCTTGATTGCAAATCATTGTTTTTTGTTCTACATTGTTGTAAAACCCTCTCATTTTGCACCGTCTCACCTTCGAGTTGAACTAGTTTGGCATTAGATTCATTCAACTGCGATTTTAAGGACTGTGTTCCAATGCTCAACTCTCTAATTTTTTGGTTGAACAATTCCCTTTCATTAGTCATCGAATCCAGCCTGGATTGTAAATCATTGTTTTATGTTCTACATTGTTGTAAAACCCTCTCATTTTGCAGTCTCGCCTTCGAGTTGAACTAGTCTGGCATTAGATTCATTCAAGTGGCCTTTCAAGGACTGCTTCAGTGCTCAGCTCTTTATTTTTATGGCTGAGCAATTCCCTTTCATTAGCCATCGAATCCAGCTGGGATTATAAATTTGTTACAGCAGCTTGATGAGTGTGAATTTGTGATTCCATTTTAGCGAGCTTTCCTGCACATGAAGTCTCCATATTTTTAACAAGTGCTTGATTAAGCTCCAGTAAGTTGGATATTTCATTTTCACGTGTTTGATTAAGTTCTCGCAAGTTGGATATTTTGTTTTCACATCTTGTGCACTTGTAGGACTAGAATATCTTCCTTTTGTCGTTTGTGCAGATGTTACCATTTTGTCTCTTTTTCCTGCTGGATTTTCCATCTTGAACCCCAAGGACCTTCCACAACACATAAACATAAACCAAAAATATAAAGATATCATGAGAATTTTGTTATCCATATTTACAATTATAAGGAAAAATACATCAGGGCTGGGATTTAAAATAAAATTGCCTCAGGTCCCAGAATTGTATTATCCATAGAGAGAGAATTGACATTGACTTTAAGACTAAGGGAGTAGAACTAATACCTCTACTCTCTACCTTATGCAAGTTAAAAAACATGAACGCGGGTTTCCTCCAAGTGGGAAGAACCTGCAGTGCAGATCCAAAAGCACCTGCCACAAACAAAAAGATCGCTATATATCATTGCCATCATATAGCATGTCAAAAGGAGAATCACAATTAACAACCTTCTCCATCATATGAGATGAGAGCTTACCTTTCCTGCTTCATTAAGATCAACAGAGCTGTTTACTTTATGTCCAGAGATAGGTAAAGTCACGAAACATCGATTGGGGTTCTGTATTTCAGTAATCGTAGTTATCTAATTTTAATTAACAACAATTTGTTGTTACTTTATATATAAACCTGTCAAAAGTGATTATATAAGCAGATGAACTGTTTTAATTAGAATATAGCTAAATTCAGATTTGTTTTCTTCTTTTCATTATTAACTGTATTAAGGATTAATATAACTTTAAACACCTAAGCACCCATCAATGTTAATGACAATGGGATAAGATGTATACAATTGGGTTACGACCATTTTTTTTCAAAGAGGGGTTACGGCCATTTTTTTTCATATATAGGTTACATGCATTTGATTACACAGCAGTCAATCGTCAAATATTCCATTGAAAAGAGTTCATTTATATCTGTGGAGTCTGTGTTTGACAATTATCATGAATTAAATCAAAGGTTTTTGAATATAAAACTTACAGTAAACCACATTCACCTACCGAGCGGCAGCTGAAGATATCTGCACATACAAGACCAGAATAATATGCAATCACTCCATGAAAATAAAACGATGAACCCATCATTTTGTTAGAAAACATTTCAATCTTTCAGTGAAAATTGAATCGAAAGGTCCATAAATGTATAACTTTTAAACTATTACCCTAAAACGACCGTACAAATAAAACAACCATACAAATAAAATAGAAAAGATTTCAAAAGGTTACCGCCCATTCTGCTCAAAGAAATTCACAAATCACCCTAAAACAGACAAACCTTAAATCTGTATAATGTCCCTGCCATTATAGAATGCGAAATCCAAGATTGTATAAAATAAATGTATCAATTCAAAGAATACGCAATAGCACGGACCGGGAAGATATCCTTTTATTTCATAAATGGCTAAACAATCCAATAAGAAGTCTGAAGATATAATGCAGGTGCATAATTATTGCATAAATATGTAAATTACATACAAACCATTACCAGAAATGAATTGGAACAAAGTAAAAGGAAGCCTGATAGAGATTACAGGCCCTTGAGGATGAAAAGTTATACTAATCAATTTTAAGCGGATGAGATATTTTTTTCTCCTTGAACTGGTGCTGAAATTGGGTCTTGGTTTTGCAACGTCGGAGCTACCATCCCAATGCTGGTGACATCTCCTAAGCAGGCTACTCCAAGCGCATGCATTGAACGCGGCAGATGCTGATGCCGTAAAACAGGCAATTGTGTATTGGGAGAAGAACTATGAAAGATGTCATTTGAGCATGAATAATCACATGCATAAAAGACACGATCCATGCTATTGTTTTAAAGAACCTCTAAACATTGTTTATGTAACACGTGTTCTCTCTTTTGCATTCAGTCAGGAATATGTTGTTTTACAAATAATCAATGTCTTTTAAAACTTGTGAAATGTATATTACATTCTCATACGTCCAGATAGATGCACCCAACAATCAGCTGTGACACCATCTGAATTCATTAAAAACAATACCTTTTCTTCCCAGCTAACCAGGCCATCAAAACCAACAACTAAGGGTGACACCATTTGAATACATTAAAAATTGGTTTGATAAAACTAATAAATAAAATATATATTGGTAGATACAGATCCATTCATTAGTCTACCAATTCATATTTAATGATTGTCAAAATTCTCAACACGACCCACCTACATTTTGTATGGTTGCGCACTGACATTGAAGTTTGCAAGTAGTTTTTATGTTTGAAATTGCAATATAGATGCTAGAGTCCCCATCCTTTAGTACATATCAGTTTTACATTTCTCAGACTATTGTTTGGGATCTTAGGCTCCATCCACAGCTGGTGTTTATTGAGCACGTTGTGAATCTGGCTTTTGATCTCCATCTCAAAATTGGTTGCATGCAATGGACTCCATGGAAAGGCAAGATGAATCCTTCAACATGCACTCGCTGAGCTTCTGGATGTGGCACTCATGCTTTCGGTGGATGAATTCATTTCTTGCATGGCCTAAACGTGGCAAGCTTCGGTGTTATAGAATAGTCTGTGCAATCGCTTTTTGGACGTAGAATTTATCTCTTCTTTAAGCGAAAAATGCACTTACTTATATAAGTATTTAATAACACACCATTGGTTGGTTGGAATAGGAATTACTCTTTAATCGGAATCGGGGTGTTGGGAACTCACCTCGGGCTGGAGGAAGGTTGGCCCAGTAACTGCCTGTTCAGATGATATTTAATATATAACAGTATATGGGATGCTAGGAAATTTAGCTCATGTGGGAAGCCATATCTAATAGACAACAACGGGTTTCGAAGTAAATACCTTGTAGACGTTGTCCAATTTCATATAATGGAGTCAATGTGGAGACAACCTAGCCAACACCATGACCCATGCAATATCTCAAGAAATTTACCTATTGTAAAAATAAGATAATATGTAAAATTCCTTTTTCCTCTTGTTTATTTATTCATTGATCAAATCTTCGCTTAGTTGGATCACGATCCATGGTCTCTAGGTTCTCTCTTTGACTTATCATTGCAGTTTGAAAGTTTTCTTTCCCATTCTTAATTAGGCTCTATGCTCCCATGAGAGATGCATAAAACTCTATGCTCCCACGAGAGATCTGCAAGGTTTCAAGGTAACTAACAAGAAATTTCTAAAGGTGCCCATAGATAGTTTTGTATTATGGCATTTGAAATGCACTTCAATATTATATAAATAAAACCTTTGGCTTCACTTCTGGTTCATCGGGGATAATGTATCTTGGAGCATTATCACTTTCAGGTCGCAAAGGTTTCTTGGAACGGTATAAAACTTAATTCTCCAAATATCCACATCATAGAATTTTCCAATTTGTTTGGTTAGCCTCCACAATACTCAGCCCTTTGTCTATCACAATACAGTTATGTTAGTGTTTGTCACAATACAATTCTCTATTGGTGTTTATTGGCGGGGTTTATTGCTCTTGAACGATGAAATTGAACTAGTTTCCTTTGTTGGTTGGGTTGTTATTTGGGTTTATTGTTGGGTTTATTATTAGATATGGACTTCCTTCATACAACAATACTCCCAAATCAAATGCAAATTCAGTGCAGCAAAAACGTATGCAAGACTCTACTTTGCATCACGGTCCAAATCTTCCTTCTCTGCCAAAAAGAAAGGAGAGAGTAAGATAGGACTTAGTAGCTCTCATTTTACTTTTGAATTTGGATGTCTATTTTTTCGTATATCAACTTAAATCGTCTTTTAGCTTAGGATCGGAATTTAACTGACAATATTTGGTTATTGATAACAGTTTGACAAGTCCTAGATACAAATTTTTAAGTGAGTTATTCGATGGATGCTTCTGATAATCAGAGTAGCCCTTTGTCTCTTGAAGGTGATAATTTTAACATTGAGGAGCATTCTAATGTGCAAGTTCAATTTCCAAAGGAGCTTTGTGTTGTAGATGAAAGAAAATCTAACAATGCTAATGCCAACAAGAAAGATATCTATATTAATGCACAAAGTGCCACAAGAAATTCCATTGAAGAAGGTTTTGATGCACATATAATATGGGCGTTAGCATTGACATTGTATATTTAGAGAATTTTCCAGTAAAAGACTTGCAGCATGCTTTTGAGGTAGGTTTGCATATTGATGGCATAGAAAAGAAAGTCTGCAACGGAAATCAGAGTTAGATGGTTCACCTAGTTTCATGCAAAAATGAGAAAAAATAAGTGCACAAAGGATTTCTTCAAACTCTCAAATGTTCCCCTCAAATTCCCAAACTAAATTCTATTGTCAGTAATGAACAATGAAGAATGAGGACTGAGAATGTGATTCTAGGTGGTGAGCAACTTGTCGAATTGATATGTTCTCTTCATGTAAGATCGGTGTGCTTATCTTGTGGGAGTGGCTTAATAAAGCTATTGATAGTTATTTTTCAAACTTCAATTTGCTTTACAAACTTTTAGATGTCATAACAACTCTTAGAACCTTTAACATGAAGGTTCTTCATGCCCTGCATGCCCTTCTTTGTTGCCACGATCATGCCATGCACAACCTAGGTACAATGCTTTCTATGTTCTACATTCTATGCATGCTGTGGCACAAAAAATACCTATATTCATATCTGCTTGAGTGTTTTATTTATATAAATTATTTCCTCAAGCTCATTGCCGCTGGAACCCAGTCAATGGTTCAGATGGCTTTCCTTGAGCTTCCACTGGAACCAACTAAATTTGAGGTAGATCCGGAAACAAGGGAACCAACTAATTTGATATCAACTAAAGGCAGGGACTTGCTGCCTTTAGCAGCTCTCCTTGTTTATAATTTAATTGCTTGCAGAATTAGGTAGGAATAAAAGGAGAGCCAATGGGGGACTCTATGGAACATTAAAAAAAGACAATGATCACATACCTAAAGAACATTATTGGTGAAGAATGAAATATTTAATTTCATATATTTTTCTTTTTATTTTATGTAATTTCCAATCAACACTTTTAATTCGAAATGGATCACTATATAGTTTATACTTTGTTTTGGCATTTTTTAAGTGGAAAAATTAGAGCTATGGATTTTTAGGGCCCATAATAGGGGCATATCCTATTTTGGCGATTTGGGGTCTTGGAACTTTTAGAGCTCATTTTAAGCATTAAATAATGGTTTTAAGGGTGAACATGTTACACATAAAGTTTCTATTTCTCCTATGTTGTTCTACTTGTTGAAATCTTTACAATGGTTCAATGATTACCTCATCCAAATTCCATATGAGGACATTATGTTTCCTGTAATCTAACCTATACTTCAACCACCATAATACCAAATGGATGTCCTATCAACTCTTATTATTCACACATATGGAGTTAGTCACGTGTGGAATTTCAAGAATATTCTAGAGGGTCGAAAATCCCAACCCTAATCGGGGGTTTATACATGCGGAAACCTAAATCTAACTCTATACAACTATCAATATATGTTAAATATCGAGCCATAAGGAAAGGTAGGAGTTTTGTTCCTATTGCGTTGACTTATTGTTCCATATATGAGTAAAACAAATAAATGGGATATTTATAATAGAATGGAGGAAGTCGAAGACCTTATAGAAATCATTCAAGCCACAATGTCTATTGTAACTCCACGATGAGTTCATCTTTCTTTGTGCTTTCATTTTAAATTTAAGAAAAAAAAGGAAGGTATAATACTCACTTTCTTGTTTTATTTTCCCATACTGGGTTTCCTAGGGTACATCTTGTGTTCACTACATGGACAATGTGGTCATTTTATTGTTGTAGTTTTTTATTATATATTTTTCAGTTTATTTTAATACTTTTATCTCTATGTTTATAATATTACATTGCTTATAATATCACATTTTAATCATACGTAACCACTACAAATAGAATATAACCTCACAATATTTTGCAATGACTTATAAGATCTATTGTGATAAATTGTCCAATGAATATTAACACTAGTTTACATATCATATTAGTATATTGGCAATTTTCTTTCACGTTTTTGTGGGCTATTACAAGATCCCAAATTGTTGTAAGGAAGGAAGTCTCAAACCTAGGCTATGGTGAATGAGCACAGTAGCAAAGGGTGACACGAAATAGAGATGGGCAAAATCGGACAAGTCTCTGACATCTCTCGCAATATCAATATGGTGATACTAATGTCAACTCTGGAGAGAAAGTTTACACCATCCAGTAAGCTTAACAACTCTAACTCGAATATTGGTTCTAATTGGAAACTTGAAGATAAATAAGAGCTAGAGAAAGAGAGACCAAGTTATATCATCATATCTTCCCATTCTTTATTCACAGTGGAAGCAAAGTGGACATGGAACCCCATGAAGGTGAGATTGACATTGTTAAATTTAATCAAGGGTTTCAATGATTAGAAGTCTACTTCAACGTGCATAACATAGGAAAAGATCTATCAATTGGGTCTAGTTTGAGTGGTAGTGGGATGGACTATTATCCTCCCACCTAGGTTCTATTCCTGTAAGTGAAATGTTGATATCATAATGAGTATATTTTTGTATTGGCTTCAAGCCCCTTTGTTGGCTTGGCCTTATCCCCTAAAGAATCTAGGGTTTATCTTAGGCATCATCCTTGAAATGAGGGGAGTTTCCTAAGGGTTTTACCTGTGATAATTGCCTGGAAAAAAGAGAGAGGAAAAGAGTGAAAGATATCATTTTCAAGATTGAAGTTAGAGGGCCATGCCAAAGCTTGTTTGAAAATCCACCAAGAGGCACTTAAACTACAAGGTGGTCCACTAGTAACTAAGCGGGAGGTGTTTAAAACCCTCATTAAGTCCTGGTTTTACCTATTGGGTACAAAAAGAACTAATGGATCCATTGGAATTAGTTCTAATGGAAGTAAGGTTGGATTGTGGAATAGTACAACACTAAGTTTAGAAAACAAGTATTTCTAGTAGGAATATCTCCCAAGGATTGGGATGTACTCCTAAAGTATTTGGGTGGTCTCTAGTCTCCATGGTTATTTAAGGAAGCAAGTGATGCTCTCTAAACTAGAACCATTGTCAAAGCTTGTGTATAGGCATGATATTTAGAGATGGGAAATAAGAAACAACAACCAAATGGTTCCAAATAAACATACCACAAGGCATTTCCAAGAAGGGAAAGAAGAATTGGAAAGGGAATGGTAAGAAGACAACAACAGCTACATAATAGTGAAGGGATCCAAGCACTATTAAATTCATTGTAACAACAATGATCATAGTAAAGATGAGCGTTGGAAGTCACATCTAGATCTAAATCAAAAGAACCGCAATAAACACTACTACAAGATGTGGCTATACACTACAAGGAAAAGTCCCTGTAGTGGAGGTTATAGCAGAGGTTTCTTGTGTTACAAGATTGACAAAAATTGTCAAAAAAACCTTTGCTACAACCTCCATATTTGTTAGTGGATTTTTTTGTGAATGTTATAACAGATATTCACTATAACTAAAAAAATTGGGTGGCCGAAGATTGTAGCAAAAGTTTTTTAAACGATGTTTTTTAATTATATCATGCACACCGATGTGTTTTTTTATAAACCAAATAAAATGGTGCATATCTTTAAGTTAAACAAACTAGTACATATAGTTTAATACATGCACACTGGTGCTAATATGATATTGTAGCAGCACTGGTATGTTGTATATACACATATTGGTTCCTACATTCATTGTCAATGCACCGCTATGTAAATTTTAATGCTGACATACTGGTGCATATATTACGTTATGAAAACGTTGGTGCATTTAATTTGATGCTATGCACAGGTGCGTTCCCTCATTTCAAAAGCATCGATGCGTATTTTAATCCAAAATATTTGTGTTTATTTTATACTATACCAACATCATTGCAGTTGTCATTCACAACCCCATCGGTGCCTCATACCTTATTTATATGCACCATTGTGTTTTTTATTTAAATGCATCAGTGCTAATGTTGTATTATATATTCGTTGCTGTGTTTTTGTATTAATATATAGACTGTGCATATATGGTACCAATATGCACCGATGTGTATGTTATCCCAATGAGTACCAATGTGTATAGTTTGGAATAAAAACATCAGTGCTTCTATTGCAAAAACAACATCGATACCTATGATATTTACAGAGCATTGATGCATTTATTATGTCAATGAGCACTGATGGCTAAAATTTGAGTAGGCTTTGAATTCATGGAAACAAATAAAAGGCATTGGTTAGTGCACATATGCAAATATAGTTTTTGCTTTTTAATTTTTACAAATTTTCATTTAATAATTCAAGAATCAAATATCTTTTATAATTTTTTTATTTATATTTTATTTATCGCATTTGGATATTGACCACATATGCTTGTTGTAACCAAGTAAATCATTCATATAATTAACATCTGAATTCATTATTAAAAAAAACAAATATTTTTTAAATAATATTTTTTTTAATCTTTTTACTATTGTGAATTTTGATAAGCGTGTTGATTACACCTTTGTTCATAGCCACGTTGTAAACCATTCATATATTTAATCAATAATGTAACATTTTGCGACATTAGACAATCCAATACAAGAAAACTTATTTTAATATATACGAATAATAATCCAAAATATGGAACATCATAAAGGTCCTTAATAATAAAAATGTCATTTTGACATTGTTACAATTATTGATTAGTTATCCTCATCAAATTGGGGTGATATGTCCACATTAAACATAATGTTTGTTTTTCCCATTTAAAAATTCCAAAATATACAACTTGTAGTATTAACATTCAAATGTATTGATCATCATTCATTGCTCGAACTGTTGTAGTCCCTCAAGTGGATTCCATGCCCCATCTCTTCACCATTTTTAGGAGATATTGTTCCTGAGTTAATTAAAATATTTTCTTGATCCACTTGACTTCGTTCCATATTTTCATGTTCCATCTACACGCACTACAATAAAATGTGGCGAGCATAGTTACATTTATAGATAATGTAATATACATAGTTGCATAAATGAAAAAGTGTACCAGTTCAACTAGTGAATCATAAACTTCACACATAATTTCTAAACCATCCCTCATGTCATGTGTCATTAAATCCTTTGTTAGCTCCACTCCATACTTTGTTTCATGTGAGTTTCAAATGGCACAACAAAGCATAGAAATAATTAACATTTTCTTATTGTTCCATTAATTATAAAATAAGATACATAAAACAATGTAGCTACTTATAAATTGTTCAATCAACCGTTGATACCCTAACATATACTGACAACCCTTACTTAATCCAATGTCAATAAAAAAAATGACTTGATCTTCATTGTATGTTAACACCTATTAGAAAACATACATGTATGATTTTAAATTAATTAGGATATAAACATAAAAAAAAATATGAAATTTGAAGCAAACCACAAGTACTCACAAACTTTGTGATCAACTATTTTTTGCCTTGCCTTCTCGTCTTATGCATTGAATTGGTTCCATTTTCTTTTTGTTTATGCTACAACAAAATAATTTAAAATTAATATTTCATGTGATAATTAAACTCCATGCACATTAAAAATAAAATAATGATTACATACGTTTGATGCATGTTGTTGTTGGGATGGCTCCCCTTTTGACGTGGTTATGTTCATTTCTTTGATGATCCAAGAGAATCTTAAATGGCCTAAACTTCAAAGTCCTAAAATCTCATTAATAAAGGAAACAAGTTGAAGAGCTTGTCGAGATGATTCCAACACTTCTTGAATTGTGTCAAATGGACTCTGGATAAAGGAGATATTCACTTCTAAATTTTTGACGAAACAATGTTTTTATGGTGCAAAAATGGCAAAGGTAGGTCACATGGCACCACTCAAAGGGTGACATATGGGATTTTTATAGGTGTACAACCCCACATAGTAGGACAAGTTGGCAATCCTAGGTTACTCGACATCCGATTTGGTAGGTGAAGTGGACATGACTCGGCATTGACATGGTGTAACATGGCCCAATCCTGGAGTGACACGTGTAATGTCCCATTTTAACCTAACTGTATGAATTACCATTGCTTGTTTGCGATTGCTAATTATTGTCGAGATTTGTCAGTCTGATGAAATAGTGGACTTATGGATTTGTTAGGCATTACCCACCATTATCCCCGAAACCCAGAGTAATGGGAGAGATGTGCTACAACACGCTCCCTAAGGTGTGTGATGATGACTAGTGGGTGCCTGCTGGGGAAGCTTGGTCGATGGAGTCGACACTTCCGCTTAAAAGTTCTAACTAGAATTAGGTCATGTAGTTGACGCTCCATGGTAGTCCAACAAAGGAAGGATATGATGTGGAAGTTAGTTGTGAATTATATAGAACAAAGTAGGTAGATATGGATGCCATGGAAGTTTTAGAAGGGAAACTCATTAACTGTGTGTCGAAAGCCTTTGCTTGATTCTTGTGTTGTGTTTCGATATATTATGTTGGTGTTATAGCTTATTATGATATGAGTTAGTGTCTAAACCTTGAAAATTCATGTTTAAGTATGTGTCGACATATAGTAACTAATGTGATTATGCGTGATGTGTGGTTGAGTACTATTAGTGTACCTATTTGACGTATGTAAGCATTAGCTATGTTTACATAACTCGTCTATATGTATGTTTGTATAAATTGTATGCCATGCTATTATAATTAGGACTTCATGTTTTGTAGTTGTGACAAGTTAAATAATATTTGTTATTTATTAAGTTATGAACTGATATAATTGAGTCAATTTATTAATGAAGGGTTTGATTCTGATTAAGATTGGTTAGTGATTGTGGTCATCATTAAATAAGTATTAAATAAGTTAATTTTAATTATTTGGTATGATTGCTGAATGTGGTGCTAATTAATAAATGAACAATGATCAAGTTCTAATAATGATTAATGTTAATTAATGTTGATTAATGTTGATTACTAATGCTAATAATGTTATTTATGTTATTAAGGTTTTGATTAACCTAATTGTTGAATAAGTACTTGGTTACTAAATCGTTAAATAAGTATTAATGGGGTTGATTATTGTTGATCACGTTATTATCAACTTGATTAATAAATGCTAATTAAAGGATGGATTATAATAGTTCCATGAATGATGATTATGATTAATTATAATTAATTAGGATTAATTAGAATGTGGCAATAAATCAATATTTATTGGGATTATTTATAATTAATTACGATAAATTAAAACTATGAGAAAGTGGTGGTAATTGAGTATTAATCACGATTAATCATAGTTAAGGTTAAATTGCTGAATGTGGTAGATACACTAGTGGAAAATGAGATATTAGTGACTAAAAAAATGACCAAAACTTGCATATCAATGACCACTTTTGGTTTGGCGATCGTTGGTGGCTAATATACGGTCTTTTATTACGCGACCAAAATTGGTGATTTTTATTTTGGTCATTTATAGCTTGTGAGTTGGTCATTAATTTGGTCATATATTTGAATCAATTACCAAATATATGAACACATTTATGACCAAATTAATGACCACATGTCAAACTGGAATATGACCAAATTTGGTCGTGTAATAAAATACCGTAAATTAGCCACCAAAAATGCTTTTTGGTCATTGATATGTGAATTTGGTAGTTTTATTGGTCATTTATATCTCATTATTTGGTCACGTATCTCTCAATTTTTGGTTATTTTATATGCGAATTTTGGTCATTAATCTCATTTATTGGCCACTAATTTAGTCATTTTTAGTCGTTTTATGTGTGGTTATTATATTTTAGTAGTTTTAATGGTGTCCCGGTATTAATCAATATAAATTTTTAATATGATATTATGTTTAAATTAAAAAAGAATCATACATTATTTATCATCATCTAATACACATGTGAATCATGTAATGTCACATTAATTAGTTAATTACAACACCTATACATAATATAAAGTACAACCATATAAGTTTTAAACCGCACAAATTATATTATATGAAATGTCAAGCATTACAATAAATATGAGTTTTCTAAAAAACTATCTCCATATAAATTTACATGAAAATCATCTAGTACATCGATGGCTTTTGAAAATATTACAATGGCTAAACCATCCCACTTGTACTTGTCTGCTAAGCCATACTTATATCCCGTGACAAATTCAAAACCATACTTAGCAGCTTGAAACCCTCAACAACAAGCTCTTTATACTCAATGGAAAAGCCTCAACAACAAGCTCTTCATACTCAATGGAAAAGCTTCAACAACAAGCTCCTCATACTCAATGGCCCACTTTCTAAGATTTCTATCTGCGCACGTGCTTTTGTATCCATGCTACACGTGCTTCTGAGCTTTATATCTACGCACGTGCTTCTGTATCCACACTGTAGCAGCCTCCCTCCTCATGCTATTATAAAGCTTGCGAGTAAGGTCACCTACAAACAACACATGTTAAGCAATCAATTTTGCTGCTCTCTAAAAAGAGAAAAAAATAACTGAAAAATGTACATAGTAATTTCACAAGATTTAACATGGAAAAAAGAAACAATTCCAACAAACAATAGGTGTACTCAAAATTCATAAACATTTAGAACCAATAGACCTACAAATACATGAACATGAAATACCTCTCCATAAGGCCTGAAGATCAATGGAAACATTGCGCAAAGCAAGAAATTATTTTCGAGCAATATATGAAGGAACTTTGCACTGAATAATTTTTGCCGAATTTCCCAATATCTCAGTTCTTCTAACATTTAATTCAGCCATTTGACCCGCTCTGAGGAAAACCTTGGTTTTTACTATATGAATAGTAAAGGAAATGTGCTTGTTCTTGATCCCTCCATCTTTGAGTCATATCTGAGAAGAAAAAAACTTTGTGAGTGAACCTACAGTGAGTTGTAATTTCACAAGGCTTCCACCACATACTCTATAAGAAGATTGGTAAGACCAGGGAAGCTTAACTAGAGGATGAATCAGTCTCTAGATCAGGGAATGCTTATTGAGTTGCATGCAGTCTGTAGATGATGGATGAATGCATCTGCACTCCCAATTTTTTGAATTCTGAAATAGGGGAAACAAACAGATAATTCCATTGCTGTAAAACATACAGGAAAGAATAATTCCTAGTTTTTGGGATCATTCATAATAATGCAAACACCCATAAAATCGTACTTCAAAAGTTTCATTTGCCAACAAGTTGTTCTACTTGTAAATGGAAAATGGGAATTGATGTAGGCGTACTTCCAAAGGAGTTGGATTATTGACTGAGTTTTCTTCATGTATTCTTGGAGAAGTTACATAGAATAGGTAAAAATAAACCCTGGTACTGCAACAATATTAAGCAGATAGAATCCTGTAGGCATGAAGACTCTATGACCTAAAAGACCCACAAAGGGTGACCTGAAGATATGAAACTGTACAAAATTTGAGGTTATATGGAAATAGATTGACAGTTGTCAACACATGAGAGTGTTTGGTATAATGCAACCTTCCAATTTAAGTCAGTGATGTGATATTTTTGTACAAATGTGATAATGTAATAAATTTTCCCCAAATAAGCACTAGGGGGTGATGTTGCAATCACTTTTACATAAATATTTGTCTACTTGCAAATGGAAAATGGAAAATTAGGCAATTGAGTACATATGAGATCAAAAATAGGTTTTTACTACTAAGAGAATCATTTTTATTGTCACTAGTTCAATACAAGATGACAGTAAAGATACCATAATGTTCAAAAAATTCTAAAAATAGTATAGGTTCATGGCTCTGTGATTATTAACCAATTCATTCTTTACTCCTCATCAAAAGTTACAAGTATTTACTCCTCATCAAAAGTTACAAGTACTCAACCAAACTTCCAAACTAATTACATATATAAAACCAGTTTAGTTGGCAGTATATTCAGTGCCACACTTTTTCAATAGAAACAAAGGCTACATTCCAAAGCTGTAAATACAAAAAATTGATTGTAACAACTTTGAAGTTCCTGATAATGGGCATTCTATTTGCAAGGTTGTTGCAGCTCAATAGCTACATCACAAGCCATGCTAGAATGAATTAAACTAACATTTATGCTCTTTATTGAGAAAATGGGTTGTAAATTTTCTAATTCCTTGCTTCTCCATTTAGTGACTTCTTTTGGCACATGAAAGTGTTTACCAAAGCTACTCCCGTGACTTTGAGAAGAAAGTGGAAGCTAAAGAAGATGACGACGAAGAGGATGTAGGCGACTCCCCTCCATATGTTTTGAGAGACTTTGGGAATTCACTTCATACTGAGAAACACGTAAATAACTTCATGTTTCTCTGTTGTGTAGATTTTACTGGAGACCTTACTAGTGAGATTTCTTCCATATCTGGGTAGGTAGCCATTGTTAAACGTCCATCCAAATAATCTACAATAGCTGAATATGGTACATTCACTTTATATAAATCAGAAGCAACTAGACCAGATTCACTAGTCCACTCAGTAGCACGTCCCCTTCCATTTGCTGTGCTGAAATGCTTAGGTTCTGATGCCCATGAAGAAATTTGGATACGAGGACTCCAAGGAGCATACAGTTCAAATCTTTGGTCCCTTTCATTTCTCTTCCATTGAAAATTTGACAATTTTCCAGACCTTCCTCAACATGCTGAATCTCTAGTCTCAACTGGTTCCTTTTAGCAAAACAGATCTCACCCTAGAGTGAAAGATGTACCTTTTCTTGACTATACCTTTTTTGCATCATATGGAAATTGCATGGATTCCGCTGGACAAGCAAGGGCCTTTAACTGCATACTAAGAACAAGTATGGTTTCCTAGCACTCTGTAAGCTTCCCTACAGCCGTAGCTA
>LPNX010890471.1:143290-258365 GCA_001517045.1 Pseudotsuga menziesii | reverse complement strand
GACTATAAATAGACTGGATGGACTCCCGATTTAGACATGACTCCTGATTTAGACATATGACCAAATTTGTACAAGGGAGGATTAATAATCCTAACAGCTATGTCCTTTTCCTGAAAGTACAAATAGCGTACTAGTCACTCAACTTACTCCACTACAATTAAACTTTAACAAACACTATTGCAAGGTAATGTTTTTGCAGAACAGACTGACATAAACAAACATTTTTTATGTTCATGACTGAAAACAGTGTCGGAACTATTATACTTTAGTATGACCATAAAATTTTCTTCTGAATAAAATCAAGACACTAGATGAGATTGAATTTTTATCATGAAAAAGGTAGACAAATGCACCGTGTTCGATGAAAGGAATCCTCATTTTCAGATTAAAGCTTATGATCTTCACTTAACAGAATATGGTCACCTTTGCACTAACCTATAATTGAATGAACTTGTTTACCCTATATAAGAGAAATGAAAATTTTCATTAGCATCACCAATTTCCATTTTCCAATGTGTTGAATTTAGAATAATGATCCATTTAGAGATGGATCTACCTCTCCGAGTTGACAGGGTTAGAGATGGATCTACCTCTCCGAGTTGTCCAGGATGTTTATATGAGAATCAATATCAGATTACTGTCAAAATTTTCCTTAATTTAGATAGTTTCCATTGAAGAAACTGATCAAGGTGTAACTTTATACTTTCTACACACTTTATACTGCAAGAAACAAGCTGTAACTATTTTGGTTCTTGTTTTGTGATTTGAAACACGATTAGTGTTGCACACAATTCATTACTCTGCACATTCTTTGGCATATGGTACTCATTTTGTTGATGGAAACATCATCCTCTATAATGCTTTATAAGGTATAGATTGCTAGTTTTCGAATGGAAAAAATGTAAGCCTTGATTGAGAGAGATTAATATTCAGTTATGCTTGTAATTTTGAATTCCTGCGGTTTTTGGAAGGAGTAGAATAAGATCCTATCTACATCGATTCCATTTATATCTTTTGTCTTGATGTTAGTTTGTACGTTGATCCAGATGAGGTAAATGCCTTAGCTCAATTAATGACATGGAATACCCTTGTGGCAAACATTCCATATGGAGGTTCAAAAGGTGGTATTGGATGTTCATGATCTAGTTTAAGTAGAAGTGGGTTAGAATGTCTTACTGGTGTCTTTACCTAGAAGATTCATCATTTTATTGGAATCAACATGGATATTCCAACACCTGGCATGGGAACTAACTCCCTTGCTTGCTGTCATACAAAAAATTTAAATCATCCCTAAGAAAGAGGAAAGAGTATTGTCTTTGCTGGTTGATCAAATACCTTCCTCTCACATTTCCGAGGAGTATGTCACAACTTGGTTGGAGTCTATCCCGGTAAAAGCTTCAAGTGTCTTAAGCTACAGAAAGACAATATTTTATATTGTAAGTATGAGTTGCCTTTATATTTTGTGTCACAGTTGTAAGTATGAGTTTCCTTTATATGGTGGAAAGTAATAAGTACTTATATATAGATGAAGCAACATTACTTCGGTTTTGGAAAAAAGTTTTTGTGGGTTTCTGTAAGAGCAAAACCAAAAATTTAAACTGAAAACCCAACCTCTTATTAGTAGTAAATGATTGAATTACTTATAGCTATTTGTATTCCAGTGGATAATGAATTAATGGTGTATGCTTTAATTCTGAATTACATTAGTTTGCAGGAATTGTCAATTTTGTTAGGTATGACATGAAACTCTGACCCTTCAGTGTAGTCTCTGGAGACAAAGACATGTCTCTCATCCAAGTTGAATACAAAGGCCAGAGCAAGGAGTTCACAGTCGTGGAGACATCTTCCATGATTAGACTAGCAAAAATGAAGATGACAACAAAAGCATATATTGGACTTGATGTCGAGGATGTTGTGATCACAATTTGATCCAGGTTTATTTTCTTTGAGTGGAATTCAGACAACTAGAAGTGGAGTGCCAAAGCATAAACAGGTAAAAAAATTGAATGCATAAGCATAAATTGAATTAATGTACTATTAAAAATTGTTTATAAGAAACTTCAAAATCAAGATTTTCAACAATGGATTCAGAGCAACAAAAGTGATCAGAATGGTCTTTTATTTTTATTTTTATTTATTTATTTATTTTATTTTATTTATTTATTTTTCATTTTTAACTGTGAATCTTCCATCCTTGAGAGCCTGCAACTCTTTCTACATCTTGGCAGCTCTGTAATAGAGTATATATGTAATAGAAAAATTGAGCAAACTTATATATAATATATGAAACAAACCTTGGAAAGAGAACGCTAGCCGCCATGGGGGATTGAATGTGAGCTATGATGTGGTGGTTTTCTTATTTAGTCTAGGACTCTTTGTTTGTTGGTATGAGCCTATCAACCTTCTCGCAGCAGGGAGATATACCCATCTTCATGGTAGATGAGAATAGTGGAATTATAGCTCTAGTAGATGAGGGTGAACACAGTTACAGATGGTAAGCATGTAGGGGAATAGATGGAAAATATGCAAGGATATACACGTCAACAATCCACATGTTAACATATGTGAAATATGCAACAATCTAGAAGGAGGTCAACAATACACATGTCAACATATGTGAAATATGTAGCAATCCAGAAGGAAGCTGAAGGAAATATGATCCCTAAAATTTATGTTTATAAAGTAATGCTATCCACATGTCAACATATGTGAAATATGTAGCAATCAAGAAGGGAGCCGAAGTAAATATGATCCCTAAAATTTTATATTTATAAACTAATACTATCTTGATTATAGCATTAATGTAAATGAAAATGATGTTACGTATAGGATATCTCAATGCATTTTTAACCCTAAGTTTAAATAGGCAAAAATTAAGTTGGTCTTGATATGAGGCCAAATAACGCCTCAAAGTTTCCTATTGGTTAAATAAACATCTCACACTAGAAACATAAACATTTCACATTAGAAACATAGCATAAATGATAAAAAATTGTCTTGGTTTTTCTTGGTATTTGTGTAAAACATAAAATAAATGGTAAAAATATGTCTTGGTTTTTGTATAGATTATTAGAAATGGTGGCAAGCCAATTCATAGAGTCCCAACTAGCCACAGGTAGGGACTAATAAGGGGTAAGTATAAATTTTCTCGAGCCTACGACCATTCAAAGCCCACCTAAGTTGGTAGAATCGATTTATATTGGCACAATCTTTTTTTCAGAAGAAAAAATCTATTCCTTTCTATTCATATGAATCAAAGGAAATGTTTACATCTCATGATTATAAAATACTCATACCATTACTTGTTCAATACACAGATCACCATATTCAATCCTGTGCCAAAAAAGACAGAAAATAGACAGGGCTGATGGATCAAAATCACCAAAGTATTAGGAGAGCTGAATCCAAAACATACATTCCATAAGCTGGTCCTATGCACTGCAATAAAGAGCATAAGTAGATCCTAGGATGCTTATCCAAGGGGGCACCTCATAGATAGACTAGAGTTGAAAATAGTAAACAGTCGGGAAAAAATACTAAGATTGAGCCACAAGGAAACTATTCAAGGAGACAGAGCTCCAATCATAAAAGCTCTAAAAGACCTGCAAATTTTTTTCTTCAATGATCTCACCATCATAGATTTCTGTGAGTAAAGAGGCCAGAGGCCATAGATTGTGCCTCCTTTGATAAGTAGTCAACCCTAACGTTATGCTCCCTATATACGTGTTGAAAAACCAGGAAAATGAAAGTGTCTTTCAGTTTTGATATATTATTACACCAATATACCAGATTCAGGGCAGAAAGAGATGACTTGTTGTTTTCCTAATTAATCACAACAACATAGTCTCCAAAGATATGGAGAAAGGGAAGTCCAATGGCATCAATAAAAAAGAGCAAATCCCAAAGTGCAAGTAACTCAACCCTGATATTGGTGCTGTGACCACAACCCATTTTCAAACATAAAAAATGATGTGGACTGATATCCAGGTGAATACCTGCACCCCCTATTGAATTTGCAGCAGCCCCGTCAAAGAATCCAAAGGGATATTTTAATACAGGGGCTGTCCCCACAACTCTAACCTTATTGGTTTTGCATGAGGATGGAAATTGATTCATCAGTGATAGCACATGTTGACAGGTCGATGAGTAAGAAGCAGACCTGTTATAAAAAATGGCCAAGTTTTTGGTAATCCAAATGCGCCAAATGATAAATAAAGGAATATGAGTCTTTACCGATTCAAGGGAGAACCACTTCTCCATATTTTCCAGGAGAGAAGAGTTGGACCAAGAAATCATCATATTGAATCTTTTGCTCATACAGTTGAAAATGAGGAGGGTATAGGGGTAGAATGTGAATAAGTGTCTACTAGATTCATCTTCCCCTTTGCATAGGCAACATTGATTGGGACCGAGCTAGCCTTTTATTACTAAATTGTCCCAGGTTGAGACCCAATTCTCTACATCAAACCACATAAAACATTTGAGTTTTAGTGGAATAGTACAGGCCCAAATTTTTGACATGGCAATTTTCCTATCCTGGAGCACTACAAAAGAGACAATCAAATCATATGTTAGACTGGAAGTAACAACACCATTGTTAGGATTGTGGGTCCACAAGAGCTTATCCATGTGATCCAATAATTTGATGCCCCCATGAGTAATACCTTTGATGTAACAGTCCCATTCAATTTTCCATCTTCCTCCAAGGTCTAAATCTTCTGCAGAAAGCTAGTAAGACTGCCTGATAGTGCCTTCACCCATGTTTCGGATATGATGAAGTGCAGTTAATCCATAATCATTTAATTATTCCATGATATCATCTAAAAGGATGTAGTGAGAGTCCATTCCAATGATTGGATCAATACCCAATTCTATGGACAAACCATCTCCCACTTTCCAACTAAGCATTCTAGTGATCCAGGTGAGGGTTCTTAAAAAACCATTTCAAAAGAATGACATACCTCTGACAATAAATTATTTGTTTCAAATCCATTCTTCCACTGTATGGTTCTTGATGTTTTTTTTCCTTATGAGCTGGTGCCATATACCTGAACCTGAAAGGGCCACCCAAAGGCTCTTCAACCTAAGAGAAATACAGAACCATTCCAAATGCTTAATGTTCCAAACCCCATACTCCAATGGTCTGGAAAGAGTATGCCAGCTTGATAGATGTAGACGATGGGTATCCTGTGTGCTTCCCCATAGAAAGGAGAAGATGATCTGTCTGAGTCTGTAGAGAATAGATTTGGGCATAGGATCCAATGCAAACCCATACACCGACAAACCAGTTAAGACAACTCTAATGAGGATGAGCCTTCCTCCCAGGGAGAGGAGTCTGTAAGTCCAATGACTAATTCTGTTTTCAAATATTTTTAAATCCAATGCCAGTCCTTTATGCCATATCCTAGGGGCTTTAGGAAGTATCCCAGATATCTGAAGCCAGCCATGATATGATCCATTTTATAGGGCATAAATCTAGAGATTCCCCTTAATATCTATTCTTCTACTTCACTGTATAAAAAAGAGGATTTTTCCACACTAATACACATGCCAAAAGCTAAACTAAAAAACAAGTATCTCATCAAAAGCCTGCCATTCCTCAAGTTTCCCCACCCCAAAGAGAACCACATCATCAATGAATAGTAGGTGTGGAAGACAAAGGCTTGAGGAGATCTTAATGCCTTTAATCAACCCTTTTTTTGTGCATATTTTATAAGTAAACTGAGCCCTTCAATGACCAAGAGAAAAAGAAGAGGGGAGAGGGGACATCCCTGTTTGATACTCCTAGAAGTAGTGAAAAAACCTGGAGTACCATTGATCAGTACAACAAAATTGGAGGAAGATTTGCATCCCATGATCCAATTTAATTATAGAAGGGGAATGCAAATTTGTAAGAGGATGAGCCTCAAGAAATTCTAGTTAAAACGATCGAAGGCTTTGACCAGATCTAAATTAAGAAATCTCTCCTTTTTTTTGTTTTGATAGTGTGTAATTTTTACTAGGTGATGCCAATGGGTTCCAAGATTTGTTTGTCCTTGAGAAAACCAAACTGCTAAGGGGAAATGGATTTGTCAACGAAATAATTAAGCTTGTTGGGCGCTATCTTAGAGATAAGTTTATAAAGTAAATTATAGAGAGAGATAGGGTGGTAATCAGCAAAGTTTTGTGGCCTATCACACTTTGGAATGAGGGTTAGGAAGGTGGAATTAAGAGCAAGGGTAACTCTTCCCTTCTTCCTAGATAATTCCACAGCTTTGAATAAGTCCCCCCCCCCCCACAAGATCAAAAAACCAGAGGTAGAATTCGATTGGCCATCCTTCTGAACCCAGGATTTTATCCCTTTTGATGGACTTTAGTGCACCTTCAACTTCTGCTAGTGTCACTTCAGAGGTGTACATAGAATCCTCCTCCTCTGACAACATATAAGGAAAGAGTTGAATAATCTCCAGTTGATCGATAATACTTATCTTTCCATCCTCCTTGAATATATTTGAATAATGTTTCACACCCAAGTCTTTGAGCTAATCAATCTCCTCCACCATCACCTCGTCCTCATTCTTGAGGGCCCATATAGAGTTTATGTTTCTGCGGGTAGAAGCATAAATGTGGAATAATTTTGTGTTTTCATCTCCCAGTTCAGTCCACTTAATTTTGCTCTTCAGTAACCTAGTTAAGTGTTCATGTGCTGGATATTTTCTTTGTGACTTTTCAGGGAGAGCATAATGTTCAACTCTTGGTCATTTAGAATACCAGAGGGACAAGAATCTAACAGGGCTTGTATTCTAGAGTCAATCTCATTGGTCTTGCAAACTCCTTAGGGAGATTTGTTGTGGTGGAAGAAGTTTTTCATCTTATTTTCGATAAAACAATGGAAAAAGTATTGGTTGAGATGGATATTTCCAATGGTCTTCCTGTGGAAATCAAGTTTCTGTGTAACAATATTCCTATTTTCCAAAAATTTGATTATCTTAATATCTCGTTCAGATGCAATTGTTTTCATGAGGTGGGGTACCTTCGATGTACCTGTCCCATGATTCTTTAGGGGTTCACCACCTTCTGCAAGGATTGGTTTTGACTCTCCACTTAATAGATCCTCCTTGCCGAGCCCCCCACCTGGGGAGACTATTACAAACTGCTCAATCGAAGGTATGTATAAGTCTCATTCTCCCACAATTTATGAATATTTAACAAAAGGCGAGCTCCTTTACATTCAAGATGTGGAAAATTGTTTGTCTATGGCTCCAAGGAGTTGTTGTCCATTAGTTGAGAAGTCTGTTACTCATGATCATTTTTACTCAACTGGTCCCGAGTCTCTAGATCCTCTGGCCTAGGATTCCACTCTGGAGAGTGAGACTCCCCTTTGTTTACAGGCTCCTTCTTCGTCCTTACAGGATAAGTTGGGGAGCGGCCTTACTCTTTTCGATACTGATGAGTTTCCTCCTATCACACACTCGGGAGGTCTTGCCTCTTGTGTCCATAAACATGATAGTCCCTGTAACTCTCTGACTTTCTTTGACCTTGCTTTAATGAAGTCTCTTACTATTTTCTTAGCCAATTCTCCTCTCTCACATTTGACACTTCCTTTGGACTCTATTCGATTCGAGAATGTCACGATCAGAAAATAAAAAAGAAACATGTATCTGAACCATTGGAAAGTAGAGACACCCCTCTCTACACTCCTCTTTATGTGAGGATTAAAGCTGTAGCCAGGACCTCCTCTTCACCTTCACCTTCCATCTCTTCTCTTTGGGTGCTTAGAGCCACATAACCCATCAAAGATGGACTTTTATGAATATTTTAACTTTGAATGTTCATGGTTTTTGGGGGTTTTCCAAACAAAAATCCCTCAAATCGCTTTTCTCCTCTCTAGCTCTGGACATGATACTTCTTCAAGAGGCTTTGTGTGATCACTACCATGCCCTCCTAGATTTCTCTAAAGTCTTAACGGGATGGGAATTCTGTGCTATTGACTCTTCTGGCCTCTCGGGAGGTCTCTTGACTGGCCGGAACCCTCCGTCAGCCCGTTGTAAAGCTTTTCAAACCTTTTTCGGTATATTGGTCAAGGAAAAGTTTCGAGGATTTGACTCTGAACTTTCTATCCTCAACTGTTATGGTCCCTATCTGAATAGGGTTCCGTTTTGGAACAATGTGGTTGCCGGAGGTGTTTTTGGACTACCTAACTTGATTATTGCCGATGATTTAAATTTTACTCTTAATGATGTAGAAATATGGAGTAATTCGGTCGAAACAGATCCCCTGGCACCTTTCTTCTCTCACCTCATTAAAGATGTCAACTTGATAGATATGGCTCCAACTTGTACAGGTCCTACTTGGAGAAACGATAGGGAATGGGAGGCGCGTATTAGTAAAAGGCTGGACATATTTCTACCCTCGACCTCTCTCATACCCCACCTTCAGAGGTATCGAGCTTGGGCCCATCCATCTGAGGTTTCAGACCATTTTCCTGTTTGTTTGGAAAGGAATACAAAATTCTCTGTAAATATTTATCCCTTCAAATTTAATAGAGCTTGGATGATGGAAGAGGGTTTTTCAAAATTGGTTGAGGACTATTGGACTACTAAAAGCTCCCCACAAGGGGATAACGACATGTCTCGTTTGGTCTCTAAGCTCAAGGGGCTAAAGGTGGTGGTCAAGCAGCACTGGGATATTGGCGCAGTCTAGTGCATCGTAGTGTTAAGAATATTTTGTGGATTCATATAAAGATTTTGCTATGGGATCTGCGTCCACTAATATCTTGTATCTGCAGTATCTGCCAATTAAATTTCCAAGGATAAGACATTTCCTTTTGTTGATAGGCACCAAGGATTATGGTTGACTGCTCTATTTGCTCTATTTATAATAAAAGAATTAGCTTAAAGAGTTGTCCATGGAGTATGCATCGTAGGCAAAAGAAGGAGCACGAATGAAGCATTGGTGATGGTGCCAAGTTCCATCGTCTCAATCATAGGACCTATAAATGTAAGGGCATGTAAGGAATGCATCAGATACACATAAAATATCATACTAGGGTTAATGTTCTAAGTGACACGATGAAACATACTATATAAAGTTGCATCAAAGTAAAAAGAAAGCATATATGCTAGGTAAAAAAAAGGGTTATAAAAGAAATGCATATGCTATCCTAAGCTCACTCTTAAAAAAAGGAAAAAAATAATTTAAATGAAAAATATATTGAATTACTTGCTTTTTGGCCAAGGAATTTAAATTTAATTAGTTTATGTATTGATTATTTAAATGGGTACATGCTTATAAAAGTTTTAAAAAATGGTTATATAAAAAAATATAATAATAAAATAATATAAAAAAATTTGTTTAGATAAAATGTTAATATATTTAAAATTAAATTATATAAAATTGTTGAATAATTTGGATCTTATGCTGATCAAATTATATGACTTTATTAATTAACAATTAAAATTTAAACGTGATTAAATCCAAATTAATTATAGGTTAAGGGTTAATTTAAATTAAGGTTTAAATCTTATGATTAGGATTAGTCTAAATTTAATTAATTAATTTTATAGCTTAGACTTTATGATAAATATATAGGTTTTATATTATGGTAAACTATATAGGTTTTAAATTGTAGAGTTATTTTGAGTTGGTTATAGGGTTAGGAGCGAAATAAAATTAATTCAAATTTAAGTCAAAGTGAGTACATGGTACGCATTAAGCGACAATGCAACAATTGGGTTATAAAAACCGTGTAGGTATCTAAAGATTAACAAAGATCATAGAGCTATCACTGTTCATCCTAGTCTTACTATTTCTAGTGGAAAGAGGTAAAGGTAGGAGTGAAGGACTAGAGGGAACTTGAGATATGTGAGAAGGGAGAAATACCATCATGGTCAGTAAGATGGAAGTAAAGGTATGATGGAAACCATGCAAAACTTAATTTAAGAAAATAAGATATTTTGAAAGAATAGGAGGTGCATAAGTTGTATCGAAATTATAGTAATGGACCCATGGGTAATTGAGTCATAAGCTTATGCATGAGGGAGAAGTATCTCTCATAGCTGCAATGAAAAACATACTATACCTTGTCGTTACCATGTTAGAATCTAAGCTATTTTTACTAGAAAACAAAAAGAGCTAGATTGATAGGAACAAACATAAAACTCTAAAGTAATATCTCAGTAAATGTTCATGAGTAAGGACGAACGTTGTATTCCAAACCATTCAAGGGTGATCTATGTGTAGTATCAACTATCAATTGAAGGGCGGACCCCTTTGGAATGGGCTTAATAAATACAAGTTTGTAACAAAATTTTTTAGGATATAGCCAATGGATAGGTAATTGGGTTGCACTTAAATAAGAACTAGTTGCAAGGATTCAAAGAAAAGTTAAATTGTTAGGTGTAACTAAATTAGGAATGTTTGAAAATGGAGTAAGGTCATGATAGAATGTGTAAAACTTGAGGATAAATCATTTTGACTAGAATAAAGAACCTAGGTAAGGATTGAGGGCCATGAAAAATTTAAGCAAGCATATAACCAACATGTTATGTCAAGGTTCCCTTCACCCTATAAGGATACATTAAGTTTTCATTGGCGGTCATATGGTTGTATGAAATAACTATGTAGAGATAGTAGGTCAGATTATGGTGGACATGAGTGATTGTGTTGCTGGAAAAAATAGTAGTATGGTAAGTGATATCTATGAATTAATGAAAAAATTAAAAGTATTGACGACACATTTTGAAGAGCATTGACTAAGCGATTCAATGTAACAACGACACATGTAAATTAGTAGGGACTCGGAGGTTTGAAGTAATACTGATATCAGTAGGTAAATGTACATGAAAAGTAAAATAAACATAAATTAAAGTAGGCTAAAGGAAATATGTTTAAATAACACGTAATTACCATAAGATGCTAGTAATAGAAAGACTACTATAAGAAGGAAGAATTCCAAGTAATTGATACAATTTTTTTTTATGTTGTGGATATAGTAGGTGCAAGTATTAACATAGTTGTTGCAGGAAACAATAATAGGTATGCATTGTAAGATGAGCACTATTATGACATCCATCAGGTAGTAAAAGAGGGATATTGATTAACTTGAGTAAATAAAAAGGAAGGGAATGGTCAATATAGCAGGAAGACTAGAATGAGTAGGTGCTTAGGATAAAATATTTCTAATAAAGGAACAATTCATCAATAATATACATGTGGTCTAGGTAGGCATAAATGTGATCTTTAAATATAATACAAGTAGATAGGCATGCAACTTTCAACTATTACATGAATCAATACCATGTAAGACTCCTTGACACAATAGAAGGTGAGTTGCTTATGTGCAAATGGTAAAATAAATAAATAAATAAACAATGTATTAGGAGCACCTATGAAGTGGATTGTATTAACCAATAATATTTAATGAATGTACATGAAATAGATTACATTAATAAATGAGAGATGAGGGTCGTAACGAAGGTATAAAAAGGGAACTATCATCACATTAATGAAGAGGGTCATACAAGGAAACTAAATAAAATGATGAAAGCAAGAAGTTAGTAATACTATAACAATAGGGTACAGTAACATGGATTTTTCGTAAAAAGTTAATATTTAAGACAATGAAATATAAGCGGTTTTATCATAAAGAATGGAATGCGTTAACCATAGAGGTATAAAAGAAACATAATATTATGGTAATATAAATGTAATTTTGAGCATTTAACCTAGATCCTAATTGGAAGATGGTAACGACACATGAGTTATTAGTGAGAGAGTGTGGCAACTAAAGCAAGTGACATTAATAATAAAGTGTAGATCATAACAAAATGAAGATGCGCATGTTTCATCAAGTCCTGGTTGAACATAAGCTTAAGTTTGGTATGCCAAGCACATACATGATTTTCATATTCACCCTATAAGAATAAATTAAAAGTTGATCAACAATACAAGGGGTTGTCAAATTGTAAAATTTTGTAAGGAACCTATGTGTACGTAAAAGGAGGAAATTTGTAATGGGGTGATGCTATCCTAGAAGGGAATGTCCTTATTCCAAATTTAAATTGTAACCGAAAGGGTATATCGCAAAACACATAAGTCGAGGTTTGTTAAAAGTGTCACATAATGTAATAATTTGACAAGAAAATGGTCTAAGTTAAAAAACTGAATCATGGTAATGCCTTGGATTCCAAATAAAGTTATACAAAAGACAAGGTATTCTTAGAATTTACATTATAGATTATACAATGTACTCCAACTGGGATATTAATTTCTATGGATTAAGTATGTGTTGGACCAGGATAAGTGCACAAGGAAGAATATGACGCGCAAGCGAAGGATGAAAAGTGCACGCGGTAGGGGAAAAGTGGGTCAAGAAGGAAACAAATGAACCAAAGCAAGAAAGATAAAACATGCACATGACCGAGAGAGGCATGATAAATATGGAAAGGAAGCACAAAAGAAGAGGAAGCTGTGACATGGTTGGTACGACGTGGAAAATCACATCTAGAGTTGGAGGACGAGGTAGGTAGAAGAGTTAAAGCTAGACAGACAAAATTCAAGGAAGACTACAGAAGGACGAACCAACAGAAGATAGAATGACAGTTTTGCAGCTAGTATGACTAGTACAAATGAGTTGAAAGACGTTTCTACAACTAGTTAATTCTGTGTTTAATACATTACAGGAATTTTGTGGCTAGGTATGGACTGGCATTTAATGTAACAGAGATGTTTTGTAGCTACTTGAGTCTGTAATAATTGAGCTGTACTCAGTCGACCCTGCGTTTTCTTGTAGATGTTATAAATAGAAGGAACCCGCTCTGTATAAGAGTTAGATTTGACGAGTTAGTTTTTATTAGATTATACTCAGTTAGATTCAGCAAGCTAGATTGTTAGAGAGTTAGAGCAGTAAGGCTGACTCAAGGGAGAGTCCGGTAGAAGTAGAAGGATGTTGAACTGCGAATCTTGTAGTTGTTTCCGTAGACCACTAGTAAAGTAGAAGAGTCGATCTAGGCTATGTGTGAATCGGTAGGAGTAGATGGAGAATAAACCAGAGAGAATGAGAGCAAGAAGAGCTTGAGTCAGATAGACATATCTTAAGAATAGTTTGCAGGTCATAGACTGCAAGGTGCTATACACAATTCTCATGTCACATGAAGAGCACCTTGGTGGTTTTTCCCAGATGGGTTTCCACATTATTTCTTGTGTTACATGGATGAATGTTGTTGAGTGGTGAATTTTTATGTGAATTATTTCTTACCTTGCATTATTGCAGTTACAGTTGTTGTTGAATGTATGTCACAGTAGGACAATCAATGAATGCATGTTTAAAGAATTGTTGGAATATTGTGTATGAGTTCATGGTTAGGATGCAAAGTTAAAATATAAGTCACGCACTGTCTTTCAAGTATAAGGAATTGACTGTGTCACACCGTCATGCCAGTTGCTGAGTTATAAGGACAGGGTCGTGTCGCACGGGTGGCCTGTGGCACATAGTTGTGCCGCTGTCGCATAGTGAAAGACTCCATCCCCTCGCCTTTGTCGAGTGTCTTGGACGCATGCTAAGGGACTATAATCCCTCACCAACTATAGAAACATGGTTCTGGCAGTTACACATTAAGATATATCGGGTGAGACTGCGCCTGCCTCGCGGGCATTGCCGACTGAGATCACTCCATTGGGCCGATATCTTTTGGTGTCTTGTTGGTATTGTGTTGTTGTTGAACCATGGGTCAAAACAAGGAAGGGAAAGAGGCCAATAAATGGTTCCATTTCCGGGACCGTTAACCATTTGAGTCGAGGGAAATGTTGTGGCATCCGATAAAGAACAAGATAGAGGACTGGCTGGAGTCTAAGATGCTAGCATTCACACAAGAAGAAAGTGCAGGATATTAGTTAAACGCATGAAACTGGGTATATTGGTACATATACACTGATGTTCATGAGATATTATTCACAGAGTTTCCCTTTGTACTACACGAGTGGCTATCAATATTGGCAAGAAGGCAGAAAAATTTCCAGAGAAGACAAGCAGTCAAGTGGAGTGATTAGTTGGTTCACAAAGTAAGTAGTGTAAGTAACACCATATCTAGAGCTGTTGATTTTTGGATTGACAGTATTTTGCAAGGATATTACTGATTTTGTAGTAGAGGCTATAACCTCATATAGTGAGGCTGAAAGAAATTTTTTCCAAGGACCCCAAAGAAGATATTTGCTATCTCTCAGTACATGGATAAAGATGCTCGTTTATGATAAGGGTATCTTGTAGTTGAGTATTTGAGTCACATACCAAGGAGGAAGGCTATGTCATAGATGACCTGTAAAGAAAATGGGAAATGGTGAGTTGAGATGTTCCCAGGAAGTACATAACCTGAACTAGAGGCTGGATTCCTAAGGAGTGGAAGGAGATTCCGATCAGGTAAGAGAAGAAAAACAGAGGAAGGTCAACGAGCTCCTAGTCTATTCGAAGAGATTTATCATGAACTTCAATCATAGGTAGATGAAGGATCTTCTGATGAAGAGGAGAACTATAGCCTGATTTCGAAAGGAGCAGAAGAATCTGAAGAGACCATCGAGACACCAAATTCAGGACTAAAATACATCACACTAGGAGTATCACTAGAGGTAAGGTCTAGAGCCTCATCTCTTGAACGAGTTGTTAATACTAATAGTGCTAGCATTATGACTAGCGTGTGAGAGGAAACACCTCCGTTTAATCATTCATCAGATAACCCTGACACCAACTCAATGGTCGAGCATGATATTCGGTTACCCACATTCAATGGAAATGGATCTGACGATCCAGAGCAGCATTGGTTCATTTGTGAAGTTGTTTGGATGGTTCACTTAGTTCATAACACATACTTAAAGAAAGCACAGATGATCATGAATCTAAGGGGTTGTGCATTGGACTGGTTTATGAAGTTCTACATAGTACCGCTAGGAGCACCACAGAAAAACCTTGAAGAGATACGAGCCGCAATGATCTTTGAGTTCAGAAAACCTAAATATGAGTCGCAGTGTATCACTGAGATCAAGGAAATAAAACAAGCATTGGTAGAGTCAGTATGGGACTTTGATCAACTGTTTAAAACTTTGATAGCTAAAGTAAGATTCCAAATGTCAGATGTTCAGCATAAAGAGTGGTTTATTGCTGTGCTACTACCACACATCTGAGGCCCATTAATGCAACAAAAGATCGAGTCACAGACGGAAGCACTAGCATCGGTGATGAAGCTGGAAGCCTCGCCAATCGGGGATGGCATCGCAGGAATGGTATAGATTTAGTCATAGTTGTCTAATCTAACAATACAACTTCAGGACATCAAAAAGGGCAAGGAATCCCACGAAGATTTATGGTGCAAAAAATACATAACAGATGGACACACTAAGAATAAATTCCTGATCGTCATGAATTAGGTCTCATCCGATGTGCCAAACCCATTAAGTGCCCATGGACTACCCTGATGCCACATATTCCAGACTAGAGGACATCACGACGAGGAATATCTATACTTAAAAAAGATTGTAAGCACTCCAGCAAACATGTTTTGTAAATTTTGTAAGTCGGTAGGGCATAAAGAGAAGGATTGCAGAGCATACTAACTCTTGCAGGAAAAGATGGTTGATACATACTTAATGAAGAATGATGGGCATACTCAAGCTGAGCCTGCACAAGAATCGTATCATCCAGTACAATTTTTTCCCAATTAGTATCAAAACTAGTATCATCCTCAGTATGCGCCACAACAACCATACCCGCAACATAATCACTATCAACCGCAATGTCAATAGAATCAACACCCCACACAATAACCATACCCTCAAGGAAGGGGTGGCAGAAAATTTAGAGGAAGAGAAAGAGGGGGAGGATTTGGTAGAGGAAGAGGTCAGGTAACCCGATATAACTATGGACAACCAGGTCACTATGCTAGAGATGTCCTAGAACCTGCAAAGACATGTTCATATTGTAAAGGACAGGACCATAATGTGAAGCAATGTCCTCAGTTGATTGCAAAGTGGCAAGCAAGGACCATCACTGGTCCTACCCCTGTGCAGAGTCTGAACCCAAATCCAAATACTAACTCGAATGTCTAGACGATTGCTTCTGAACCAAGATAGCTAAGCATTGCTGTCATAACACGAGGAGGTGGAGTGACCGGAGCTGATCTGGATACACCACAAGAATAAATGCAACTGCAGGTATGACCTGTGATGCAAAAGAGGGAGCCATTTGATGTCCAAAAATAGAAGCAAGTATTCATGGACATGTGACATGAGTTTGTGGATCCAGAAGAACCGTTGACATCAGAAGAAGTCAAGGAGATACTTGAACGATTTCAATAGATATTTCAGAAGAAGACTCCACAAAAGGTTAGTAAACTCAAGTTGCTTAGTGTTAATTCAAGACAAAGATGCTACCGCAAAAATACAAGCACTGATAGAAGAAACACCAGTAGAGCCGCAGCCTAAAAAGAAAGTTAACAAGGTCAGAAAGAAATTCAAAATTGGGCATGAGTTAAGAATGAATACGTAGATAGGGGATTATGACATGGATTATATCATTTTAGACCTGGGCTCTAATGTCAATATTTTGACGTGACAAACTTGGGAAAGTATGGGCAAGCCATGCTTAGACTGGTCTCCTGTCTAGTTGCGACTTGCAAATCAGGCGAAGGTTCTACCAATTGGTAGATTGAGTCAAGTCCTTATTGACATTGAAGGGTTGCACACATTTGTGGACTTTGAAGTCATTAACATTGTTGATGACATGAATCCATACCTTGTGATACTGGGAATAGATTGGGCCATAGATAATCAGACCATTATTAATTTCAAGAAATGGATCCTCTCATTCGAGGATAATGAGATGAGGGTAGTGTCACCTATTGATGTATTGGAAGGACACAGATATGTCGAGCTTGTCTACAATGAGGGACAGGGTGACTATCTCAACCAGATCTACAATGTCACTAATATGCAAGAATATTATAGCAATCCGACAATGGATGGAAACCTAAGCTGGAAGGGTGCTAGTTCCTGCACATCTGACTTAGGGGATGCCTTAGAGAATTGGCAAAATCGGTTACATGAGGTCTCTATGAGGAGGTGCGTAATAATTACAAGGTCTATACGACGGGTGGAGAATAAGTGAAGAGAGATGCCCACCTATGAGGGTTTACCTAACCTTGTGACCTTCCTAACTGAGTTTGAAAGCCTTGTAACAGAGTCACAATGCTTGTCTGCGTTAGACCATATACTGAAGGCTACACCTGCTAGATGGTGGGGTACACACAAGCAGTTCATAACATAATGGACACAATGCATAAGGTTGATGGAATTTAGATTCGACGAAGAAGTCATCACCGTGAGTGATAAGTACACAGTATTATCGAGCCCTGTACAACATATAAATCAGTGTCGTACCGTATTTACAAAATACTTGCGAGAGGAATGGGTCCATCATTTCATTCACACATTGGAAATGAGACCTAGAAGCTAGTACACATCTATGGAGTTGTGACAAAGTACTCAGGATTGGGAGAGGTAGCCAAACACTTTGCGCACACATTTGAGTTTGCTGATGAGAAATCTACAGTTGATGCTGTGCTTTAAGTAATCAAAGAGAAGATATTTGCTGAAATTCCCATCGAAGAGGAAAATTCCCACCAATGTAGTGTGACCATTCAACAATGGATGGCTTGTTACAATCTGATTGGAGATCTAGATGATGACTCGACTAACATAAAAATACCAGAATTAGAGGGTATGCACGTAGTGGAAGGAAGTGGCATTTCCAGCGACCAGTTCCTATAGTTGTTGAAAATCAAGAAAGTAAACATTAGGTCGCTAGAGAACCCAAATTTCTCCAATATAGGAGATTATTGGGATGAATAGACAATTGCGAAGATCATAGACTTGCTGCATGAATATCAGGACCTGTTCGCTACCAACTTTTCAGAGATGAAGGGGATAGTAGGAGATCTAGGGGAGATGAAAATACCCCTATGACCAGATGCTAAACAACAATGACCTTATATATTGAACCCAAGATATAAAGAAAAGGTAAAAGCAAAATTGGATCGCATGCTCGGCGTAGGAATCATTGAACATGTTGAGGAATCAGAGTGGATCAACCCTATGTCCAGGATAAGAAAACAACGGGTGAATTTTGAATCTGTGTCGACTTGAGAAAGCTGAACGATGCATGCTTGCATGATCCATTCCCAACACCATTTATAGATGAAGTACTTGAAAGTGTCGAAGGGAAAGATATGTATTCATTCACTGATGGATTCTCTGGCTATCATCAAGTCGTATTTGCGAAGGAGGATCGTTAGAAAATGACCTCCGTCACAGAAAGGGGATGCTACCAATATACGGTAATGCCTTTCAGACTCAAGAATGCACCTGATATTTTTCCTAGATTAGTAGTTTCTGCTTTTAAAGATTTCATACATAAATTTCTAGAGGTCTACTTTGATGATTGGACTATGTTTGGTCTAGTAAGAGATCATATTGACAGTCTACGCATGATGCTGGGCTGCTGTCGCGAATATTAGATCATGCTCAATTCCAAGAAATATATTTTTTGCACACCATTTGGTGTTCTGTTGGGTCACATCGTGTGCCGCAATGGTATTTTGGTCAACCTAGCAAAAGTTGCGATTATCGTTGAATTACCACCACCTACATCAGTCATGCAACTCAGATCAGTGCTAGGACATATAGGCTACTACAGGAAGTTCATTAGAGGGTATACAGAGATCATTGGATAGATGGAGAAACTGTTGAAAAAATATGCAAAGTTTCTGTGGACACTAGCTTTCCAGGAAAGCTTGGACAAATTAAATAACAAGATGGCCACTGCACCAATACTAGTATTCTAGGATTGGAAAAAGGAATTCCATGTTCATGCCGGTGCATCATCTATCGCACTTGGCATAGTCTTGACACAACCAGGGGAGGGTGAAATTGACCACCCTATTGCTTTTGCTAGCAAAAAAATGTCAACGACAGAAAATAACTACACAATGATAGAAAGAGAAGGCCTTGCTATGGTCTATGCGCTCCAAAATTTTAGACACTACTTGTTGGGTGGAAATTTCCAGATGTAATTTGATCACTCAACCCTGAAACACCTAGTCAACAAGCTAGTGTTGGGGGGGAATATCTGTCGATGGATACTCCTATTTCAAGAATTTGATTTTGAAGTCATTGTTAAACCTGGTCGATTGAATTTTGGGCTAGACCACCTGTCGAGGATAGAAAGTGGTGAAGAGCCAACTAACCTGGAAGATAACTTGCCGGATGCACAATTATTTGTGGTCACTATGACGGAAGATCAGAACAAGGAGTTTAACGCAATCATCCACTTTTTGAGTACAGACTATGCACCTCCAGGATTCTCCATTAATCAAAAGAAACACTTGGTCATCAGAGCTACAGAATTCACATTGATTGCTGGACACCTTTATAAGTTGGGCGCAGATGAAATACTATGCCATTATGTTTTTTATCATGAGTGACCTTGGGTTATGAGTTAAGCACATGCTGGTGTCGTAGGAGGACACTACGCAGGAAATGAAACTATGCGCACGATATTGTAGGTAGGACTATGGTGGCCAACCATACATATGGATACCAAGAGCTTCTACAGGCGCTATGATATCTACCAGAGAATAGGAAAACCATTGCGTCACGACGAGATGCCACTTGCACCGCAGATAACACTGCAAGAATTCGACAAATGGGCTATTGATTTTGTTGGACCGATCAACCCACCAGGGAAAAACATTGGCACGTGCTACATTATCACTATGACAAACTATTTAACTAGATGGGATGAATCCGCGCCCGTTAAAGATTGCACTGCTACAATTGCGACGAAGTTTTTGTTTGTAAATGTGGTGACTAGATTTGGATGCCCAAAAATTATATTAAGTGACCAAGGTACGCACTTTGTTAACAAAATGATTGCTGATCTTACTGGAGAATTCCAAATCCAGCATAAGAAGATGACACCCTATCATCCCTAGGAGAATGTAATGGTCAAAGCCTTTAACAATATTCTAAAGAACGCATTGACCAAGGTATACAACGTACACCGAGATGACTAGGATCATAAAGTATCAGCTGTGCTGTGGGCATATCACACAACTTGAAAATGAATGATAGGGCACAACCCATTCATACTGGTATATGGACAGGAAGCTGTTGTGCCAATGGAGTATATCGTGCCAAGTCTACGAATTGCTGCAATGACGGAGATGACTGACGGGATGCTGTCGAACAGAGGTTGTTGTAGCTCGTTTAGATGGAAGAGGAATGCTTCGTCGCAGTATTTCATCAAACTGTCGAAAAGCAAAGGCAGAAAGCATGGCATGATCGCGATATCTAGGTTAAGCCATTTAAAGTCGGAGGACTTGTGTTGCTGTATGACAGTAAGATTTTCAAACACATAAGAAAGCTAAAGACGCATTGGATAGGGCCATATGTGATTACGCACATTAATGATGAGGGCGCAATAAAATTGCAGAGACTAGAAGGAACTTATGTCATAGGAATGGTGAATGGAGGTCGCCTAAAACCTTACTATGATGGTCGTGACATGCCTGGCTAAGGTCGCGTTGAGAAAAAAAAAAGCGGGAAAAAAAAGAAACTATTCTGTTGCACGTCTGTGGAAGAACCAACAAAAGCACAGGAAAAAGTGGGAATGACAGGCTGATCGACATTAAAGTGGAATATCTAGGATATATTGAGGCGATTATGACAGTTAAGCGTCATTAATTTTTTAATATACGAGGAGAATGGCGATGTGCATTTTGTTCCCATTAGTCATCCTCATCATAACTACCATAATTGTTCTGACAGGTACACCGCATCACTCAAGTTGCCAAGTTAATGAAGGAACACATTGATGGAGAAGCCCATGTGATCGATTAGACCTTGACCTCCCATTTCATGATGAATGCAGGATGCATAGGCACGTATAAATATGAGGCTTCACCATGAAGCATTCTTTTACGCACACAGAGCTAACACGAGAAAACCAGAGCTGAGAGTTCATAGAGCCGAAGTATCCAACGCAAGTGAGCTCTTTGATGTGACTGTCACCTCGAGATGTCCAATTGAAGAAGAGATAGAATCACCCGAGGTACATCAACCAGATAAAGAACCATAACTTGACCTGATGGTGCAAGGAAGAAAGAAACCTGTAAATGTGGTCAGTTCAACCCCTGTTCCACCCCCTGGTTCGGGCCCTGTGCTGAACCCTGTGAAAAATCCACTAGTTGTAGGCATGTAACCAGCTGTACCACCTAGGAAGGCTGGGGAGAGAGTTCCTGGAGAGTCGTCCAAGCCAGGACTATAAAGAAAATGCAAGGCGAAGGCTGTTGTGGATAACCTTGAGGACGACTTGATGAAAGAGGAATTGTTGGAGGAAGAACTAATAGAGGAGGACTCACCACACTGCAGAGACCCAGATCCTGAGGAGGAAGAATAAAACTTCTCGTGCTATCTCTAGCCAAGGAGAGTTGATGCCGAGGAGGTGTCACTTCCCAAGAAAGTGTGCACATTTCTAGCAACACCCTGGATCCCTGATAGCATACCCCTGTTGATGGACATATTGCAAAAAATCACCAAGTTGGCGTTCAAAGATGTTGATACTCACTAGTAGTTGGGCTTGGAAAGAAAGAACTGCATGATTACGGTTGAATCCGGGCCGATTGATCCCAGGTCCTAAAGTCGATGAAGTGGGATACTAGCATCGACCAAGCAAGATTGTTGAACTTGTTGTTCATGCTGCATTTTGGCCACATCCTGCAGGACAATACATATATGAAACAACTCCTGGTCTATTTCCATAGAGGATTCCTATGGATTGATCGAACCTACCTGGTTAACATCGATCTTATCTCATCAATCATAGGTCTCCCGAAGACAAGACATGACCCTATGCCGTATTTGCGCCAGAATAGGGACACCACCAAGATGAAGCAGAAGTATAAGCTTCGGTGCGTGGGTAGGGGATTCTTGATTGCCCCTATCGAAGATAATAGAGTGTGGCTCACTGCAAGGATCCTTTATTGTAAGATATTGCACAAAATGAGGCTAACTAAATGCACAGTTGGAGCAATAGAGCTTGCAGAGAAATGCACAGCTGGAGTGAGTTTTAACAAGTCACAATTCCTGCTCAATGAATTGATAAATGATGTAGTGCAGGCACAGGAGGAACCAAAGGCCAAATTTCACTACTCCTCACTGCTCATCCTGATCTCATTCATTTTGTGGTCCAACCCACCAGACTACGAACCAATGTATGTCCTAGTGCTTTGCCTTGGTGCAAAGTATCAGAACCTATGGGAAAATAAGCAAGACAAGATCTGCCAGATGGATAATAACATTGAGTTTTTTCTGCATGCCGAGGCATTGCATGATGTTATCAGGTGATCCCACAGAATACAGGCTGTGATAGTGCACATATACATAGCCTTCATAAATTTCTAGGAAGGTGTGCATAACATGATTTTGGAACCAAAGAACGACCCGACCATGAAAGCACACCAGGAAGGGTTTCTGATTATTGATGATGATGTGGACGCAATCATCAAGGAGTGGTTTGCTGAATGGCGTGTCCTAGTAGCAGAGGAAATGGGAGGTGATGAAAACTACAAAGACCCACCAGTTAACCAAGGAAATGGCCAAGATAATGGCTAAGGAAATGACATAAGCAACGATAAGGACAATTAGTCACAAGAAGGAAAAGAGGATGCCAATGGTGATGGTGGCTTCGATCGGAGAACAGACACCTACTGATGAAGACATCTGCAACCACCAAAAGAACAACAAGAACAATGTAGCCCACAACAAAAAAAGATAAAAGCTATCAAAATGTCTAACATGAATACATTGACTGAGGAGGATTTTCGCACACTAGCAGACGCTGTAGCCGAGGTCGCCAAGAACAACCTCGTGATTCTAAATACCTAGTAGGAAAGCGTGGATAGTCAAGTTACAGAGTACCTCAATAAGCTGATAGAGGCCATTAATGAGGTCAAAGCCACTACCAAGGCTGAAATATATGGTGTGGATCCCAATGTCTCGCTAGTAACACTAGAGTTAGTGCCGCCAATCAAAGAATAAATCCATGGGCACGCAATGGAGACATGGATGGGGATGGGGGAATTTGATGATGTTGTCAAAGAGTTTGACACATTGCAGATGGAATTCTCAAAGCTCACATTGGGTGAAGTCTATGTTGTCCAGCAAGAAGTTATGATTGATATTAGGCGGAGGGAAAATGCAGTGTCGTATCAGGTGACCAAGCAGCAAAGGAAGGCCAAGCAGCATAAGATCCTCCTGAGAGAGAAAGAACAAGAAATTGAGGCACATGAGCAAAGCCACATTGCACTTGCTTAAGCCATTAAAGGAGCCCTCACAAAGTTCCCACCATAAGTTGGCCAGGAAGATGAAGATTCAGTTTCTAAGGTTTCCTGGCTATCGTAGATTGAGGTCGAACTAAAAAAGCAGGTTGAGCTTTAGGATAAGCAGCTACCAAGCACACCTCCTGAGGTGCTCACAGAGCAAAGCAAAGTAGCATCTGAGGCTGTTGAAATGATAAGTGAAGGAGAAAAACTCTGTGCTAAGGAAGTTGAAACCATTTCCATGATTTGGGAAGAGATTCTAGCAGATGATACTGGTGAAGAGATCAAGGAAAACTCACAACAAGTTGAGGAGAAAATCACCATGGCAAAGGAAGAGATGAAGAAGCTACCACTTAAGGAAAAGGTTACGAAGATTGCTGAGATCAAGCAGCTGCAATAGGAAGTCCAAGATATTCGTGACCAAGAGCGGACTAGGGAAGTGGAAGTGGAGGCGCACTAGTTGGAAGCAACGCGAGTCACATGACTTATTTAGCCTATGCAGCAGAAACTTCAACATATTGCACAGTCTCTAGAGGCAGGACCATCGGAACATATCCGTTCTGACTGGGTGGAGTAGTTGGTCGCATAGGCGGAGGAAGTAACAACAAAAGTTGCTAAAGTGCAACAGATGTTGAAGGAATTTTAGGACAAGGTTGGTCCTCCTATGCAGCCTGGGACAAAGCCCAAGCTGGAGGCTTAAGTTGCGAGCATTCACATTTTTGTGGAGATATCCCATTTTGCTAGTGGCTCGGGACGAGCCACATGTGAGTGTTGGGGGCCTGTTGGGCTAGGAAAATTGCACAAGGAAGAATCTGACCCGCAAGCAAAGGAGGAAAAGTGCGCACGCGACATGGGAAAAGTAGTTCAAGAAGGAAACAAATGAACCGACACAAGAAAGATAAAACATGCGCGTGATGAAGAGACGTAGGATATATATAGAAAGGAAGTGTAAAAGCAGATGAAGCTGCGACATGGTTGGTACGACAGGGAAAATCACATCTATAGTTGGAAGAAGAGGTAGGTAGAAGAGTCAAAGATGGATAGACAAAAGTCAAGGAAGACTGCAGGAGGATGAACCAACACAAGATAGAAGGACAGTTTTGTGACTATTATGACTAGTATAGACGAGCTGAAAGACATTTTTGCAGCTAGTTAAGGTTGTGGTTAATACATTACAGGACTTTTGCGGCTAGGTATGGGTCGACATTTAATGTACATAGATATTTTGTAGGTACTTGAGTCTATAATAATTGAATTGTACTTAGTCGACCCTGCGTGGTCTTGTAGATCTTATAAATAGAAGGAACCCACTTTGTATAAGGGTTAGATTTGGCGAGTTAGTTGTTGTTAGATTAGATTCAGTTAGATTCAACAAGATAGATTGTTAGAGAGTTAGAGTAGTAAGGATGACTCAGAGGAGAATCTGGTAGAAGTAGAAGGTTGTTGAGCCACAGATCTTGCAGCTGTGTGCACAGACCGCTAGTAAAGTAGAAGAGTCGATCCAGGATGTGTGTGGATTAGTAGTAGTAGATTGAGAATAAACCAGAGAGCATGAGAGCAAGAAGATATTGAGTAAGATAGACATATCTTAAGAATAGTTTGTAGGTCACAGACTGCAAGGTGCGATACACAATTCTCATGCCAGACGAAGAGCACCTTGGTGGTTTTTCCCAGATGGGTTTCCACATTATTTCTTGTGTTACGTGGATGAATGTTGTTAAGTGTTGAATGCTTATGTGAATGTTTTCTTACCTTGCATTATTGCAGTTACAATTGTTGTTGAATGTATGTCACAGTAGGATAATGAATGAATGAATGTTTAAAGCATTGTTGGAATATTGTGTATGAGTTCATGGTTAGGCTGCTAAGTTAAAATGTAAGTCACACACTGTCTATCAATTATAAGGAATCAGATGTGTCGCACCATCACTCCAGTTGCTGAGTTATAAGGATAGGGTCATGTTGCACCGGTGGCCTGTGGCACATAGTTGTGCCGCTGTCGCAGAGTGAAAGACTCCATCCCCTTGTCTTTGTTGAGTGCCTTGGCCGCACGCCAAGGGACTATAATCCCTCACCAAATGTGGAAACATGGTTCTGGTAGTTACACATTAAGATATCTTGAGTGAGACTGCTTCTGCCTCATAGGCTTTGTTGACTGAGCTCGCTTCGTCGGGATGATGTATTTTGGTGTCTTGTTGGTATTGTGTTGTTGTTGAACCGTGAGTCGAAACAAGGAAGAGAAAGAGGCCAACAGTATGGTAATAAACCTTGAATAGGTCAAACCATCGACTGATGCAAATGCTAAACAAAAAATAAGAATGCAGAGACTTTACATCGTGAATTTTCCATACTATTTTGATTATAAATTTGGGAAAAAGTTTCCTGAAGGGTGGGTGTATGTAATGTACCGTTTTGACCTAACTATCTGAATTACCATTGCTTGTTTGCAATTGCTTATTATTGTTGAGCTTCATCAGTTTGATGACATAGTTGACTTATGGATTTGTTGTTTTGTGGAATCTGTATATATGTGTGTCAGGTTAATATTATGAATCGTGTTCGTGTTTAATTATGTTTCTAGCATACAAATTTAGTAAATGATGGTAAGTGGATACCGATTCATAGTTATATGTCGGATAAGTAATGTGATATCAAATACATGGTACCTTGAAAAATGATTACATTGTTGTCACATTTTCAATAAAATATGTATGCATATTGATTATTACACGATATTGCATGATCTTGTGTTAGGAGACTAACCTACGGGTTTAAAAGAGCTAAGTGATAGCTAAGTCCTATCAAACGAAAGTACATTAATGGCATGGATTCCAAAAGAGAAATGGTACGAGAATGAATCATTATTGTTACATATGATTATTGTTATTATCATGATGTGTGGGTTGGTGTGGGGTTTCAGGAAACTCAACCGCCCAAATTGGTTATTTGATGACAAACCTGAGTACAATAATCACAACACAGTCACTATGTCGATGTAGACATAATCCCTTTTTCCATTAGGGGGGGTGGAGGCGTTACTCACCGTTTATCCTCGAAACCTGGAGTCATGGGAGGGTTTCTCTACAACACACTCCCCAAGGTGTGTGATGATGACTAGTGGCTACTTGCTGGGGAAGATTGGTCGATGGAGTTGACACTTTCATTTATGGGTTCTAACTAGAGTTAGGTCATATAATTGATGCTCCATGGTAGTCCAATAGAGGAAGGATAGGATGTGTAAGTTAGTTTTGGATTATATAGAAAAAAGTAGCTAGATAGAAATGTCATGGAAATTTTAGAAGGAAAAATGATTAACTGTGTGTCAAAACCCTTTGTTTCATTCTTGTGTTGTGTTTCGGTATATTATGTAGGTGTTATAACTTATTATGGTATGAGTTAACGTCTAAACCTTGCAAATTCATGTTTAAGTTTGTGTTGACATATAGTACCTTATGTGATTATGTGTGATGTGTGGTTGAGTACTATTAGTGTACCTACACAATATATGTAAGCATTAGCTACGTTTACGTAAATCGTCTATATGTATGTTTGTATAAATTGTATGCCATGCTATTATAATTAGGACTTCATGTTTTGTAATTGTGAGAAGTTAAATTATATTTTTTATTTATTCAGTTACAGAATGATATATCGAATCAATTTATTAGTGAAGGGTTTGGTTCTGATTAAGGTTGGTTAGTGATTGCGGTCATCATTACATGAATATTAAATTAGTTAATTATTACTACTTGGTATGATTGCTGAATGCGGTGCTAATTAATAAATGAATAATGATCAAGTTCTAATAATGATTAATGTTAATTAATATTAATTAATGTTGATTAATAATGCTAATGATGTTATTTATGTTATTAAGGTTTTGATTAACCTAATTGTTGAATAAGTACTTGGTTACTAAATAGTTAAATAAGTATTAATGGGCTTGATTATTGTTGATCATGTTATTATCAACTTGATTAATAAATGCTAATTAAATGATGAATTATAATAGTTCCATGAATGGTGATTATGATTAATTATAATTAATTAGGATTAATTATGATTAATTAGAAGGTGGTAATAAATCAATATTTATTAGGATTATTTATGATTAATTACGATAAATTAAAACTAAAGAGAAAGTGATGGTAATTGAGAATCACGATTAATTATAATTAAGGCTAAATTGCTGAATGTGGTAGATAGTTCCATGTATAATAATTAAAGTCAAACAAGTATTAATTAGTAATAAATGAATAATTAGCCGAGTCTTAAATTACAAGATAATATAGTTTACTGTGGTGTATGGTAATTGTAAATAAATGTCATTTTACTATTTTACTATTTATCATCTTGAAAGGAAGAGAATGTGGAGTTAGAATATTGATTAAATATATATTATTGAAAAATGTTAAAGTTATGCCAAGAACATAGTTGTTGGTTGAGTGTGAAAAAATGAGTGATAGTTTATATAAATAAATATTATTTTATGGTTGTATTGAATGTGACTTTATATCGTGTGGATTATTGTGAGAATTGGTTCACAGTGATATCTAGGAGCTAGAGAAATATTCATAATCTAAGTTATTCACAAAATATGCAAGAGAACAACACAAGAAGACAAACAAACACACATAGATGGTGCCAATAATTGATCTTTCTATTAGTGTATGTTACAAAGAGAAACTTCCTATGGCTTAGGGTGTACCACAACAGACAAATTTGACAATAGAAATCAATCTTTCCCAATATGCAAGAGAAACTAAACATCTAACACTAAGGGATACCGAATCTTACCTTGTTCCAGACGGTTGAAGTAGATCCCTGTTGAGTTTTCCAATTCACGCTTGCATTAGCAATTCGCTCTCAACAACAACAAACAAGACAAGCATGCTCTATAATAATGTGTTAGACCTACTCTATCATATATATTCAATGATGTATAAGCAATTAAATACATCCATGAATTCAATATTCATATTCAAATGCACATAATTCGACAGGAAAAGATATTTCTATTAATAAAATTAGAGATTACAATAGTGACAATCTCTGTCAGCACATCTACGAACCAGAGAAATCGAGTCCTCCACCTGGGACTCCACCACCTCAATCCTCCATCTCTTGATAGCAAGCTCATAAGCAAAGGCAAGCTTGGGAAGAACACAAAGTGCTCCAAAGGGACAAAGGGATGCAAACTCAAGTATATGCAAATTGTGGCAACGATGAACTATAGTCTCTTTGTGCTTCAATTCCCCCTCTTCAATGTATCCAAGGGGTTCCTTATATAGCACTCCAAAGGGGTAATGGAGGGTCGAATCTAAGTGATCTCAAAGAATATGGAAGGACAAGAGTCAGTATCTTCAGACTCTCATGAGGAAAACTCCAAAAATATTTGGACTTATGCACACATCTTGATGTACGCGGGTTTGAGGTCAAAAGTTGTGTGTACACATGAGTATGGGTTTAAAAGTCGCATACAACAATAAACAGGTGTTTTTTAGGGACGGTATTGGAACATCAAAGTATAATATAAGTCGATGGGGTCTAAAGAGTCTGCAGAGGGACAAGGAAGGCCATAAATATGTGATCAACCATGTGTGGTAAAATCAACTATAATAGATGCCCCCTAATGTGTGAGGTCAGAGGGGTAACATGATGGCTAGAATACATTATAAAATCCATCCCAAAAGTGGAGTAATGAAGACCCAGGTGGAAGAACTAGCCACTCATCAGTACAATACAATAATCAATGTCTGCATATGACTACAAATGCATATAGAAGTCTCAGATACATAAGAGTACAATGGCCATGAATAGGCATGATATACAAAATGTGACATGTGTAGTCATCACCACATACAATATACAATAGATCAGAATCTCCAAAGTGGATGCAGATATACAACGGATCAATATCTCCATAATAGCTGAAGATATACAATGGATCAAGATCTCCATAGTGAATGAAGATATCTGATATGCACTAGAATCAAGTCATGAGAGCTAAAATCTCATGAACATTGGCACGATCAAGGAGGTAGCATATATGGAATGCTACCAAGCTAGAAGGTCTTCTACATGAACCACTACGAGTACATCTACTACTATGCGAATAGATGCATCGAGGTCGAATATAGTAGTCCATCGTTTGATTACCGGTCATTGATGTATACCATTAACAGACTTGAGATCACCCACTGATAATGAAAATGGGAATCAAGGTACATATTGTAATCTAACAAGTGTGAATAGATGTGTTGAGGTCGAACACTTGGAAGAATCCATCGATCAAGGGACATTGATGTATTCCCAAAAATGTTGATGGCAAGAGAACCTACCACTAATGACTGTAAGTCTCAAGGCACTCAAATGACTCTAGAATCCTATTCCAGAATAAATGATCTGAAGTCAATGGAATGGAATCCACTGGAAGGAGGGCATTAAGGAATCCCCCATAAACCAACACGAGGTACTCAACAATTGTGTATAATTTGGAAGAACTTGAACAAGATGTGCATGAACCAGTAATAGTACCAGGAATGGCTGACATGCAAAGTCAAGATAACTGAGGAATGGATGACTCAGGTTTCAACTTCCTTCGAACAAGAGAATAAAGGAAAATGGTGACTAAAGGTAGGTAGCATGGACTCGATATGCAAATTGGGACATATATGTGACACAGGAGGCATCAACAAAGGCTCCATAGGGACTGGAAGCTTAACCAATCAGTGGAGATAAACTCAAAGTAATGAGTACAGATCCTAAAGTCAAACTACTAACCCAACCAATGGGTGTGATATATAGTGCTCTGTTCGAAGGCGACAAGACTCGACTACTGCCAAAGATAACATCTTTTCCTGTCCTACTTTTTGGTTTTTTGATTTTTTTTTAGATATTTTGAAAAGCTTGAAAAAGAATAAAAGTGCTTTATAGTACATATCTAGGAGGAGATGAGTGTCAGGGGAAGACAAGATAGTTCCAAGCAGTGGAACATACCTATGCTCAATGAAAGGAAACATGTGCAAGATAACGACACTCGGGGGAGGCCTCCTCCCAGTAAAAGGGATGATCAAGCTACAAAATATATGTAAAAAGGATCTCCTTAGCTAGACATGAGACAAGCTCGAGATATATGGCTGATAATTCAAATCCAGGGAGCCAGCATAAATCTCAAGAGGAGTATGAAGCTCTTGCTCAAAGACATGGCAGGACTACAAAGGACTCCCACAACCTAAAGGAGAAATGTCAGCATGGGCACCAAATGAAAAATAGGATCTAACTAGGGCACCCATGTATGGGAAATCTCTACCATTCACATAACACCACTTCTAATAGCAGTAAGAAGGTTTTGTGACATCATTGAATGGGTTCGTACCTAAGGTTAAGATGAAATGGTCATAAGGTCATGCAAAATCTAGGAGGATGTAAAATCCTAACCTATATGATAGTTTAGACATGATACCTATAATAGGTATGAATGGATCGAAGACTCGGTCAAACCATGCTCAAAACAGGATCCTATAACATCATACTAGTCCAAATGGTCCAAAATTGTCAGAAACGGTAAAAAACTATAGGAAGTGGGTAAAAATTTCAAATTTTTTTCTATAAAATAGTGAAAAATTAAAAATTTTCATACTATTTTGAAAATTCACCCACCATAGTGCTTTTGTATCTAGAATTTCAAGAGCTAATTCTAGGAGCATCATCTGGAGAACTCACTCCACGTTTGGTCCAGGTAATTACTCATGTCCCCCCTGTCACTTTCATGGAATTTTTTTATTTTATTTTAGTGGTCAATTTTTTTATTTAGGCCATCCCAAATAGTGCATTTCGACCCATGCGGAAATCGAGTCTTTTTCCATGTATAGGGCTGGGTATACATGAAAAATACCACGATACCCACATACATATGCAGTTGTTTCAAATACAGTCGTGTATAGGGACGCAAAGATGATTTTCAAAGGCAAAGACTCATGAAACTTGGCAATGTTTGTGCAGGATGGTGCTAGAATGGAGAGAGAGAGAACATGGTGATGTTGAAGAGGATGTATAGGCTGATCTCATGGCTCAAAAAGCGTTGAGGGCTTGTGGGTTGTATAAGTTTGGTGCCTTGGTAGCTTGAGGGCTAAGCCAAGACTACTCCAGTTGCTAGTGGATTACTGGGATGCAGACTCTGAGACCTTTTAGTTGGATCGCATGTCACTCAACATAGAAGTTGAGGATATATAATTTATCATAGGTTTGTCCCATCGAGGGGAGATGGTGAACCTCAGATCCCGAGGTCCCGGAGGTGGGTTGACTATAGAGGAGTACATAGCTGTGTGTTTCCTTCTCGATACAGAGAAGGTTGGGAGTTAAATCCTGACAAACTCAGTCCAGAACCTGGGCCTGAAAACCATACTATTGGCATTGGGCAGGATTGTAGGTTTAACATCACTCCACCAAGCCTCAAGACCAATGATTTTCTATGCCATAGAGTGCACATGGCCTAGGATATATGACTGGAGTACCTTGATGCTAAGAAACATGAAGCAACAACTCAGTGACTGCAAATGGGAAGGGTACGAAACTTTGGTTTTGGAAGCATACTGAGTGCATTATTTTTCGAGCGGGTGTCGGGGCTAATCCCTAGAGTTGACATTGCTCCACATGGAGTTAGGGATTCGGCTCAGCTACGCGGGACCAATGTCATGCAGAGACTGGGAGGGGGAAGGGTGGTTAAACCCTATCCAACAGACTTCTTCCTCTAGTGGTGGAGACAGATCGTCGCCATATATGAATATCCCTATGCAAGGATCGACTTTCGTGGATATATGGATATGCCCCTACCAACAGGAGTGGCATATGGAGACATAGGTAACGAATCCCAACTCACTTTCATTTTTTGAATTATTAATTTTTTTTGTGTTTTTTGATATATAAAATCAAAAGACATGTTTTTGGTGTGATGACATATAATGATACTCTGTCATGTACATGCAGATGTGGGACCATGATGGCCAGATGGATTTCCTCGTCATTGATGGAAGGGAAGAGGAGATGAGATAATGGGTGTGGATGCGGAGTAGACACTCCAAAGCATTCACACAAACTTCGTTCACTTGAAACAAAGGGTTCCCATGGTGCATGTTGAGGACTTGCCTGAGGCCATGCAGCTCCAGGTGGTTGGGGTACCACAGGCATGGGTTTGATTATTTCGTTGTCTAGCTAGAGTTGTGGTGTGATACCATGATCAACACCCTCCTCCACCTCAGGCTTAGAGACCTACGTGTATATTTTTGTATGACTGTGTAGTATATTTTGGTGGCTCAAAAGCCCCAATTTTGTAAATGACACTTATGTATTATGATGTCACCTTTTTTAGAATTAATGAAATTTTTTATGATGATCCATTATTATTCTTTTTACATGTGTAAAATGTGTTTGTGAAATTCTTTTATCGTTTGTGAAACAAATGCCAATCTAGTACATATTTAGCATATGAATCAACAACTTGATTAAAATTTCTTGAAATGTGAATGTATGTTATGCTCTCAAATTGTCGTTCTAACAATATTACATGCAAAAATATTCGTAACAATGTTAGATCCCTGACATGATACAAGCCATTAAGTTGTGATACCACTAATTGCGAATCAAGATGTACCTCAAGATAAAGGACACCATGTGAAGTGGAATCAAGCAATAACTCAATCACAACACTATATCCAACAACATTATTTGACGAAGGTTGTAAACATACACCTCCCAAAGACAACACTTGACCCGTAGGAGTATAGATCACCCAAGCAGCCGAAGTTGAGTTTTGAGTGTGGCGGCTAGCACCATCAGCAAATCCTATGTAAACCGAAGAATCCATCGACATCCGCCATAACAAACAAAAGTTAATAAACAAACCCAATCACCATAAAAATACCAATCTACACTCTGCAAAATGTACAATAATATAAAAAATCGACCTTGGCTAAAGATCATGCATAGTATTTCTTAAAATAGAGTCCATTTCTAGGCTCTACCAAGCCTGTCCCTTCATAATATACCAAATCATAGGCCCCTTTCTCTAAGACATGCTTGACCATGTAAGGACCATGCCACATTGGGTTAAACTTTCCTGCCCCCAAGGGTTCCTTAGCTTTATCCCACAACAAGACCAAGTCAACTTCACTAAACTTCCTAGGACAGACATACTTATCATATTGGACCTTAACGCGATGCTTGTTAACTTCAAGAGCCACTAAAGCATCTCAACACTGCTCATCAAGCTGCTCTAAGTGGACCAAATGTTCTTCCAATGTGGAAGTCTCTGGTAAAATCTCCATAGCTAGCTTCAGAGAAGGGATTTCTCATTCAACCAGTAATACTGACTCCACCCCATGCACAAGCTGATAGGGAGAAAAACCAGTGGCAGTCTTGACCGCGGTTCTATAGGCTGACAAAGAAGGATACAACATGATATGCCAATTAGTCTTGCTTTGTGTGATGGTTCATTGGAGAATGGACTTAAGTGACTTGTTCACTGCTTCAAACTATCCATTCACTTGAGGATAATAAGAAGATGAATTCTCTTGCTTATATCCTAACTTTGAAGACAACTCTTCCATCATTTTGTTCTGAAAGTGCCTGCCATGGTCAGTGACAAGCTCCCTAGGAATGCTGAACTGGGTGATGATCTGGTTAAATACAAAATGTGCGGATGTTTCACCATCAGATTTGATAGTGGGCATAGCCTCTTCCCATTTCATGAAGTGATCAACAGCCACAATAATATGATGGTGCCCCCCAGTTGAAGCTAGGTTATAATCCATAAAATTGACCCCCCAATTGGTGAAGGGACCAATGGTGATAATGGGATACAAAGGGGAAGGAGGAGAATGCATATTCCATGCAAATACCTGGCAAGGGTGGCACCTTTTGACCACATTAACACAATCTTTAAAGATAGATGACCAAAAATAAGCCTGGATAAATGATGACCACTCGCCCCTCCGTGGCAATCATTAAGCATGACCTCAGCTTCCTCATGAGTTAAGAAACAACGTAAAATGGAATAACCCCATGATAGTACAAAGTATCATCCACTATGAGGTATTTATTCTCTACGTGATGTAGTCGTCGATGATCATCTCACGAAATGTTAGTAGGAACCTTCAATGTTTGCAAATAAATAATTATATCCCCATACCAAGGGTCCGCGGTTGAGATGAGAAATATATGCTCATCAACAAGAGAATCCTCATGAACCTCCCCTTCATCCAAATTTGGAAAATCCGATATGAGCTCAGCAAAGATTAATGATTTATTCGATTTTTCTGAAACAAACTCGAGATCAAACTCTTGCAATATCATAATCCATTTATTATACTTTCCCACAATAATCCTTCTAGTGAGGATGAATTGAAATGGATTAATGTGAGCTACATCCAAAGTTTGGTGAAGGAGCATGTAATGCCTCAAATTATGAACCGCATGGACGGTGGCTAGGGATAGCTTCACAACATGGGTATAACGAAGTTCCACATCAATAAGGTTTCAGCTAAGATAGTTGATGACATGCTCATGGAGCTCCTCATCCTCTTGAACCAAGACCATACTAATCGTCTCTTGAGACGCGGCCACATAAATCAAGAAATCACGGCTATAGTCTAGTGGACTAAGCATGGGGGCTGATGCCAAGGATTTCTTCAAAGCATCGAAAGACTCCTAGGCCTGCTCATTCTAGTAAAAAGGGGTGTCTTTATTCAATAAACACATGAATCCCTTCGTCAAATTGGCAAAATTGACGACGAACCTTCGCAAGAAGTTCGCCATTCCTTGTAAACATTGAAGATGTCGAATGTTACACGAGGAAGACAATTGAACTATTGCCTCAACCTTCAAGGGATTATCTCTAATGCCCTCCTTGCACACAATGAATCCTGGTAAAAAACCAACCTTCACACAAAAGATGCACTTATTAGGATTTAACTGAATCTGATAATGACGACATATTTCGAAAACCAATCTCAAATGATGAGGATGACGCACCCTCAAGAGAGAGTGAGAAGCTCGATCATCCAAATACAGTTCAATAATCTTTTTAAGATCATGGAAGGAAACGAACATGGCTCGTTGAGACGTAGCTCCAGTGTTTTTAAGGCCGAAGGTAATTTTTCGACATGCAAAAGTTCCCCAAGGACAAATAAATGCAGTCTTATGTTGATCCTCAGGTTTAATTTGTATCTGATTATATCCAGAGAAGCCATCCATGAAGGAGAAAACCTCACTTCTCGCACACTCATCCAAAATTTGATCAATAAATGGTGTAGGAAATTATCTTTAGGATAGGATCGATTTAAAACATGAAAATCAGTGCATATTTAGATCATTCCGGGATTCTTAGCCACCGAAACGAGATTTGAAACCCACTCTGTCAAGGGAGTGGTATAGATGAAACCAAATTTAAGCAAATTCTCCATCTCTTCTTTAATAGTGGGTGCTTTTCTAGGATTCATGGCACGCAAACATTGTCGAACCGGTTTAGCATCCAGATAGGTTTTAATTTCAAGAACGACAATGCAAGGGACTATTCCTGACATCTCCTCGTACGACCAAAAGAAAATTCATGAAATTCCTCAAAAATCTCAGAGTACTCCTTAATATCATCGGAGGAACAATCTGCCCCAATGTACACATTCTCAATCCTACCAGGAACAGAAGAAATATTGATAGGTATTGTTGGTGATAGGTTAGCCATGTTCCCTTCAACAATCTGACTAGGAGAGCTTAATAGGACCATGGGCCTTCCAAATTTATCGCTTAGAAACTCCCTAAAGTAATCACACTCTAAATGATCAAGTTTGGGAAGGAAATACGATCTATGGTGCTACTCTCCCCAAGGTTGTTCTATCCCAGACATCGCCTCAAGAATAGATTCATCTGATGGAAAAACATCATCAAGGTAGTCTTGAGAGTGAGATGACTCTACTGCCCAAGCAGGAAGCACATAAGGGTCCCCCTCCTTCGTTCGCGAAGAGGAAGGAATAGGCTCTACAACATGATCAATATTAGCTTGATACGCCACCAATGTTGCAGGAAATGGCATGTATGTCTCAACAGGTATAGAACTATCACTCAAATTATTCGGTGTAGGAAGAATCCAAGGATCCTCCATATGAGAGGTTGGAAACGAGATCTAATTCAATGAGGTTGAAGCCTTACCAAGACTAGACCCAATAATAAGGATGGGAGCAGGACAAATAAAGGTTCCCATGAGAGAATGATACATGCCCACACCCACATTCTCAGTTTTTTACTGAGAATGATCAATAATTGGGATAGAAGCTCCCGATGATACTTTTAAAGACGGATTTTGGAAAGGTTTTTGATCAATAGTAATGATCTTGCCATCCAAAGGAAAACAAACCACTCTAAATAGGGAAGAAGCTACAACTTACGTATTGTACATCTAGTTCCTACCCAACAAAATATTATAGTCAAGGGGTGCATCAACCACCTCAACCTCAATCACAACAGTCTTCCCCCCCAATTGGACCTCTAGGGAAGGAAGTATACCATGCAACCAAAATGATCTTCCATCAAATGCAGTTAACATGTTCATGGATTTAGACAAGGTGGGATAACCTAAGCCCCTCCAATAAGCCAAAGACATCACAGAAGCAGAAACGCCTTCATCAATCACAATGCGCTTGATGGTGTTGTTTAAACATTCTATGTGATTCATAAGAGACACATAGTAAGGAAAGAGAGGTTTTATTCCATGAGTTTCAAATTTTATCATGGAAGGAGAGCTATTATCACCAACCCCAAGAGAAGACAATAATGCCTTCCTTTGGGGAGGACAAGCTGAAGCACTTCTAATGCAGACATCACACAAGGAGTCTAGCCCAAATCCTCGATAATTGAATAGTTATGGGCGGCTCGAGCATTAAGATTGTGCCCCAAGCACTTTAGGACTCCCTTAGGAATGCAAGGCGGAGCTTCAGGTTTATACATAGGCTTTTCAATTTGCAAAGAGCTCTCAGGTGGAGTAGGTTATTTCCCAAGGTCTGGTTGTGATGTACCATAGTATTTCGCATGCATCACAACATTCATAGATTTCACCATGTTAATGCAACCATGGCCACTAGCGACATCCGACGGGTTTTGAGTTCCACTAGACGCACTACCAGGATCCACTGTCCTCGAGTTCATATTTTGATTATTTGGTAAAGGATTTGTAAACACAGCTGGGCCTTGTGCTATGAAATTTGAGGAATATTCCATATGAGGGAACAAGTGAGTGATTTGGTCATCCTTACACAACTTGCAAGGAAAGTTGACCTTTCGCTTAGGATTCTTGTCCCCCCAACATTATTTACATTCTTGTCATTGTTATCATTGTCACTTTTATTCCCTCCCTTACGATTATTTTTTCCTTTCTTTTTATTCCTTCCATGTTGCTGGTTACCTTTTGGGTTCAACGATTGCACTGAAAGCACATTTTCTAATTGGGTAGGAAGGGATGAAGCCGTAGCTTTTCCTGATGTAGACTGGTTAAAAGATAACTGGCTCACTTGTTTCATAACCGAATCTACAGGTTTGGTACTTGCAGAGTCAACAATACCATCGGCATGTTTCCTAGGATTAGACTTGGGGTCAAAATTGGAATGTGGAGCATTAAGTATGATCTCATAAAGGAGCCTAGACTGAGCATAAATCAATTCCAACTGCTGGGCCCTAAAAATAGCTTGGTCCTCATTTTGAAATCCAGATGTAGAGACATTCTTCGCTATATAAGGTAACAACGACTTGAGAAACCATTCTAGAAAAAACTCTTGTGGTATAAAGGCTTTAATTAACCTCTTCTATCTACTCCACTCTTGAATGTGATACGAATTGTGGGTGGCTTTGTCTTGCCAAAATGTCAACAATAGTTCGGTACTGACGTCATAACGCATAGGTAGCTGGAAGTGATCAATAAAATTTATTGCTAGGTCATTGAACCAAGTATACCCCCCCATGTAACTCTATATACCATTTTGCGGCATGACCCATGAGGGTGTGTTGAAATAGTCCCAAACGGTTAGAATCATCGTTCAAGGAGTTCGAAGAGAACCAAAGAAGGAAGGTCGTGACGTGCTCACCAATAATTTCACCAGACTTGCCTCGAACTTTGGAATGTCCGAAGGAAGTTTTGTAGGGACTTCCGTCCATGTTGAGTCATGATATACATGATCATTTGTCAATCTCGACAAATCAGGTAGATTCAAAGTCGCAAGTAAAGGGAGCCTAGGTTGAGCCAGTTGGTTCCATGCTACCTGATAGGACAGGTTCACATAAGGCTGATTTCTATATACACCATGACCTTGGCCAATGGGATAGTAAACTCCTCCCATTTGACCCATAAAAGGTTGCATGGAAGCATTCTAATTTGGATTACCATGAGAATGAGGTGCTACAAAGCCATAATTAGGAGACTGGTACATGGGTTGATACTCGTAACCATAAGGTTGATAGTTTTTCCCATAAGATGGTCTGTAAGAAGGTCCATAAGAGGTTCCATAAGCTAGACCATGAGATGGTCCATGGGAAGGTCCATGGGAAGATACATGTCCCCCTGACACATAAGGAAGCACATGGCCTTATGACACTGCAGTGTGAGTAGAAGTAGAACGGACATGGCTAACAGCGGAACTCTGGCCCAAAGGCCCACTAGAGTTAGGAGGAGGATGCGTCGTCAAATTTTTTTTTGAAGGGATTGGTGCTGAAGATGATGGAATATGTGGAGGAATATAACTTGTGCCCCCGATACTCACATGTCTAGGTTCTGGTCCTCGAATGGGAACACTAGCACTAGGTATAGGGTGTGTGTGCGAAGAAACCTCCACCGCAGGGATGGAAGGTGTAATGTGACTAGAGCTACCAAACCTCTCCACCTGGAAAGGAATGGAAGTGCCCCCAGGTGCAGCACCAGGGTCAACACCCAATCCGTCATGAGGTGCCAGACTAGTCTTGGGAATACCAGGAATGCCATACCTAATAGTGCTAGTGTTAGCGGATACGTGGTGAGTCTCATCACCCATAATCCAATACTGGGGATTAGGGTGTGTGGAATCTGTGAATCGTGAAAAATGTGATGGTCCAACTGAATGATGACCAGACCCTACCAGATTCTCATATGTTCTTGCAGGTTCATCCTCCCATACATGGCGAGGAAGATAAGCAATCTACAGAATCTCAGGCTCATGGTCACCCACAGTGTGTGAATCAAAGTGAGAATGAGTCCTCCTACACTATCTGGTTCTCTCTTCCAAAGGAGGAGGGGAGGTGGAAGGTATAATTCCAGTAAAATGATGAGACCAATGACGTGCCACAACTGAATCCATAATGAATCAAGAAAAAGAAAAGACTAGATCTAGCTACGCAACCCTAAGCAATCTAGCGTACACAGAGCATACACCTAAGAAAATATAAAGCCAAATCACAAGAAAACCAAGGGTAGGATATATGAGCTCCTGAATCAAGCAGTAATGTCTCTCCTAGGAGAGGATTGAGACTCCCATGCACAACAAGTGGAGGTTTGTAAGCAATTATAGTGGCCCTCAACTTCAACGCATATAGAGACTGTGCTGTCTAACCCTTACTTGTCCAGGACACTTGTAGAATAACCTCTACAAAAACCCCTCGATACCTAAGTAAGGAAACTAAGGTCACCTCAATATAATAAATTCTTAGGCAGACAGTCGCAGGAGGGATTGACCGTATGGGAAGGGTAGCAAAGCCTGAATCCTGAAAGCACAAACTGGTACCCCAAGGGTGCACTGACCATACCTTAAAGGCCCCCAGATATGAATACAATCCTGGAAATATATTCGGTGCTCACAGAAAGTGACCAGGGGTCATCCCAATCACAATTGCATGCACTGCCTCGTGCTTAAATCCTGTCTAAGAGGAGCGTCCTGAGAAACACTAATTATATCAAGGGTTTCACACCCTCACCTAGATAGACACCTACTTGTTTTGTTTAGTGGTCTTGGAGAATTGACTCACAATGAACTATTTGAAGACCCTAAAACCTAATCATTTGTTGATGCACCCTATAAAATAAAAGAGTGTAATTCATTTTATTAAGTGTTGATTTTAGTTGGCTGTGATTACTCAAAGGGAAATGGTCATGCAACTAATGAAGTTATGAATCAACAGTGAAGTAAATATCCACACCTAACAAGCAATGGAAAGTGCAATGTGTAGAATGAAGAACAGGGTATGCCACTACATGAGATGCAAAATTTTTCCTTCAAATGTAAGTGCAATCATTCCTAGATGAAAATTTGACTATAAACCAGCAATCAAACCTAATGCAAGTACCGTTCCAATGCAAAATGCAAGAGATGCTTAGATATGCAAAAGCAAAAATGTTTTTGTATTTTTTTTGAAAATAAATGAGATATGAAAGCAATAAATGACTCTACAACCCCCAGACCCTGCAACCACTCACAAACAACAACCAAGAAAGGCACCAAGGTAAAAGAGATGCAATCTACTAATCTCAAAACAAAAAATGGATAAATGAATGACAAGAACAAATCTTGAAAACTAAACTAAAAGAAGTCTTTGGTGAGAAATAGAGGGTGTATACAGAAACCATAAGCATCAAGGAAGACTCAACAGACATCAAACTTCACCTAGCAACACTTAATCCTCCAACTAAGGTTCAAAATGAAGGCATACGTGACTATTATCAGTAAAATAACGTATATACATGACTATTCAAGGAAAACCCGCTTGTATACGCGACTGTGACGACAAAACCCGCGTACAGGAAGAAAAAGGCATAAAAACAGGGCAAATAGACAAGCCAAGACCAAATTTACTTCTTTAGAATCCTACTAGGAAAACAATGCCCCAGACCTGACACAAAAACAGAGAAATCAAGAGCAATTCAAGTACATTGAATACCAAAAACCCCCAAAGAGAAACAACTTGGAACCTCCCCAGTATGGTCTCCAATTCGGTTACAGAGAGAAACTTCCTATGGCTTGGGGTGTACCACAATAGGCAGCTTTGACACTAGGAATCAATCTTTCCCAATATGCAAGAGAAACTAAACATCTAACACTAAGGGATACCGAATCGTACCTTATTCCAGATGGTTGAAGTAGATCCCCGTTGATCTTTCCAATTCACGATTGCATTAGCAATTCGCTCTCAACAACAACAAACAAGATAATTATGCTCTATAATAATGTGTTAGACCTACTATAGCATATATATTCAACAATGTATAAGCAATGAAATACATCCATGAATTCAATATTCATATTCAAATGCACGTAATTGGACAGGAAAAGATATTTCTATTAATAAATCAGAGATTACAATAGTGACAACCTCTGTCGGTATGTCCACGAACCGGAGAAATCGATCCTCCACTTGGGCCTCCACCACCTCAATCCTCCATCTCTCAATAGAAATATCATAAGCAAAGGAAATCTTGGGAAGAACATAAAGTGCTCCAAAGGGACAAAGGGATGCAAACTCAAGTATATGCAAACTGTGGCAATAATGGACTATACTTTCTTTTCTCTTCAATTCCCCCTCTTCAATGTATCCAAGGGGTTCCTTATATAGCACTCCAAAGGGGTACTGGAGGGTTGAATCTGAGCGATATCAAGGCATATGGAAGGCCAAGAGTCAGGATCTTCAGAATCCTATGAGGAAAACTCCAGAAAAATTTGGACTTGTGCACACATCCAGATGTACACGGGTTTGAGGTCAAAAGTCATGTGTACATGCGAGTATGGGTTTAAAAGTCTCGTACAACAATAAACATGTGTTTTTTAGGGATGATATTGGAACATCAAAGTATAATATATGTCCATGGGGTCTAAAGAGTCTGCAGAGGGACAGGGAAGTCCATAAATATGTGATCAACCATGTGTGGTAAAATCAGCTATAAGAGTGTACAACTTCTAGATTTGTATGGTACATACTTATAATACAATGGGGAAAATTCGTGAACCCTTGGAGTCCATCTGGATGCATACAAGTGTTAGGTTAGTATTTGACCCCTAAACCCCCCTAGGTTGACCAATAGGCTCCCAAACCATACCAAACAATCACAAATGAAAGTGTGAACATGTATGGAGGCATGCCAGATCATAAATGAAGGAATGATAGGAATGGGTGAGCACGTGTGTGAGTGGGAGAGTCTCTAGAAGCCAATAAATTCCCAAGAAGACCACAAAACAACCACATTCACACACTAGCGCCCCTAGTCAAAAATATTCCTTGAATTAAGGGAAAAGGAGTGGTCTGCAAATCAATGAGGGCATCTGGGTTGAGAGAATGATCAAACTAGAGCACATCAACTTTCAGGATTATCAAAGTGGAACGTCTCAACTATGAATTAATGAGCTAGAAATCACCTAATAAACCAATATTGATCAATATAACCTAAGTAGGATCATATAATATAAGTAGAAGACAAATGAAAATTCTTCCTAGGTGTAAGACCATGGTACTAAGGTAGATTAATTCTCTAACACCCCCCTTAAGCATAAATTAGTACAACTTATACCAAATGTTTATTGAGGCCTTGGTAACTAAGGCTCAAGTCACCTCTTACAATTTTTTTTTATTTGTCCTTGTAAAATGAGGAAAGAGAAAAAAAATCATGGAGAAAATCCTCCCTAAAAAATGGACATGACAATGATGATAAAAAATGTATTTAACAAGTCCTCTTCTTCACTTGAATGAGCTGAAAGAACAACTTCTTGGAAATGGACTTGGTGAAGATGTTGTGGATCCCAAGATCATACATCAATGCACCAATGTGTTGTAGACAAAGATCATGTAGAGAGGCCCTTTGATGGTAATAATTTCCTGATGGAGGAGCATCATAAGAATGTATTTTTCTGCAAGCATGCTCTGATATAGAAGCATAATCAATCATGGAAAATATATATATGTTAACTATTTCACAAATAACATCAAAATATTCAATAAAATATGCCTTATGTCTAGCTGCGATATCATGAATAAAACCATGAATCTTCTTCCCAATTTGATGAAGCACCTTCATAAATATGTAACAAAGCTCACGAGTCTCTAAAATATCATAATATATGTCATATACAATAGAAAATATAAGAAGTATGGTGTCTCCATGAGCAAATGGGTCCTAGATCACACTAACAATTGACCGAATCTGGAAGGTCTAGAGATTTGAAAATTGAACCATGGGTGGTGAGATCAAGTCCAGACATATGGAAAAACAGTCACATGAAGGCCAATTCCATGGCTGTCCAACCAATCAATGACATACAAGACATAAAAGCAACATACACAAGTGACACAGTATTGGAAATTAGGTAATTTTGAGATTTTCCAACTAGTGAACTTGAGGGTTGTCGGGTCTTTTGGGCATGAAATGGTTGGGAAAATGAGTATATGAATGTCATATTCTGTATATAAGACTATATATCACCTTCAGAATTATAATATGAAGGATATGAATGGATTGGGAAAGAGCTTTCAGAAGAAACATCGGGAACTAGTAAAAAATGACTAGTTTTTGGAGGAAATTTTGGTGAACTAGTTTGGGTTTCTTCCAAGGAAAGGATGGAGGTTTCATATTCTGATATATAAGAATGTAAATAAAAAATAGAGACATCTGAAATAGATATATGAGAAATGGTTTTCTCCCATGCACACAAATCATGCGCATGATTACCATCTTCTTGCTTGTGCTCCCATCTTCTTGCAAAATTTGGAACACCAATATTATTCCCCTCAAGGAGCTGGGTAATGATGTCCATATTATTTTTGAATCAATATATTTCATGATGTGAACCTTTACAATAACCACATGTGGGTCTCTCTTTCTTTTTATTCATCCTATCGTATCTTGAATCCTCATCAGTTGAACTGGATCTTTCTGTATCCGAATGCTTCTTTTCTTTTTCTCTCTTTGTTGCTTCAAATCCTTGAATTTATTCTTGCCTTTGGATTGATTTGACACACCAAAAACAAGGTCTTATTCCTTGGTGTGTTTGATGGTACCCATTTACACTAACTTGTCTTTCTCCTGAGTCAATGACTCCATGAAGTCTGCTAGCGCAGGCATCCTCCAATTTCTAGCTGTGAGCTTGCTTGAGTGGAATGTCGAAACAAACACAGAATACTCAGGCCCTAACTTAGAAAGGATATAAAAGATAATATGATCATCTTTATTCTCTATGCCACACTGTTTTATCTGAAGCACCAGTGCTTTGAACTTAGTGAAGAAGTCTTGGATTGTCTAATAGTGATTTGGACTCAGTGAGATTAGCTCATTTTTGAGCTGATGGCCTCTCATCTCATCGGTATTCCCAAATAGTGACTCAAGCTTGAGACAAAATTCATTGGGTGTGACAAGTCTATCTACATGGAAGATAAGTTCTCTCTAAGTGTTGAGATAAAACATACCAAATTCCTCATGAATTCTATTGAAGTACTTAGCTTTCTCCACAACAGAGTTGGGCTCGGCCTCAGTCCCCATGGTGACTCTATACATGCCTTTTGACCTCAGCTAGATCACCATTTCAGCCTTCCATTCAAAATAGTTGAATGGGTTCAACAATACACGAGTCTGCTCCATTCTACTTGTGCACTCTGTGACATAAACATGGTTGTACCTGCAATGCAAACACTCAAATTTTCTGGAAAATGCCCTAAACAACAACTCAAACACTCTTAGTTTTGATTTGCATCTCCAAAAAGTTTTGATACCATGTGAGAATCGCTTCACAGTGAGATATAAGAGCTAGATCATTATTCGCAATCTAATTTATTCACAAAATATGCAAGAGAACAACAAAAGAGAAAAAAATAACACACATAGATGGTGCCAATAACTGATCTTTATATTAGTGTACAACTTGTAGATATGTATGGTACATACTTATAATACAATGGAAACAATTCATGAGCCCTTGGAGGCCATTTGGATGCATACAAGTGTTTGGCTAGGATTTGACCCCTAAACCCCCCTAGGCTGACCAATAGGCTCCCAAACCATACCAAACATTCACGAATGCGAGTGTGAACATGTATGGAGGCATGATGGATCATAAATTAAGGCATGTTAGGCATGGGTGAACACATGTGTGAGTGGGAGAGTCTCTAGGATCCAATAAATGCCCAAGAAGACCACAAAATAACCACATTCACACACTAGCGCCCCTAGTCAAACATATTCTCTGAATTAAGGGATATTGAGTGGTCTGTAATCAATGAGGGCACTTGGGTTGACAGAATGATCAAAATAGAGCACCTCAACTGTCAGGATGATCAAAGTGGAGCACCTCAACTGTGAGTTAATGAATCAGAAGTCACTTGATAGACCAATATTGATTAGTATAACATAAGTAGGATCATATAACATGAGTACAAGACAAATGAAAATGCCTCCTAGGTGTAAGATCATGGTACTAAGGTAGATTAATGCTCTAACAATTGTATTGAGAAAAAAAAAATATAAACCCTGACATAGTGGACAGAAAGGTGGTTGATGCATTGAATAGGAGAATAGGGGAGTAAAGTCCCAAGGAGAGTCGGTGATGAAGGGATATAGGAAGGAAAATGAAAAGGATTGAGGGGGAGGGAGGATTTGGAGAAAACAACAGAGGAGGCCTGCTGTTCTCGGTTTCTCATGTTTTTGGGGAAAAAATTGATAGGATTGGTTGGGCTGGCTGTACTCAGGATTTGGGCTCGAGGGTCCAAGCACATAATTCTTGGAGCTAGGGAGCTGACGAGGATGTTCCTAGCTGACAGGGTGGAAAACTGATTCGGTCATTGAGTTCAGTTGTGGGATATTGTAGGGATAAAGTTGGAGAAAGAGAAAAGGAAAACATGGACAAAGCTGAAGTTCTATGGATCTACAACTATCCTACAGGTATTTAAATTATTGTTTTCAAATTTTTTATTCGTTGGAGAACTATATGAAGATGCTTAAATTTGTTGTCAAAACTGATTTATACTTATACTTTTAAATGTTTACACATGCTTAGAAATCATTACTTGAATGAAACGGACTGTGAGTAGAAGCTAACAAAGGAGTAAAATTGTTTAAAAGTTAGATTCTTGGGATTGAATCTAAGGACCTAGTGAGGTCCTACAGCATGTGTCACCCGTAGTGTGTCCAAACTTAGTTTAAAGGCCAAATTACATGTCGAATGATTTGAACCCACAACCTCCAAGTTACAATCCCAACATTATTACCATTATGCCACTGGTGATCCCTTGCAATAGAGTTGGCATATATTATATTTATCTTGCATTGGGTGAATATGAACCGAAAAAAGGAGGTAGTATCTTGTGGGTTTGACCTTGGGTTTCCCACCCATCAAAAATATATATATTTTTATATAAAACAATACATGGAGGTTGGACCGCACAACTACACCAACATCGTTATATATATATTTATATATTGTTACAACAAAACAACCAAACAACTACACCAACATCGTTTTATATATATTTATATATTGTTACAACAAAACAACCAAAACAACTACACCAACATCATTTTATATATATTTATATATTGTTACAACAAAACAACCAAAAACTAGAGTGCACTGGTTTTGAACCTTGGATCTCCACTAAACTAATGTCTTGGCATAGCTCTGCCAACCAACTCACCAACCGACCATGTTGGTAAGTTCATTGAACAAAGTTCTACATAAAATTTCAAATCCGCAAGTGCTAGAGGGAGGATCCATTGGGGGCATGTCTTGGTACATTTTTTGAGGTGCAACCCTATCATTAGTAGCATATACGAACTATTGTGGGAACGAATTTCGAGCCTGAATTATCTGGGAGATGCAATAGTGACGGTGATAGAACTATATCAAGTTTATAGTCATTTTCATAGTTTTTCGAGATGATTCTAGTAGTGTAGTCAAAATTTGAATATGACTAGCAGAATTTCTAGGCACAACCATACTTGAGGTATTACATGTATGTTTCCATATAATTTGCTGAGATAATGAAAAGGCCTCTTCATTGAGAAGTGGGTCTGGAGATGTAGCCCATCTTTTGGACAAATTGCATTATCACATATTGTGTTCTTTTTTTATGTGCTTCATCTTGATGTGTATATTTCTTCAATTATTTTGCATATAAGCTTTTGTTCATGCTCTTTTATACAATTCATGATAGTCATTAAATAGAAAATCCCAGATCATGTTGGTATCAGAGCAGTGTTCTTTGACTTGAATTATGAGAGTGGATGCTTATTAGGGCCAAGCTTAAAGAAGGTGAAGGAAAAATTGAGCCTTTCAACCGAGAGATTGGATGTGCACATCAAATAAATAAAACGGGGAATGAAGACTCTTGTAACGAGAATGAGAAGGCTTTCCACAAGGATTTCTACTAGATGGAAAAAAGGGTAGAATTGGTTTTTGTAGATTATCAAGAGATATTGGAAAAGAAGGAGAATAGAAGGAAACAAAAGTAGAATATGATGATTCAGTGAAACACATAAATGTGGAATACTATCCTGAACCCCATCTCCATCTTCAAGTTCGATCTCTTCTTCTTCCTCATCTTCTCATTATTCTAGTTTTCACGAGAAAAGTGCTCATAAAAATCCATTATTAATGTAGTACCTCTGGCCCGGATACTATAACTGATAATGCATTGTAAAATTTTTTTGTAACACACCTAGCACTTAAAAATAAATATTTATTATTTATTTTAGAATTTTTTTTTGTTAAATTTATTGTAATATTTTATGACCAAGTTGGTCAAGGATGACTGTAATCAAAGAATTATTTATTTTAATAATTAAATAGAAGAGATACCTATCAAAGGGAGACTGTTGAATGAGTGTTCACTGACCCACTAGGAGGAATGAGTAGCTGTAGAAGGCTAGTTGACAAGTGGAAACACTAGCATTTCACTTTCTAGTTGTTGCAGGAGGCATAATCCCTAAAAATGTGGTCATGTTCCCTGAGAGGGGGAACTGAGCTGGTGGCTCATTTAATTCCAAAACTGACCCAAAGACCTAGGCAATCTTATAAATACCATCAAATTGAGCAGGAGGCTCATTACTCATTCTATTTTCAAGTGAATGTACCTTGTGATTGCTGCAAACTGAAAAAGTCAGGAACACAAGGAATTTGATGAGGGAATAGCTAAAGTGGAATTGATGAGTTAAGTCTTCTACTGAGTGCTGAGTTATAGCAAGTTGTTGTGTGGGCTATTATCCAGTGATATTCATCCTAGTGGTTCAGTGAATAGGCTCGGGGGTCCTAAGCAAGTAATTTTGGCTACTTTAGGAGAAGGTTGGGTGGAACAGTCTCCTTTAGGTATTTGTCCCCTTGTGCAAAAATTATCCAGGTTCTAATTGTTGTTATGTAGTTGTGATTTAATTCTATGGTTGTATTCTTATTTATATGAATTCTAAGTAGCTGCACAGTTTAATAATAGTTTATTATTTTAAAAAGAGAAACCTGCAGTTAGTTTAGTCAAAATGAAGGTTTAAGGCTTACTAATCTAAGTATCTCCATTAGATTAGTTTTAGCTTAATGATGCTTCTTCCTTATCTGGTTATATTAATCATAGTGCTATATCTCAGTTATCTTAATAGGCTTGTTTTGCTGAAAACTCTATAAAAGAAACCTATTGCAGAGGTTACTATAAAATATATATATCTACTTACTGAGACATATAAATAAATATATATAAAACTAATAAATCTTAATGAGGATAAAACTCGTAAAGAGTTTTATAAGCTAACTATATAGTTTATTTTTTTAAACGAAAACAATGCTCATGTTAAACATACCCAGGGTTTAAGCATGTAATAGAAAATATACATAGTATACATGTTTATATATATATGCTCAGGTTAAAGCCTTACAACATTAACCTATTAACTTCAAACTAGAATCTTTAAGTGAACCATTTTGTTGTTCAGATCTAAATCCTAGATACAATAGATAAGCAAAACTTTAAAACAAAGTAATAACTAAGCTAGGTTTCAAATCTCACCATAGAAATCTTTCTTGTTAAGGCGACATGGTCAGCTTCTTGTAAACAAATTAATGTTAAATACCAAATTGAGATTATCGATAGGCCGCAACACTGGTTATAGGCTGTAGGTCGGATTGGTATTGTCTTCTGAAAGCTATTCACTTACATAAAGAAATTATAACAGCCTCAAGGATTAATTCTTTTCACTTTAAAATTGTATTTTTACATCTAACAACTTAAATCCTTTTATGATTAAATACAAAACAACGATATTTGTTGACAGAGGCTGTACAACCTTCTCTTAAACCTTTTACAGACCCATAAATCAACATAGAGGATTTACGGATTAGACTCTTTAACATAGTGGTTATAAAAATTATCTACGGCTTTATGGCCCACTAATAGTGCATTAAAGAATTAAACACTATAGAATCAAGATAGTATTCCTGACTGTAAATATAAAAACTTCATGGTTTACTACCAAAACCTTTTTCATAAAAAGATAAACAGTAATAGTTTAAGGATAGTGGCTTATGGACCTTTTAAGAAAAAAAAAGAAAAAATGAATACAATAGGATAAATTCCTCACGGCCACGATACAATGTTTTCCAAAAACCGCGAATTGTAAAACTCAAGATAGGTGTAAAACCATCGCGAGTCTTTCCAAACCATAAAACCATTGTTTGCTTTAAGTAAGCAAAAGATCACTGTCAGTGGCCTTATGACCCTATCTAAAAATAAACATGACAGTATAAAGGCCTCACGACCACATTATTATAAACTCATACAAACTGTAAAAACGCCAAACAAAGCAGAAAATCAAAATAGAGAATATCTATTTCACAAAGCAACAATGATATAATTAAAAAGAAGTTACATTATTACATGGCATTATATAATCCCTCACGGGTTCCATATAAATTATAAACAATCCTTACAAATATTGAAAAAGATGACAGAAGTCGTAACTATTCAAAATACATCATAGGAACCCTTTTAACCCTGCAAATAAACAGTTGTGGCATAGTCTTTATTGGCATAGTCTTTACAACTCCACAAAGGAAGGGCTATTCCATTTAATTCAAATACCAACAACATCACAAATACCAAAGATGACATTATCACCTTCATGCAATCAAAATGAGGGAAGGTGCCTTAGAAAACACAGAACAAGCCATGCCAATTTTGACCACAGATCCATGAAGGGCCAGGAACAAGTCTTACATGACTGTAAAGCCTATTAACGCATCATCTAACTGAGAAATTGTAGTTTCAGAGCATGCATATGGAACCCTCCTGCACATGCAAACTCAGAGGTTAAACAACGTATCTTATAAAATCAATCTACAACTTTAGAAATTTATTCATCATGAGTTTGGGAAAATATTTTACCTGGTTATGCAAGTTATTTTTTTCCACAAATGTAACCAACACCACCAAGGAAGTATCACGAATGTACACGTAAGGAGGAAGAGCGCCGAGGACTAAGAAAATCGGCTCCTCCACCTCTGGAAGCACCCTTGAAACTACATAGCAAAGCAAACAAAAAAACCCAGTAGAGCTCCACAGAGTGAAAAAACAAAAGAACAAGGCTTCACGGACAAGATCCACTGTTTTCGAAAAAACATTTAGGGTTTTGCTTAAAGAGTTTTGACTGCTAGTTGGGGAAGTAAAGGCACCCACATAGACTGCATATGGGAGCATTCATTATGCAACTCGTACACCTTTCCAACTGTCACTTCAACAACGTCGAGTCATCCTACTTTGCATTCGAGAGCCTTATGCACTTTTGTATGGTGCATTGTAATATTAACCTGATTTTGAAACATAGCATATTATATGGTATGTTGGGGTGACTTTAGTTTAAGATTTGTTTAGGGTTGTTTTCAAAACTTGGTGTCCCACCTTGCCTGCATAGGATTTTAACGCCATGGAGTTAGGATTTTGTTCTTGGCAAAACTTAAGGTGTGATCTCGTTCACCTACATAAAACGAAACGAAGGTTCATACGTTAGCCTTAAAAGCTAAGTAAGATTGAGACCTTTCCCTTTAGCAACTCATAAGTAGGACAATAACTGAAAGAACGAAAACAATTTTATGACATTACAACCAACAGAGATTTAAAAGCAGTTTTTGCCACAAAATAGTATCAACCAGAAGTATGATGTTTTATTGACAAACTGTCGTAAAAGAGGCATGCTAATGAAAAACACTAAACATATGCACATGAGTCTTGTAGATTGTAATAAAGTCATTATCATCACGACAAAGGAAGTATGAAGTATAGCATCTCTTCGAATTATTTCCTAGGAATTTTTAAAGCTACATAGAGTAAATAATTTTTATGTATATATTAATGAAATTTAGGGATGTTACATTTTTTCTATGAAGCTTGTACATAGCATGTTTATAATTTTAATATAAAATTTCTAGGTGGTTGTGTGATGAGAAAAACACTGAAGAGGAGATCCAGATATTAACCAAGGTGGTGAGGGGGTAAGGTTTACCCATGTACCTTGTTTCCTTGATCAGTTGTTTTCTAAACCTTATGTTAAAAATACCAAAACCCATGTTCCTAAGCCAAACTCAAACGAGGAAGTGTTTAATAATTAAATATTATTCATTATAGTTTTTGGGGTGAGCTTAATTAATTTAATTAAGTGAGATTAATCTTGGAGAGGGTGACGTGGTTCCTTTGGAACAACCACATGGGAACCCAAGTAGATACTCATTTATCATGAACATTTGAGGAAAATAGGTTGGGAATTGGTGGGCAAAGAGAGCACCGGGTAAGGAGAAGGAAGAGCCTGAACGTGAGACTGGTGGAATTGGTTCTTTCGAACTGTCTGAGAGAAATTAATGGCTATTACCATTTAGTTGTTGTTACAATTTTCTGTTGATACATTTGTTTGTTGTTACTAATCGCTTACATTCACCAATTTACTTGCTGCTACATGTTATTTATTGTTACAACCGAGTATGAAACTCTTATGGTGTCTGAAACCTTGAGGGAAATTTAGACGTTTGCAATGAAGTTTATCATGGTGTGTCTTTGAATTCTCAAAGGTGGGAGAAAAATCTGTTTTATAACCTTATACTTGTTTTGTAGTCCTTTGGTTGAATTGACCAGTCATTTGGCAATTTGTACAAGAAACCCTGAGTGGAATTTTGACAGTTGCAGTGAAGTGTATCACTATGTGTCTGTGAAGGAGCTATGGTGGGTTAATTGTGAAATTGGCATGGAATTGGTTTAAAAACCTGTTGTTTTGCATATGCTTGGTTGTAATTTGTTCATATTGTCCAGTTATCCATATTTTATCACAGCGAGTGAGTTGAGGGGGTTAGTGAGTTACCTCTAGTTAATGTCTTGATCTCGGATCGGGGGTGGACTTGGGAGCTGAAATGCTACAGGATAGACGAGTCATATGGTTGGGTGGAGCACGGCTCACATGTAATTAGTTGCATTTTTCAGGACAAAACCTCTAGATAAATATATGTAGAATTTAAATTATTTATAAATTTCTTTGTTAATTGATAGTTTGAGAGAATTTAATATAAATTAATTCTTTGTAAGTATGCTCTAGCAATTTATGTTAAGACATTTATGTGTGTAAAATCATATTTTTTTGTTGTTATAATTTTAGTTGTGAGTGTTATAAGTTTATAATATACATGTTAATTGAGTTGGTGAGAAGAAGAGGAAAATAGGAAATTATAATTTTCTGGGTTGAATTTAATAGTTACAAGTTTAATTTCCAGAATTGAACGAAGTTCTGATAGTAATTGTGTTGTAACTAATTGTTTATTGTAGTTTTGTGAATTAACCAATTATTACAAGCTTATTTTAGGCATAATAATTAAGTTGACGTGTAGCTAAGGAAATTTGGGAATTAGATGTTATGGGTTTATTAAATTAATTATCTTTTTATAAATTTTTTATAAGCATTGAAAAATTAAGATATATTAGTTTAATTTTGAAAATGAATAAATTGGGTATTAGCTTCTTCAAATTAAAAATTAATGATAACATCCTGTTTTTTCATTCTTCTTAAATTCGTTAGAATTTATGAATAAATTAGTGTGTAAAAGTTCGGATTTTCGTAATTGAATAAAATTGTGTTATTAATTTTTTGGTAGCTAATGGTATAGCGAATTCTGGAAAATTGGTGATAATTACCTTATTTTAATTTTTCTATATATTTGTCATGAAAAGATTAACACGGATGAAAATGACTTTGTTAATTTTGATTTGTTAAGTTTATTTTTAACTATAATTATGGTAATAAATGTGAAAGATAATTAAAATGGTATGGTAACAAATGTAAAAGATAATGAAAATGGTATGTTTATATGTAAACCACCACATGAAATTAGTTTGCATGGCCGAGTCATAGTTACCATGCTTTTTCTTAATGGTTTTTAAGCCAAGTCATTAATGAGAAACTCCGAGGTTGTTATTTTCCAAGTTTAAATCATAATTTGGAACGAGTTGAAATTAGTTTGGTTTATTTAGTTTAAAGTTTGTTAAGCAAGTTAGTAAACTTGTTTTTAAATTGAGTTTTATATTAAGCATTAGTTTGAACTAATTTATATTACTATTGTTAGTAAACTTGTACTTGCTTCTATTACTCTAACAATTTTGAAATAGTGTATTTGTTGTTGTTACTTGCCACAGTTTTGAAAAATAACTTATTTTGTAAAAACAGTTCAAGATGTTGTTAATCTATGTTTTTATTAGTTTTGTATATGTTTTTAATAATTGTCTAAGTAAATTATAGATCTCATTAAAGGCTCATGCTTCCGCAAACATGTGTGTATATATATATAATTGGTGTGTGTGTTTAGTTTAGTTCGATGTAACACAAGGAGGTGTTACAAGTTGGTATCAGTGCAGTGCACGGTTGCAACCTCTGGGATCAAATTTAATTTCTTAAAATGATATATATATATATATATATATATATATAAGTATGATGAAATTGATATTTGAAACTAATAAACATTGTTGGTTCAGATTGCTAGTGTTACATAGGAATTTCCAGCCATTTAATTTGCACACTGTTAGTAAAGACATACAAACATAATTAAAGAGATGACAGAGGATCCAACATTGTCTAATTTTGTTGAATACGTTGGTGGGGAAGTACAAGGTAACGAATCCAATGGTCACCAAAGTGAGAGAGGGACCATGGGTATTATGCAAACATGAAAGTATTTGCAAGTTAGAAACAACGGAATTTTGCAAAGTTTGGAACAATAGAACCAAATCAACCAACATTCAAAGCAAAATTTGGTTTAGCTACAAAATCAATTACATCAATTTAATTCTAACGTGGAAAAAGGAGAAGAGTCCATTAACATATTCATCCGTGAAAATTATCAATTTTCTCAAGGAAAAGGTGACAACAAGAGGAAGTTATATTCCCACTGTAAGTGCAATGAAATTTCTCATGGAAATAAGAATAACCAGCAAGATAACTACCCTAGAAAGCAATGAAAGAGAAAGCATGATGTCATCTTAGAAGGTGAACTCAAAAAATTAAAACCTCCAACATTTGATGGAGAGAAGTCAGGTGACGTTGTATAACTATGGCTTATGGAGATGGACAAGTATTTACAACTACATTACTACTCAAAAAATCAAGAAGTGCGGATTGCAATATATAATTTGCAAGGAAAGTCTTATAAACGGTGGAAGCATATCAAACAAGTTGAAATTTTATATGAGAAGCATATTTCTTGGAGGAGATTCCAAAGACATTTCAAGAAAGAATATCTATCACAACAATTTTATGACAAAAAAATACATGAATTCGTTGAGCATAATTTGGGAAACTTGTCCAGGGAGGACTATGAAAAGATATTCCTCAAGTTGTTGGGATATGCCGAGCTTATTAAGGATGAAAACATGAAAGTGCAACTCTTTATCAATGGCTTGCCTATGTACTATAGATATAGATTGACTTATTATGAACCTCATACTTTGAAAGATTGTTTCAGGAAAGCTAGATGCTTGTATGAACAAGGAAAAAACATGCAGGAGGTGCAAAAGGTTTGGAAAGGTAAGATAAAAGCGAAACAAGATCAGAGGAAGAAGGGCTTTAAGCCTCTTGATATCAAGAAGGAAATTTACACTTATTTTAAACTATAGATACCGAAAGGAGAATCCATGATGGTTGAGTCTACGGGGCAAAATAAATCAACCTAAGGGAAATGTTGGGGATGTGTTAGTGATCACTTCATAAACAAATGTCCCAAAAGGAGACGTAAGGGAACCGATGCATATAATATGCAAGAAGCTTCTACTGTTGGCGATGTTTCTAGAAGTGTTCCTTGCATCTATGCATCATTGGATAATCGCCAAGCCGATCATTTATCTTCTATGATGGAGATTGAAGGTAAATTAAAAGACGTGCCTATTTCTATTTTAAATGATTCTGAAGCTTCTTATAGCTATATTAATACTAACTTGGATGAAAGGTGTAAATTGGTGACTCATAAATTGTCTAACTTGTTTAGTTAGAAACTGGTATGAAAAGGAATATCACATCCATGGTCAAAGGTTGTTGTTTTGAAATGAATGGATACCAAACTAGTGTAGATTTGGATGTCATTCCTCTTGCATCCTATGATGTGCTAATCAGAATGGATTGGTTAGAGAAACACTTTGTTGTGTTGGACTACCATAATACAATTATTACATGCTTGAATGATGATGGCAATAGTAATATTAAAAAAAGAGGCATTCTGAGACCTATATCCTTAAGACAGATTTCAACCTTACAAATGAAGAAGTGCATCAGAAAAGGGTGTCAACTGTATGTGATTCATGTAGAAGAGTTTCGTAATGAAAAATAATAAAGTTTGGATGAATATCCAGTGTTGAAAGAATTTGAAGATATATTTCAAGAAGTGCCTGAGTTACCACCTGTGGAAAATGAAGCTAGCAGGCCTAAATTTCCCTTAATCAGCCTTAATACTGATAAGAATCCCCTTACCGCAATATTTATTCCGCAATTCTGCCCTTCCGCAACTCCAACTTTCCACAGTATTGAGTTTTCGCAACTCAATCCTCCCACAATTGAGTCTTCCGCAACCATATTTTCGGAAGCTTCGTTCTTCTAGGCCTTTTCTGCAATTTGCGGATTGTGTATTGCAGGTTCACCAAATTTCACAATCAAACCTCCACAACTTTATGGCTGCAACAGTCCTTTCCACATGCGGATTGCGGAATGCGGGTCCTCATTCCAACTTTTCTAAAGTTGGCTTCCACAATTCGATTTTCTAAATCATTGATTCTTTGCAGCCTTGCTTCTGACCGTCGATCTGTTGTAGGTTGCAGATCTCTCCTTCACACTTGCAGATCTTCACTGCTCCTTTGTGGAAATTAACCACAACCGTTGATCTGCTGAATTTCACAGATTCTTGGATTATACTGTGACAATCGAATTAATCCATGGAATGATTAATTCGTGATGTGAAAACGAATCTACGCTGCTGGGGATTCTTCAATGTTTTATCAAACCATCAAATCACACACACACATAGACACAAAGAGCTTACAATCATATTTTCTAGTTATTGAAGGAAGACATCAAATATATGAAAGCAAACACAGAGATTTTAAAGCTCTTTTCTTCATTCAATGAACCAACACACTTACATACTCTCTATTATCCTTCCCTTAAGCCTTGCTTATACATTATATCAACTACATTTAAATAGATATTCATCAACCTATCAGATCCGAATAACAAGTTCTGAACCCCTAAGAAAATAAATCTACAAGTATCCTATCCTCAAGCAGCCTCTTACAAGATTTGAGGACAATACTAGAAAATTTCCAGTTATTACAATCAAAATAAATCCTAATAACTAACCCCATCATTCTAGAATTTGATTACATGTAAATGCAAAACCAAAATTGACTACTTATTCAACAAACATAGGAATTTGTCTCGATGATCCTACATCATACTCTGGGGGGAGAAAAGAATTATTCAATAAGTCTCCAGGGTGTACATGGCACTTGGAAATCTCCAGTTTTGTCATCCACGATGCATCTTCAGAAGGTTGATCCTTCCACTTGACTATACACTGAAAATAATCCTCATCCCTGGCACTCCTTGAAATCCTTTTATCAAGAATAACTTCAATTTGGGGTTGTTCCTTCTGTGGTAACTGTCCTTGCTATTCTATAGAGGAATCATCTCCACCTGAAGTTGTTTCTTCTACATGAACACCTGAATCTTTAAAAGGATATATATTTGAAATATTAAAAATAGGATAAATATGAAGATCATAAGGAAGTTCTATTTCAAAGGCATTTTGTAATATCCTGAATTTTGACCTTAACCACAATGGGCATGAGTCCCATTGCACATGAGTCAATTTGATGTTTATATTATATATTGGGCATACGACCCCACTGCACATGAGTATAATGATTTATATATTTGGCGTAAGCCAATGCATATGTTTTATTTAGCATGTATGCAATTGTATATGTTGGGCTTGGACCCTAATGGACATGATTATTGTCGTAGGATGATAAATTGATTATATTATGTGATTTACCTTAAAATCCATATACTACGATGATTATTGTTATAGAATGTGTAGAATATCGAATGCACAATTGAGTTCTATAATGTGTTGGGCATGGACCCTAAAGCACATGAGTGATGAGATTTTTTGTTGAGCGCAAGCTCTGGAGCACATGAGTGATTTAATGTTTGTATTGAGAGCCAACTTTGGAGCACATGAGTTATGAAATGTTTTTGTTGAGCATACGCTCTGAAGTACATGAAATATAAGAATTGGAAGTGTTGGGCATAAGCCCTGAAGCATTCCAAATTGATGTTGAGCATAATCTCTTGAACATCAGATCCTTGGCCATTATATCCCTAAGTGTATTATAAAAGTACATCCTAGCATTAGTGTTGAGAGAGAGGCTTTGGAATTGCACTAAAGTGTAACTCCCAGTTTTAGCGTTGACTGTGGGCTCTGAATAACGCTAGGAGTTACTGAAAATTAATTATGTTGAGTAAAAACGACTTTGAAAAACATTGACCTTATCTTACTTATTTTTAAGTTGATTAAATGAAATTTTGAATTTCTACTTCTCATCAAGTACTCAAGAAATACATGATATACAAGGTAATCCAACATGCAAGGAGGTTTAGAGCTTCCTAACTTAGTTGACCAACCCTACCTGAAGGCCTTGATAAAAGAAATGATTATAAGCTAATGAAAACACCATATAATTGGGATCATGCTATATGATGCCTAAATAAATATTAACAATATTATATGTATATATATGGTTTATATAGGTTATGAATAAAAGGGTAAGTACCTATATTAAATATGAGGAAATAATAATAACTATAATGATTGATAAAGAATCTATATGTTGTTATTTACTAAAAATGATTAAATAAATAGTCAATCCTAAAAGATTCAAATTAAGAACTAGTAAAATAGTTCTAAGATAATTATAATAAATTATTAACTCCACATAAATCAATTAAAGATTATTTTCAAGAAGATAATGGATTCTTGATCTAACTGAAGTTTAACTGCCCTTTTCCCTAAAATATTGTCTATAAAGACCCAAGCCAAGGAAAGGCTTGGAAATTCTATTCCAATTTTGATTTGATCATTATTCCTAATAATTTTGGAGAACATTTCCAAAAGCAAAGCAATCTGGTACAAAACTTGATATTTCAGATAGAAGAAGCCTTACCTTTAGGAGCTCTAAACTACTTGCATGTTGGAACTAGCTCAGGGGGATCCGGAATAAAACCAGGAATGGTTCTGGGTCATGCTTGGGAGGAACGTGGTAGTTCCCAAGTTATTCGATTGACAGATCTAAGGTCAGAACTAGCTAAGTTTTTATTAATTCTGTGTGTTTAAGTGTTCATGGTTTCTAGCCATTAATAAATTGCAAGTTGTAGGTATGAGGTTTTTACCTTCTCTAGTTCTTACATATTTTACTAAGTAGTGTTTATAATATTGATTGGGAATCTCCATATTGAATACATGCTTAAGCTATATTTCCATTTGTTTAAATTATTGAAACTCGGTCTGAATTACTTTTACATATTCTCTAGGGTCAAAATTTATATTGCAAGATAATTTATTTGCTTAAACTTAAATTCAACCTTTATTTCCTAGATAGGTGTTTACAGTTTAAATTCCTCTTAGTTTTTAATTTAAACAGTTCTAGAAAATTTAAAATGTCAAATAGTCTAACTTAGATTCAAATCCTAGTTATTAGATAAACTAGCTACTAGATATTGCTCAAACATTTTTATAAAGTTAAACTAGAGATTTCATAAATCTAGGTGGAATAAATCCTAATATTAATTAGAACTAAATAAACTCATTTATTCCTTAAAAAACTAAACATTATATAAAAATCTGCACCAAACCATTGAATTAAACCATTTATAAATCATAAATAAACCAGACCAGAGATCGAATCTCTGAACTCATTAGTTCAAACCCGCAACATAAAATCCAACCATTCGCAGATTTCATATTTCCAGCCAACACATTTATTTCCAACATATAAAATAAAAATCAATACTTAAACCAAACACATACCTTAAATAAATGTTGTAATCCATATTATGAAAAGAAAACACAACTATCAAATTTAACCCAACATGGAAGCCGAGATCCTAAACAAGAATCACAAATAAAATTAATAAATTATAACCATACATCATATCCTTATCGCACCTAACCCAACCATCGAATCCTGTAAAGGATTGGTTGTAGGCCTTTATTCCAAACAAAATTGCTATCAATAAAATGGATCTAACCATTACAATTTTAATAAAAACGTAAGAACATAGTTATCCCCAACGCATCGCGTTAGTGGTATCCTTTTAGACATTACATATGAATCATGTCAACGATACATGGGTTTACAACCCTCAAACACAAATTCCATTTAATTATCAGCCATGGATCGAATCCTGTATGCCTCAACCAACAAATCAAAACACTACGAACTATATTATTCCCCAAGGGTTTCCCCTTACAGGATGCCCGCAAGCTTTATTAAAATACTATATAACAAACGTTGAAACAGAGCTACGCTTGTTTCCCTATACCTTCATATGCATAGTCACAACATAAAACTTAAACTACATTAAATAATAAACACATGCTGCATATCAACGCTACAAGCCAAGCTTCATGCTTACGGCTTCCAAAACAAACCCAACCATATTATTAATAAACCAATGCATCCACATTATCTAAATTAAAACACATGCTGCTACCTATGCATACTGTACACAGTCAAATTGTCGAATGTGCCATTGCAGAGCACTGACACTATAAAATAAAATGAAACACATCATAAAAAGAACCACAAAGTCATTCACCCAAAACAGAGATTCCCCATTAAATCAAATAAAACCAATTACATGTCGTTGCAATTGGTAACTTTATACACAGAGCTAAACCAAGTTTTTTAACAGTCAATACATATAGAAAATTACATATGGCCGAGCCATGAAATCCTACACAGTCGCATATACAATTACCAAGCAATTTATCAAACCCCCAAACATCGAAACAACTCAACCTTATGTTTCCCCACACCTAAGCTCGAACCCTCTGCTAAAACCACACAATAGTGTAAAGGCCATTGCTAAATTCGGGGCTTACTCGGAGTTTGGTTGCGCAAGCAAACTACATCACTACCCCCATGCCACGCAGAGTAACCTGTCACCTGCACAAGAAAACATGATGCTATCAGAAGTATGCATTATTCAAAACCGTAAAATGAACAAACAATATAAGGTGCAGACCAACGCTAATACATACCTATTGAGAGAGCGTGGGAAGCTTGCTGGTTGTGCAGCATGAGAAGCACATCCCGCACCCAAAGCGTGAGACCACCCTCTCTAGCACCATTGAAAACCAAATGAACGATATCCAAACCCTACAAAGCACTTGAGGCATTATGCCTGCGCTTCCCAAGGCTCATTTAATTTGCCACCATGTCCACCACTAACATGCAGATCCAAACCCACACTGCTATAGTTTGGAATCACTTTGTTTCTACCATCATTTACCAACCCCATTGTCCTAAGTCTTAAACCCTCCATCATCATACTTTTGCAAAGTATAGCCATAATTTCGATGGCATAAGTTTATGCCATAACCATAAACCCTTCATACTATAAAGTTCCAAACATATATTATATTGCATCTAAGGTTTTAAAACCTTAGCAAATATTTTATAAACATGCACTCATATAATTTCATAACCCATTCTTACCATAGGATTAAGGTATAGTTAGGCTTAGAACTTTAGTCCTCTCTTCACACATTTATGCACAGGAATAGTGTAGTGTAGGTATAGCTCATTGTAAAATGTAGGATATTTTATTTCCATGATTATAAGACCGACTTCACCGATGAAACCATCTCCACAAGAAAATAGATACATGCCTTAGTTCATACAGAACTAAGTAAACCCCGTAGCAATATGAATCCTTACCTTTCCGAGTGGGCCCCTAAGGGATAGAACCCCACCACTCCACCCCTTGACATAGAGAGGTAAGTCAGCCTCTTTAAAAATAAACCATAAACGAATTTGAAAGACATGTAAAATAAAAGTAAAACGTAAAATAACATAAGTGTCGGCAAATGTCAACAACTAGACATGAAAAGTAAACTTACAAACATGCCAAAGTAATAGAACAACATCATGTAAAACATCATCATTAGACAGGAAACACATATAGAGAAATCAACCTATGAAACTTAGGTTCAGTTTACAAACAAGTTTTTTATTCCGCATAAGTTTCAAAGATATCCTTGAAATATAGTATTTTATTATGCTATGAATTTATTTATTTATTTATGAATTTTAGGGACATTACACATTTGCAGAAAATTTCCTTAGAATTTTAGAAGGTCCAATCTTTTTAAGCTTCAATTTATTGTAGGTTCCCTTAGGAAACCTCTTTTTCCTAAGACAGGCCATTATTAAATCTCCAACGTGAAAATTAACTTCCTTTGTTTTCATATCTGCTCTCTGTTTATATTCCTGCACTTTCCTGTAATTTTTTCTTCACATCCTCTTGTAGCTCATGTATATTGGATGGAAAATTTTCACCATTTGCGATTCTTCTTTCCTGTCCTCCCAAATTTCTAAGTTCATATACTCCTCTTGGGTTCATTCCATATACAATCTGAAAAGGACTCATACATGTACTTATGTTAGGCAAATCATTATAAGCAAACTCAACTTGAGCAATAGCTAAGTCCCACTGTTTCAGATTTTCATACACAAGACTTCTTAGTATGTTTCCCAAACTCCTATTTACCACTTCAATCTGACCATCAACCTGAGGATGATAAGCATAACTAAAAATGAGATTGGTACCCAACTTCTTCCATAGAGTTCTCAAAAAATGACCAAAAAAATTAGTATCCCTATCAGACACAATGATTAAAGGTAAAACATGCAACTTCACAATTTTTGAAAAGAATAAGTTAACAATGTTTGTTGCATCATTGGTCTTCTTACAAGCAATAAAATGAGCCATTTTTGAAAACCTATCCACTACAACATAAATAGAATCATTTCCCCTTTGAGTTCTAGGCAATCCCATAACGAAATCCATACTAACGTAATCCCAAGGCCTAGTTGCAATAGGTGGGGGTTGATATAGTCCAATATTTTGTCTCATCCCTTTGGCATGATGACATATCCTATTTTTTTCAACAAATTTCTTTACATCATGCTGCATTCCTGGAAAAAAAATAGAAAGTACTCACCTAAGAAAATGTTTTATCCTATCCAAAATGTCTTGACAAACCTCCACTGTGTTTCTCCTGTATCAAATTTTCTCTCATAAAACACTTTGGAATATATAACTTACCATTTTTTAATAGAAATCCTTCACGTAACATGTAGTCTAACCATTGACTTCTATTATGGGTAACTGGATTCTCACAGGCTAAATATACATCTTTGAAATCCACATATTCCTTATACATATCAATCAATTTTTCAAATCCCAAAGTACTGACCTTAATCTCCTGCAAGAGCAAACTTACTCTACTTAAAGCATAAACAACTCTATTAGATTTTCCACTTGTATGATTGATCACAAAGGTAAAGTTTTGCAAAAATTCCACCCACTTAGCATGCTTCTGATTCAATTTGGGTTGACTATTTATAAACTATAAAGAATGATTATCATAATATACCACAAACTCTTTAGGCATCAACCAATGTCTCCATTTCTTGAGAGCTTGGACATGCAAAATCATATAACTCTTTGTCACATGAGGAATACCTTTGTTTTGCCTCATTCAAATTCTCACTGAAGTATGCTATTGGTCTCTGTTCTTGACTCAGAATAGTCCCTATTGTTGTCCCATTAGCATCTGTCTCTTCCTCAAAAACCTTATAAAAATTTGGCTAAGCTAGAACATGCTTCTTAGTGATCTTCTTCTTCAACAATTTAAAATTTATGTCAGTTGCTTCTGTCCACTTGAAAGGTTGTCTACTTTCCCTGAAAGTGTCTATTATAGGTGCACAAATTTGACTAAAATTCTTGATGGATTTTCTATAAAAGCTTGCAAGGCCATGAAAATTTCTTACCTCATACACACTCCTTGGAACCGTGGCAACTTAAAATTGCTTGCACCTTATCTGGATCCATCTTCAACCCTTCTTTCGAAACTACGAATCCTAAATAAATCAACTCTTTCTTCAGGAAACTGCACTTTTTCATATTTATCAGCAACTTCTCCTTTTGCAAGGTTTTCAATACCATCTTAAGATGTCTCAAATGTTCTTCTCTATTCTGACTAAAAATAAGAATATCATCTAGATATACGATCACAAATTTTCCAGTGTATTCCTTCAAGACTGTATTCATCAATCTCATAAAAGTACTAGGTGCATTAGTAAGCCCAAATGGAATTACTAACCATTCATACAATCCACGATTAGTCTTGAATGCAATTTTCCATTCATCCCCTTCTCTTATTCTTATTTGAAGATAACCACTTTTCAAATCTATCTTTTCAAATTACTTTGAACCACTTAAACAATCCATCAGATCATCAACACGGGGTAAAGGAAATATATACCTGATAGTGATCTTATTAATTGCTTTGGAGTCAGTGCACATTCACCATCCACCATGCTTCTTTGGGCTAAGCATAGTGGGTACTACACAAGGACTCAAACTCCCCCTCACCAATCCTTTATCCAAAAGCTCCTCAACTTGTTGCTTGATTTCTTCATTCTCTTGAGGAGTTAATCTGTATGTTGCCTTATTAGGTAAAATTTCACCTATGATGACTGATACTTCTCATAGGAGGTAAAGCATTTGGCAATTCATGCACAATAATATCAATATATTCATCAATCAAAATTCTAACTTCAGTAGGAAAATCATCTAAATTTGTAAAAGTTAAAATTACCTTTGGTTTACCAACAAGAGAAAAATGTATCTCATCCTCCTTCTCGACTTCTTGCAACAGTTCCTTCCCAGTCATAAGAAAAATATTTGACCTTGAACCTTCTTGAACTGGTTCATCTTCCAATGGTGACAATGTATGTTTTTTTCCATCCTTTTTCAGAGAATAAGTGTTCTTTCTCCCATCATGATCAACTTTTCTATCATATTTCCATGGCCTCCCTAAGAGTATATGGCACACATCCATATGCATTATATCACATTATACCACATCTTTATAAGTACCAATTTGAAAATCCACATTGCACTGGTCATTCACTAAGAGTTGTTGTCCTTTCTATAACCAGGACACTTTATAAGGATCTAGATGTTTCATCCTCTCAAATCCCAACTTTTATACCATCTATGTGGAGACCAAATTATCTGTACTACCACTATCAATGGCCATTTTACAACACTTACCATGCGACTTGCATTTAGTCTTGAACAGACTCTTCCTATGGGTTGGTTCATGCACTTTCTTCTTTGGCTTTACCAAAACTCTTCTTAGCATAAGAGATACTCCTTCCTTAGGAGGATTATTTACCTCTGTTTCTTCATTGGATTCCTCACGAGCTTCAACAATATTTGCATTCCTTTGAGCTATAGGTTTTTTCTTTGGACACTGCCATGACATGTGTCCAATTTCTCCACATGTATAACACTTCACCTCTCTATTTCTTCCTCTGCCTCTACCTCCCCTGAATCCTCCTCTTTGGGGTGTGCATCTACTAGAACCCTCTGCCTCATCCTTAGAGGTTTGAAACTTACCTCCTTTGTTTGGAGATCCTCTGACTGAACCTCTCCCTCGATTCTTCTTCTTCTACCCTTAAGGATGACTGATAATCATCTTCAACAGTCTTCAAATTCAACAAACTAATATCATCTTGTATCTCAAATCTTAGTCCATTTATATATCTGTCCACTCTTTCTATGTCTCCTTGTGTCTGTCCAACTCTAATACTCAACTTAAAGAACTCTTCAGTGTATTCATTAACAGTCATACCTTTCGGTCTAAGGTTCTGTAGCTATCTAAATAGATTCAACTGATGAACCTTAGGCATAAATTTACTCTTAATTTTATACAACATTTTATCCCAAGAATGAATTTTAGACTTACCTCTTCTTTATCTGTGAATCTGGAGTTCATCCCACTAGATAGTTGCATGTCCTTTTAGTTCGGTCGCTGCATATCTCACCTTCTTTTTATCTTCAATTTCTTCAAAGTCAAAATACTTATCTAAAGCATTGATCCAGTCCATGAGTTCTTCAACATTAAAATTACCTTCATACATAGGGCCTTCAACTCTGGGTCTGTGACTAGCCCTCATCAACATCTTCATCACTTTTACTTCTTCAACAACCTCCTCTTGCTTGTCTTCAGAGGATTATTCTTCATCATTGGTGTCTATATTCTCTGAGTTCTTTTTCTCCATAGCTTGCATTATGTCCTGGAGTTCTCTTAATTCCCTTTGGGTGTCTATCTCCACAGCTTGTCTTCCTCGGCCACATCCAACAGGAAAAACACGTGCTCATCCTCGTATCTACATTATTATTCTACAGGTTTTGATAAGCTTTAGTACAAAAAATCTTGGCAAATGAAAGCTAGAAGGCCTAAAGTTCCCTTAATCAACCTTAATACTGATCAAAATCCCCTTACTGCAATCTTGATTCTGCAATTTTTCCCTTCCACAACTAAGTCCTTCCGCAACTCCACCTTTCTGCAATATTGAGTTTTCACAACTCAATCCTCCCACAACTGAGTCTTCCACAGCTGTCTTTCTACAAGCTTCATTCCACAAGGCTCTTTTTCGCAATTTATGGATTACGGATTGCAGGTTCATCAAATTTCACAATCGAAATTTCGCAACTTTGCATCCGCAACGGTCCTTTTCACATGCAGATTGTGGAATGTAGGTCCTCCTTCCAATTTTTCTAAATTTGGCTTCCACAATTCAATTTTTTCAAATTTTTGATTCTTATGACCATCAATCTGTTGCAGGTTTCATATCTCGCCTTCACACTTGCATATTTTCACTTCTCCTTTGCGGAAATTAACCAATACTGTTGATCTGCTGAGTTTCACAGATTCTTGGATTATATTGTGACAATTGAATTAATCCATGGAATGATTAATTCGTGATGCAAAAACGACTCTACATTGTTGGGGATTCTTCAATGTTTTGTCGAACCATCAAATCACACACGCACATAGACACAGATAGCTTAAAATCCTATTTTCTAGTTATTGAAGGAAGACATCAAATATATGAAAGCACACACAGATATTTTAAAACTTTGCTCTTCTTTCAATGAACCAACACACTTACATACTCTCTATTATCCTTCCCTTATGCCTTGCTTATACATTATATCAATTACATTTGAATAGAGCTTCATGAACCTATCAGGTCCAAATAGAAATATATGAACCCCTAATAAAGGAAATATACAACTATCCTATCCTCGAGCAACCTCTTATAAGATTAGAGGAAAATAGTGGAAAATTGCCAGTTATTACAATCAAAATAAATCCTAATAACTAACCCTATCCTTCTAGCATTTGATTACACCAAAATGAAAAAACAACATTGACTGCTTATTCAACAAACATAGGAGTTTGTATCGATGCTCCTGCATCATATCTAGTGTTGGATGAATATCCAGCATTGAAAGAATTTGAAGATGTATTTCAAGAAGTGCTTGGGTTTCCACCCAAGAGAGATATCAACTTCACAATTGATTTGGTGCCTAGAGATGTTCCAACATCAAAAGCTCCATACAGGATGGGTACTCCGCAGTTAAAGGAATTGCAAATGTAGCTTCAATACAACAATTTTGACATTTATGGGCGGTTGTCTTCCGCCTCCAAAATTCAATTTTAGAGGCGGTTTTAGATTTGGCGGCGGTCTTTACAAAACCACCCCTAATAGCACCAACACTAAAAGGTTTTAATTTTAGGGGAGGTTCTGGAAGAAATAAAAACTGCCTCAAAAAGTGACTTTTAGGGGTGGTTCTAAGCCCCCACAAAAAGGGACTTTTGGGGCGGTTCTAAACCCCCTCCAAAAGCTACTTTTGGCAGCAGTTCTAAACCCCCCCAAAAGACACTTTTGGGGGTGGTTCTAAAGCTCCCCCAAAAGGGACTTTTGGGGGCAGTTCTAGCTTCGGAGGTGGTCTCTACAAAACCGCCCCTAATAGCATTGACGCCAAAATTTTTTCCTTTTAAGGGAAGTTTTGGAAGAGATCAGAACCGCCCCTAAAAGTGAATTTTAGGGTGGTTTTGATCCACCCCCAAAAGTGAATTGGGGGCGGTTTTGGCTTCGGAGGTGGTCTTTCCAAAACCGCCCCTAATAGCACTGACACCAATTTTTTTTCCTTTTAGGGGCGGTTTTGGAAGAGGTCAAAAGCACCCTAAAAGTGACTTTTAGGGGCGGTTCTAAACCCCCCCCCCCCCCCCCCCCAAAAAAAAAAAGGTGATTTGGAGGTAGTTTTGGCTTTGAAGGCGGTCGTTACAAAACCGCCCCGAATAGCACCGATGCTAAAATTTTTGAATTTTAGGGGAGGTTCGGGAAGAGATCAAAACCTCCCTGAAAAGTGACTTTTGGGGGTGGTTATAACCCCCCCCCCTCCCACACCAAAGTCACTTTTAAGGGCAGATATAAACCCCCCTCATAGGTACCTACGGGGGCGGTTCAAAACTGCCTTTAACAGTCTCTATTATAAAACTGTGGGGGTAGTTTTAAAACCCCCTCGTAGGTACCTATGGAGGTGGTTCAAAACCCCTCTCATAGGTACCTACGGAGGCGGTTTAAAACTCCCATTAAAATGATTTACAAACCTTTGGGGGAGGTTATAAACCCCCCTCGTAGGTACCTACAGAGGCGGTTCAAACCCCCCCTAAAACTCTTTACAAACCTTTTGGGGCGGTTATGAACCCCTGTCGTAGTGACATATGAAGTCAGTTTAGAACCCCCCTCATAGCCGTAATTTAAAACATCAATATTGCAATATCATTAGGGCACGAAGGAATAAAACCTTCAACCTCCTGCTTGTAAAGAAGGCGCTCTACCATTGAGCTAGAACCCTTTAAGAATTGGGGAAAGGGCCAATATTAACACCAAGATTGCATCATTTGTAATTCTAAGAAAAGACTAATAATCCCAACATTTTTTCTGACTCAAGAGACCTAAGAAAGTAGTTTGAATGGCTTTGACCTTATAATTTGGCTGAACTTGAAAGGTTTCATATGCAACATTGATTCAATAAAGAAAACAGTAATATAGAAACGTTTTGCAGGACAAAGTTGGCATTCAAGTTCATACACATACTCTATAAGTGAACATCTAACTAGAATTTCAAGTATTCATGGATAAGAATGAGCATCTTTTCTAATGGTTTCTTGATGGATCCATGTAAGAGTAGCATTATCTTAAAATTTATGTCAGTAGATCAATGGGTTCTACAATTATAACATATTTAGACCCAACTCAATCTAGTGTGGTAATATAAAAAGCATTCAACTACACTATGGAGAAATACAAAGATTAAAAATTGTATAGCACGAATAAATCTATAATCTTTTATAAGATAAAAAACTCATAATAATGCATTTATAGATATAAAATATTTGCAACTGATATAATCGCAAATGAACACCACCATCAATCAAAAGGCCAATGAGATGAAGTGTTCTATTTTCAAAGCACCCCTTAATGTATTTAAGCCCTTCTCCCTCTTAGATTTTTCTAGAGGCAAGAGCATAATCCACTAATTTTGCTCTGCACCCAAAGTCAAAATCAAAGTTAATACGTTTCCCATTCTAAAAGATGTAGCACAAATAAATAGTAGAAATATCCTTTCAGTTACCATTTATACAATTATAAAGTACATCTTATACACATATCATATGATATCACCCCAATTTGTCAATAAATTAACTATTACACAACCATGATTTCAACAAAATGTTAATGCTTACCAAATCTTAATGCATGGAAAAATACCCAATGTATAGGGTTCTCATAAGTCACTCTGAATGCAGAAATGACCCACATGCAAGATATTCCTTCTTCACTCTAATCCTTGACAGTTTTCATCAATAATTTTCCTAAAGTAAAAAAACCACAAGCAAAAATAAAGTGAGTTACTTGTTTACCTTACTGGAAAATAACAGATATCAAGCATAGTAAGTCATAGCAGATAGTAGAGTCGAATAAGGACTTTGTTCCTTCTTTGAAGGATCTGGAAAATAGAGTAAGAGTTTTATTTAACCCAGTTGAGTCATTTAGATGGATAACTTAGCTCTAGCTTACAGAGCTTGTTAGCTCGTAGAAGCTTTTAGGTAGCTTACTGGAGCTTAGTTAGCTCGAGGAAGGTTTGATCAAGAGGAACAAGCTTAGAGTTTAGACTCTTGGATCTTACAGAGAGAGAGAGAGAGGTCTCTATTTGTAATGATCTATCTATTGTATTTAGGTTCAGATAAAGGACCATTGTGAAATAAGATCGTATGCTTGTATTTTTCGGTTAATTGAGTTTGGAAGCAATTTCCCATTTGAATCATATATTGAGACCACGTTGACTGTATGGTTAGTTGAATGAAAAAATGTCTTGAGTATTGAAATTTACACACAATAAGTCAATTTTAGTTGTGCATTGTGTTATCACTGTTTTTGTGCTAAATAGTTGGAGGAATAAGATCTGCTAAATTTTGCATCATACGACCTCAGAAAATACCGAGATTTTTATGTAAAATTCCCTAAGGGTTGTTTCTAAGCCTAGGTTGGAGGATGATCTAAAATACTTGAGCTTTTATGCCTCAATAGTGTAGGCATAATTATAGGCAGTTCTACTCATCCTGGATGCAAAGAAGCCCCTATCAAAACCAAAACCAAAACGAAGATCCATAGTTGTAGGTAGTTTCGCTCACCCTGGATGCAAAGAAGTGACGTTTTGGGGGTGAGTATGTAAAGGATAGCGGTGATAGGTAGTCAAAGTTTCAGATGCCATTTAAATATATCTATGACCAAAAATCAAATCCACGACGTAGATCACTTCCCGAAATCCAAAGGTTCGTTGTTTCATGCGTATGATAATTGGAGGCGCCATAATGATCAAACGATGGAAGGTGAGTATGGCCCTCAGATAGAGTGGGGCATGGAAAGAAAGGTCATTCCAATACCTTCACCAGTAGAGGTTGATGAACGCCAAATTTTTGGTCTGCATGCCATGAGCTAATTGAGGGTTGATGAACATTGGAGCCAAAGGTCACTTTTGCAGTTGGTAGTGTGACATTGTAAAAAAAGCGTCGGCATGGCTGATATCTCCACCTAAGGATTGGATCCTGAACCCACATGAGTGAGCATGCTATCATCATGCTACTCGGTGATGGTGTGTTTGAGGTTTTGATGTGGCCGTTGCTGAGTTCGACCACCTAGCTCTTTATAAGCACCACAGTCAGAGCCATTCGAATATACCGACTGGGTAAATTTTAAAGAGAGGCAAAGGTGGCTGAATGTTATTTGGCTAAGAATATTGAGAGTCTTGAAAGTAGGTCCATGATGGTTGTCTTGCTTGAGAAACCTATTTTCCAAGGTATTCTAGTGGCTGATGGGTGCCACCCAAAATTCTGCCATTCCTAAGCTTTCATGATAAGAAGGATCCAACCATGAGGGTAAATATGTTCATTACATTAGAGAAGTGTTCTAAAACCAGTAAGGTCGATCTAAGGATGTTCATCACACTAGAAATACCTTCTAAGGTCGGTGAGGGAATTGTTATCCTAATAAAATGCGACACCCCCATGGAAGCGGTGCCTGGAATTTCATGTCCAATGGGTATCCTGCCGAATCCTCCAGACTTGGTCGCTGTCTCCTTAATCACAACACATTGTATCCATTTCTATGGGATACCGATTCGAGCATATGCTCGTACGGGGGGATGGAGGATCAGAGGCCTTCATTTTCATTGTCACTGACTCCACTTGCCAACTTTATCTGGGGTGATGATGGGTCCAAGACGGTGTCACACTGTATGACCTGTAGGAGGACCCTGCTCCTGGGAGAAGATAATAACAAGAATGACAAGTCCATCAAGGAATTGTTACTGTCAAAAAATAGGGCGGTCTTTCCCCAGGTCTCTACAAATAATAGTGTTACTAGGAGACAGAAGTGTTGGGTGGGAAGTCGAACACAGATGGCACATAAACCTTTGTGTCAGTTGTGAACATAGGCAGAATATGCCATCGAACACAGAATGAACATAAAAGGTCCAGAAGTAGAAGGCCATGTGGCATTCCCAACAGGAGGAGAAACAACCACAAAAATCACTAAAGGTGTCCCGAGCCATCGTTTTCACTACCGACAAGCCTGAAAAATGTAGATGTTGCATTACTGTTTAAGTCCAGCATGCACATCTCTCCATATTCTCTATTTTGTATGTATTAATCATGGTGAATATGCCACATCTAAGTTTGTTAGGAGTTTGATTATGGTTGTAACTGATTTCTAGCCCTGTTTCGAGGTTAGTCTTGGGGTCCTGAAACACTATAAGTATACCCTCTACAGAAGGGGAAAGGGTTGAAACCTTGTAAAGCTTTCGAGATGGGTGGTTCTATTTTGGGACAAATATAAATCTTGTCAGAAATGGTTAGGTGGTTTATGAATCTGTTTTTCAGAATGTAATTAAGTGATTATGCAGTAATACAATCCTTTTATTTACAAAAAGAAAATATTGGATAAATATTCTACAAGTGCTTCAATTTCTCACCTTTCAGCAAAAAGGATGGATACAATTCATATATAGTTTGATATTAATGTCTTAAAAGAAAAGGCATCTACCACCAATGGCCACAAACAACTAAAAATTAGTCAACGGGATTGCTAACTACATCATGTAAAATCCTTTAATAGTGGTCAGGGCAGCTTCAGGAGACCTATAGGTGATACTCCAAATGCCTAAAAGGAAACCTATAGGTGATACTCCCAAAGAATGTTGAAATTGTATTCATAATAAGGATCTATACCTTAAAGTTCAGCTTTGATGCCAATAATGTCAGATGATCTTGGTGTCCTCTATGCTTTACACAAATATTTCACACAAATTAGTTGTTACACCTTCAATCAGGTATACTTATGGTTGTAATAAACATGTTGTAGTTAAATATGTTGTAATCAAATACTTTCAATATTTTTCATTACATTACCTACCCGTGGTCAATAGCTATCCCACAATCAACTTATTTCCTTCAACAAATGTGTAATAAAATCATTTCATAAAATAGACAAGTAAAACTGAATTTAAAATAAAGAAATCAACACATTATAATCAAAGAAACGACAATAAGATATCTAATTGACAAATTTATTATGGTGATAACTTACAAATATGCATTAGAGAACGATAAAATTTTTCATTATATTCCTTTCCATTGCGAAGACTTGCATATATCATGACAAAATGGTATGTTCATATAAGCCATTGTTTGAAATGTAAAAAAAGGCATAGCATATATGAAATTGTAAAAAAACAAAATGAAAATACCTGAATGAGCTTCTCTTGGTTTCAAGAATAGCTTATTCTCTACTAAACAGGGCCAACCACTGGAAGGTTGAAGCTCATATGGCCCCCCCCCCCCCCCCACCCTCACATCACTCTCAATTCCCCACACCCAATCTATCTACTGTAAAAATAAATGAAAGTTACATAATAGTTTAAAACAAATAAGATCCATGCATAAACAATAGCAAAACAAAAAATATATGCATGAAAGGTAAATCCAAGTAATAATACAAGATATATTTTTTCACAGATACAAATTAAATGAGAAATGATAAATAAATCAGGCATGCTACTTACTGAACAACATCCAACCATGCTCCTTCACAATCTTGTCGAACATAATCCATGCCACCTTCACCTATAGCTTCATCCTCTTTGCATTTCATCCCTTCAAAATCTGCAACACTTGATAAATCTGCATACTCCAATTCATATCTATTACAATTTCTTGGTCCCTTCAGAGGGCATGTCAAAACTACACACCAGTCATTCTCTACCGGATCTTGTACATAAAATACATGTTTCACTTGTGATGTTAGAATAAATGGATCATCTTGTACTCTATCCTTACTTAAGCATCTCTTCAGATTCACCATGGTGAAACCAATTTCATCAACTTTCATTCCATTCTTCTCGTGTACATCTATCCAATCACATTTGAACAATGGATACTGCACCAAATAGTAGTCCAATAGCATTATTTCTTGATTCACTCCATAATATGTTGTCGTTTGATGTATAGGGTTTTTATTCTTTGCACTTGATCTCATTAATGTTTATGCATCTATGCACACACCAGTATTTTGGGTGGCCCTCACATTTTCTATGCTTTTAACATGAAATCTACACCCATTGATTAAGTAAGAATCATACTTAGTTGCATATGTCCTTGGGCCACGTGCCAACCATTTAAGGGTATCATAAATATTTTCTTTTCCTTCCACCTGTAAATTTTCAAATATCGTTAGAAAACCATTGAATTTCAAGATATATTAAAAGAATCTCACCTTCATACATCATAATATTCTTGATTAATGAATTTCAATTAAATCTAATATGAAGAACATATCATTACCTGTTTTCTTAACCAAACACTAATTTTTTGGTTATGGAGCTTTTGTAGTAAGACTTCATCTTTTTGGGCTTGGATGTTACTATTGGAAATTTCTGTCAAGTGCATCCTATTTTCAAGTAATGTCAATAAACAATTTATGAAAATATTGTGATATATTATAATAAAAACTTATTTCATAAGGATGTGCTTATTACTTACTCTATCCAAGGTTGAATTTCATCTAAGTTGTGCAAAACCCATCTGTGGGCTTGTAACAAACTAGTTTTATCTAATTCAATAGAAGTTCCACTAGATAAGGCCTTCCCATATTGTACAACCTCTCCTTATTCATCGTCCCAATCTTCATTTCTACTACGCATGATTTGAATATATTCCATACTTTCAACATATCCAACACAAAATTTTATGGATTCCTCCACAGTGTAGTTCTCAACTATGCAGCCTTCGGGCCTATTCTTATTTTTCACATAACTTTTGAAAACTTTCATGTTCATAGAAAAAACACAATTTGTAGTGAAATCAAAAGTATGAATAAAGAGTTTCTAGTAATGTATTATTATTATATGCACATAAAATGTTGGAATTTATGTGGATTTTCACTTAATAAAATTTCACTGACCTTTCAAAAGGGTACATCCATCGATATACAACTGGTCCACAATAACGTAGCTCTCGCACCAAGTGTACAATCAAATGTATCATTATATCAAAGAATGAAGGGGGGGGGGGGGATTTTTCGAGTAAGCAGAAATTTTCCACAACATCATCTTGTAATTTATCAAGATCTGTTGGATCCACCATTTTTGCACAAATTCGCCTATATATTGCAAATAGTGTTTTGAACTGCTTTTGGTAGCATATGGCGCGATGCTATTGGAAGGATTGGTTGCATGAGAACATGGAAATCATGTGCTTTCATACTATGAAGCTTAATATCTTTCATAGATACATTATTTATAGGGTTTGAACTATATCCATCTGGAACTTTTAATGTGAACAAAACACGACAAATAATCTCTTTCTCCTTTTTTGAAAGAGTGTGTGGTCTGGGTGGAAGAATTTTTTTTTGCCTTTTTGTTGTGGCCACAATGAATTCCTTATACCCAATTGTTGTAAGTCATCACGAGAATTTTTCCCATCCTTTGATTTATCTTTTATATCCAGAAGGGTTCCAAAAATACTTTTGCATACATTTTTTTCTATCTGCATTAAATCTAAAATGTGACACACTAGGAGTTTCTGCATCCAACCGTATAAAAAATAAATGAATTATAACATCAAAGAAAAACTAAAAAATATATTCCAATTAAACACAATGAAATCCTTCAAGCATCGTACATTTTAGGCCTCAAGTTAATGTGTGCACATACCTCCCAATATGGTAAATTGAATAGAATTGACCTTTTCTTCCACACACCAGTCTTTGAATTTTCACCTTTTTTAAAATTTCTTTATTTTTTTACTTTTAGAATTTCCCCATTTATGTTCCCTTCCTTATGTTTCTGTAAAAATATATGACACTTGTACAATTGTAAGTGCAATGAGATGCTCAGACTTCCCATTAAATGGTCCCTTTTTAGAACAATACTTATGATTTATTGGAAGATATATCCTATGTCCCATGTACACACACTTCCTACTACATTTGAGATACATTGAATCCATGTTCTTTCCACATATAGGGAATTCACAAAACCCTTTAGTCATGCAACCAGCCATATTTCCATAAGCATGAAAGTCATGGATTACCCACATCAATATAACATTCATATTAAAGAATGACCTTGAATGATCATCGTATGTCCTTGCCCCTTCATCCCATGCTGGTTTTAGTTCATTTACCAATGGTTCCAAATAAACATCTATGTCGTTTCCTGGTTGCTTGGGACCAGGTATTAACAATGACAACAACAAAATATCCTTTTCATGCTTAACCATGGCGGAAGGTTATATGTGACTAGTACTATTGGCCATACACTGTGAGCACTACTCAAGCTTCCAAAAGGATTAAATCCATCCAATGCCATTGCAAGTTGTACATTGCAAGGATCGTTGGAAAAATCAGGCCATTTAGAATCTATAGTTTTCCATGCCGGGCTATCAACTGGGTGGCACATTATTCCATCCTTACTTGCATTCTCATGATTCCACTTCATTTTATGTGAAATATATGTAGAGATATAACAAAAACATAAAGAATCATATATACATTGCAATACTTAGTAGATTAAAGAAGATGATTTTTTAGTAGGTTGGTAGTACATGAAGGTGTATGATATAATGGAATTATAAGAGTTCAAAATCATACCTATACATTCTCTTCAACCTCGACACTATAGGGAAATACCTGAGCACCGTGGCTGAGACACTTGTACGCACATTTTTAGAATGAGCATCAACCTTCCATATTTATTCACCACATGTTGGGCATTCATTTATTTTTTCATATTTTCCCCAATATAAAATGCAATCGTTGTGGCATGCATGTATCATTTCATAGTGCAACCCCAATGATTTATTCAAATTTTTGTAGCATATGTAGATTCTGGAAGTGTATTTCCTGTTGGAAGAATTTCTCTTTGCAACTTCAACACATGGGTGAAACTTGCATCAGACCATCCATTTCTCACTTTAAGGTTGTATAATTTCATAGTGGCCGATAGCTTAGTGAAACTAGTGCAATGTGGGTACAATGGTGCCTTGGAATATTCTATTAACTTTAGATATCGATTGATATCATTTTTTCTTCCATTGATTCTGCTTGGTCATTTTCACAATTCACATATGGATTTTCATTATAATATTGATAAACATCATTCACCATTTCAACCATATGATCATCAACCATGGTTTCCTCGTTATGCTCATCATTCTCAAGAAATTTAGTATCATTTGTAAGCAATGTTGCAAACTCATGATTATGATTATCACATTGATGTCTGACTATGTGTAATTTCTCAAGGAAAATCATGCATCTCTATTGTGTGGCACTTCTGGCTCTTGTCAAATATAAAGTTCCATGTAGGAACTTTCTCTCCATGGAAAAACCAAGTTTTATATGAACTTATTATACCATGAATCATCAAGTGGTCTTGTACTTCCTCAAACGTCAATACTGCAACATTGCAACATTTTTTACAAGGGAATCTTGTGGTGTTATTATCCTCTGAATGCCTTTTTGCAAACTCTATGAATTCTTCAACCCCAACTTGATATTCCCTTGACATCCTACACATAACCAATTTGTGCATCACGTAAGAAAAAACACTACAAATTAAAATGAAGACATATTTTATAAAATATCATATTGAAGAATCAAATATAAAAAGTATACCTCATTTTCAAATCTGTCCAATCCTTTTTTTGGCCATTTGAAAATTAAACCAACTCAATTTCTCGAATTGGCTCCTCTCGAGCTGGCCTCTCAACTTCCTTCCAATATACGGTTAGGAATATTCATGTAGTACACACATATGCTTTCCAAAATAGCCTTTACCAGCACATGACAACCATATATTACACCATACAAGCTTCCACCTTCTAATATCCAAATCCAAACATCAATTACATAATATTTTGGTTTTATATTAAAGCCAAGATATTTAAGATTTTAACCCATTAATATAACTCCGAAGATAAAAAAACAAATTTGCGAAATCTAGTGGGCCCCTCCCCATTGGATATTGCGCTCAAACATTGGAGGTACAAAGGTCACTTTTAGGGAGCGCAATGGTTTATATGGTCATTTTCATGATTGGATGAAAGTGCCTTGAGGACTGTTAAGAGTCCCAAGCCTGTGTATGAAGGTGCCATGACCTACTGTGGGTTACTAAGGGTGTTGTGAGGGTGTGTAAATTTGTTGGCAGACTAATTGTGTACTTCTTGGCTAGGGTGTGATCTGTTAGTATGGATGGAAGTCTATGTGATTTCTACTATGTGGGTCACTAACCTTTATTGGACTAGTTATGCAACTAATGAAACCCATGAGTTGATGCCTCTCACCCATGTGTTGGCTACCAAGCTGGGAGAAAAGGTCATAGAGGTCGGAAAGAATGGAACCTACTCCTCGTTGAGGCCTAATGGAAAAACACAAGTAACCATTGAGTACAAAAAATGAGAGTGGTGCATGGTTCCTCTGCGCATTCACGCAGTTCTCATCTCCACTCAACATGATGAGACAGTGACCAATGAAAAAGCTTTATCTAAATGAAGTGACAAGGTTCGATTTTTATACAAGGGAGATATGCTTTGAATAGTAAACTGTAATGACCCCCACCAAATCCTGCTGATTTTTTTGGCTTATTTGCTTATGTAATTTGGTTAAGGGATTTCGTAAAAACACTTGTAAAAAATATCACTGAGCTGTGCCAAATAGTATTAACTTTGGTTTTTGTATTCAATGTAATGTTGATATGTTGATGCATGAGCATAGGCTCAAGAGGGCGAAGTCATTCATGACTTCACAAGGTCAATGGAACTCTTAAGAGACCTAGGGTCTCATACATTTGTAATCTGCTTTATTTTGTAAAAGATGAATAAAATGGATAAGGAATCTAGATCCTTTTCCACATGTAATAGTTAGTATTGAGTTAGTTGTGAGTCATAGGGTTAACATAGATCAATAAGGATTGTACTCCTTTGTTATAGGATCTGGAAATAGAATCCTCTTGTATTTAAATTAGTTCAAGTTATTTTCTTAGCAACTTAGTTAGCTTACAGAGCTTGTTGGGTCGCATAAGCTTAGGTTAGCTCACCGAGCTTAGGATAGGTCATAGAGGTTTAAGGATAGCTCAAATAAGATTTGATTAGCTCATAGAGCTTGAGAGGGAGAGAAATTACACATAGCATGAATGGAGGAATGAGAGGTGCACATAAGAGTGAGTAAGGAGTGAACAAGTAGAATTCTCTGTGTGTAGCTGAATTCTGGTGAATTGAATAAAGAACAAAGGATTATACTTTGCATGTGGTTTTGATGGATTTCATGTCTTCATATAATTCTGTAGAAGTATGAATTCATCCCGCATTCACTCCATATAACCCTGTATATAAACTCTGTGGCTTTGGATTTCCATAGTTTCTGAATTGCAGAGAAGAATTAATCATGTTAGTGATCAATTAATTGAAGCTTTGTAGAGGGTTAAATCTTAACCAGTCACTCAAATAAAACAAGGTCGTAGAGTGGGGATCGATTGTGGGAAAGATCAACGATTTATAGTAATATTTCCGGGAGAAGTTGCAAGCTTTGAAAAACTTTTCATGTCCATGATATTCTATGGAATGCGCTTAATAAATTTTGGAATCCACCGTTGATTTGGTGGGGACACTAATCGAACGATCAGAAATCCATTTCGTAGTGTGTAAAAGTAAGTTGTATGAACACTCAAGCTAGCCGTGAAATTGATAGATCAACGATCGAGATCGACGACGGGGAAGAAGAATTGTGCGGAAACTCTTGTTTTGGAAGTGTCGAAAGTAAAAAATATGACTTCTGATTCCCGCCTTCTTGAAAGAATTTCGCTGCAGAAGGGAACGTGCAGAAACCTAGAATTCTACTGCAGAAAAAATTTAGACAGTGCAAAAAGTTGTTTAACATAGAGAGTTTGTTTTGGATCTCAAGGGTTTTGAAGGATGTACGTAAATCAAAGGCATCATATGTGTAATGTTTGGCTTGTATATTGACTATAATTTTTAGATCTTGATTTTCGTAGCGCTAACAGTGAATAGTAAATGAAATAGAGATTGCTTTGCATAAATAACAAGAAAAATAAACCCTAAATATAATATTCATATAACTTTGAGTTTACAATGACTGTAACTACAGTTCTAAGGTGGACAAGCAAATATGAAATTACTTTAACTCTAACTTGTAGCTTCTTGGGCATGCACAATGATTTATGGAAGTGAGATTTGGTGTCTTGATTTTTCTTTGGTGTATGCCCTTCCCTTCCAGATCCTCCTTCAATACCCAGAAACGTTATGCACAGTCATAGTATATTCATGTAGGTGTCAATATGGATTGCAGCTCCCTTTTTGGTTGTAACAACCCTTTATATTTTCCAAGATGAAGCGTGGGGATCACTGTAGATGTGGAACTGTAAGGATATGCGGCCAACAGAAAGTAAATTGTCCTCACAAACAAGACGGTGCCCTCTCCAGATGATGTCACAGCCCACGCAGTCCAGGCTCAACCAACAAATGAAGAATATGACCTCCAAAAGATGAAATCGACCCCTTTGTTACTCCTTTTTTTCCAAAAACATAAAAACCAAAAAGAGAATATGCATGAATCTATAGCATCTTATATCTAGATGGGCCTGAAAATTTGTTGTGTGTATAACCACGGAATGAGCCTATAATCCTATGTATAATATAATATTGTTACTTGCTGTACTCATAGGAAGACTCCCTTGGGCTAAACCTTATTATAGAATATGGTATGGGGATGGCGCTGGGGAGTCCTAGTTTCATATATTCTTATTTTAATTATTACATAAGCATTTCTAGCTTCTACTCCATTGCTTGTCAAGAATATTTATAACTTACATCGTAGGGATGCTCTATGGGTTAAATATAAATATCTTTCTAATGTGGAGATATCCCAAACTGTATACTAACTAAAATATGTTGTTAGTATGATAGGAGATCAAGATGATAAAGTTGTCACTACCATTTTAACATATCAATGTATTTTTATGAGGAGTTAGAACTGTCTTTGATCACCTCATTTAATGGCTTGGAAGGTATGGAAGGTATGGGTAACTTCATTTCCTTTAGAGCTCAAGAAATGTCACTTGGGAGTGAGTAAATTAGTCAAAGGTGCAGTGTAATGGACAAAACATTATTAGAGATCACTTGGTTCAATAATTTCATATGCCACCCGTCGTTGACTCTCCAACAACCAAATTAAATATAAATTCCCATCCAGACATCTATAAAAACTACTACACTTCCAACACTAAAATGGTTCATTTACCAATGCAACTACATAAATGAGGTGGAGGCTATAGATTGGCATCGCATGATTAAATGTGACACCGTATATCTCTTCTCATTATTCTAATATCCTTGGTTTCCTAATTGATATGTTAATTAAGAAAGTAGATTTGTAAGGCATTCCACCATAGAAATTTTAGCTCATATGATTTCCATAAGAAGAGAGATCATAAATCCAACCAAGAAAAAAAAAAGAAATAATTGTTTGAATGCATATGATAGATATCTTAGCAAGGCAAGAAACAATAATGAGTCATATCATGCTAGTAGTTACAAATAGCAGATAAAAGAGAAAATATCTTGTGTAGAATCATAAGAGAGTCTATGGAAATAGACTAATTTAGTACAATTATTTTATACTTATGGTATCCTTATTTATTGGCATGGGTGGGCCTAATGGTTAAGACCATGTGTTTCCTCTTAGGAGGTCATAGGTTCAAATCTAGAGGGGGGTAGTGTATGTACACCTCTATATACTTTAGCAGTTAAATCGTTGCGTAGAGGGGGGTCCTTTGTCCCACAAACAAGGAAGTCTCATACACCAATTTGGTGTCTCACTTGATGTTGACCTTAAAAATAGATTATTATTATTATTAATTTGATCAAGTAAGTGCTAAATACACCTAGGTATAAATGCAGTAGATACCGACTAGAAATAATACTATGTTTGGATATTGTAACCTCAACATCTAACCTCAGATGAAAATGGCATCCCTTAAGTGGTAAGTTAAAATTGATTACTAGTGCACTTGAATTCATTGAAACAAACTCACTGCCCCCATCCTTCTACAAACAAACCTCACAATCAATGCATTATAAGCCATGGTTATTACATTATTTAACTAATTCGTGTCATCCACCACAATAGGCTAATATACTTTGTCGATTTCATGGTATACCCTCTCAACCTCCTTATAATTTGTATCAAGTTATTTTCCTTGTGAAATGCATTCATCAAGGGATTGTAAGTATGAATATTTGGTTGATCACAACCATTTTCATTCATATGTTCCACTAGTATGAGATAAATGACAACTTTTCCTCCTTTGCAATGTCCATTATTCAAGGTAGTATATGTTACTTCATTTGGTGTCAATCATTTTCTTCTAGGGATGATGGTTGATTAAGGGAATACTCAAGGATATATTAGATGAAATTTTGGATCTATATAGCCATCTTTTTCTTTGATCTAGATACAATATTGTCATGGTACACTAATTCATCTAACAAGTGTTGTAGGAATTAGAAAGGTGTCCTTTCCATCATTAACACCTACAATACTAGCTGGTAAATACCTATAATTTGTTTGATAATTATAAAGAGATGGAGGGTTGGCATTGTAGGTTAAAAACTATACTTATAAGGAGATGGGGGTCACATCATATTCATATGGTCCATCAAGAAAGCTATCATATTTTCATGAGGAGAATAGTTTCAATGGTATAATATTGGTCTAAAAAACATAGGTTAATGATTCAAATTCCTTTTATCTTTATAAGAATTGCATATGGTTGGAAGAGGTACTAATGATAAAAATTCTTAATATTTTAAAGGTTTATGTAGGTTCCTGTAGGTTTTCTCCAGGTAGGACCTTAACCAATGTATTAATGAATTTTCAAACTTATCGAGAGCATATAGATTAAATGTAACACCGTATATCTCTTCTCATTATTCTAATATCCATGGTTACCTAATTTATATGTCAATTAAAAAAGTATATTTGTAAGGCATACCACCATTGAAATTTTAGCTCATATGATCTCCATGAGAAGAGAGATCATAAATCCAACCAAGAAAAAAACAAGAAATAACTGTTTGAATGCATATGATAGATCTCTTAGTAAGGCAAGAAACAATAACAAGTCATATCATGATGCCAGTAGTTACAAATAGCAAATAAAAGAGAAAATATATTGTGTAGAATCATAAGAGAGTCTATGGAAATAGACTAATTCAGTACAATTATTTTATCCTTATGGTATCCTTACTTATTGACATGGGACCTTGAATGATATATAAGTAATTTGATCAAGTAATCGATAAATACACCTAGGAATAAATGCAGTAGATACCGACTATAAATAATACTATGTTTGGATATTGTAATCTCAACATCTAACCTCAGAGGAAAATGACATCCCTTATGCGGTAAGTAAAATTGATTAGTAGTGCACTTGAATCGATTGAAACAAACTCACTACCCCCATCCTTCTACAAATAAATCTCACAATCAATGCATTATAAGCCATGGTTATTACATTATTAAACTAATTCATTTCATCCACCACAATAGGCTAATATACATGGTTGTTTCATGGTATACCCTCTAAACCTCCTTATAATTTGTATCAAGTCATTTTCATTGTGAAATCCATTCTTTAAAGGATTATAAGTATGAATAATTGGTTGATCACAACCATTTTCCTTCATATTCTCCACTAGTGCAAGATAAATGACAACTTTTCCTCCTTTGCAATGTCCATTATTCAAGGTAGTATATGTTACTTCATTTGGTGTCAATCATTTTCAGTTAGAGATGATGGTTAATTAAGGGAATAGTTAAGGGTATATTAGATGAAATTTTGGATCTATATAGCCATCTTTTTCTCTGATCTAGCTACAAGATTGCCATGGTTCACTAATTCATATAACAAGTGTTGTAGGAATTTGAAAGGTGTCCTTTCCATCATTAACACCTACAATACTAGCTGGTATATACCTATAATTTGTTTGATAATTATAAAGAGATGGAGGATTGACATTATAGGTTAAAAACTATACTTATAAGGAGATTGGGGTCACATCATATTCATATGGTCCATCAAGCAAGCTATCAGATTTTCATTAGGAGAATAGTTTCAATGGTATAATACTTGTCTAAAAAACATAGGTTAATTATTCAAATTCATTTTATCTTTATAAGGATTGCATATGGTTGGAAGAGGTACTAATGATAAAAATTCTTAATATTTAAAAGGTTTATGTAGGTTCTTGTAGGTTTGCTCCAGGTAGGACCTTAACCAATGTATTAATGAATTGTCAAACTTATGGAGAGCATATATATTAAATGCAAAACCCTATATCTCTTCTCATTATTCTTAAATCCCTGGTACCCTAATTGGTATGCCAATTAAAAAAGTAGATTTGTAAGGCATACCACCATTGAAATTTTAGCTCATATGATCTCCATGACAAGAGAGATCATAAATCCAACCAAGAAAAAAAAGAAATAATTGTTTGAATGCATATGATAGATCTCTTAGTAAGGAAAGAAACAATAACGAGTCATATCATGATGCCAGTAGTTACAAATAGCAGATAAAAGTGAAAATATCTTGTGTAGAATCATAAGAGAGTCTATGAAAATAGACTAATTTAGTACAATTATTTTATCGGTATGGTATCCTTACTTATTGACATGGGACCTTGAATGATATATAAGTAATTTGATCAAGTAACCGGTAAATCCACCTAGGTATAAATGCAGTAGATACCGACTAGAAATAATAGTATGTTTGGATATTGTAACCTCAACATCTAACCTCAGATGAAAATGGCCTCCCTTAGGTGGTAAGCTAAAATTGATTACTAGTGCAGTTGAATCCATTGAAACAAACTCACTACCCCCATCCTTCTACAAATAAACCTCACAATCAATGCATTATAAGCCATGGTTATTACATTATTTAACTAATTCATGTCATCCACCACAATAGGCTAATATACATGGTTGATTTCATGGTATACCCTCTCAACCTCCTTATAATTTGTATCAAGTCATTTTCCTTGTGAAATCCATTCATCAAAGGATTGTAAGTATGAATATATGGTTGATCCCAACCATTTTCCTTCATATGCTCCACTAGTGCAAGATAAATGACAACTTTTCCTCCTTTGCAATGTCCATTATTCAAGGTAGTATATGTTACTTCATTTGATGTCAATAATTTTCAGTTATGGATGATGGTTAATTAAGGGAATACTTAAGGATAGATTAGATGAAATTTTGGATCTATATAGCCATATTTTTCTCTAATCTAAATACAAGATTGTCATGGTACACTAATTCATATAACAAGTGTTGTAGGAATTAGAAAGGTGTCCTTTCCATCATTAACACCTACAATACTAGCTGGTATATACCTATAATTTGTTTGATAATTATAAAGAGATGGAGGGTTGACATTGTAGGTTAAAAAATATACTTATAAGGAGATGGGGGTCACATCATATTCATATGGCCCATCAAGCAAGCTATTAGATTTTCATTACGAGAATAGTTTCAATGGTATAATACTTGTCTAAAAAACATAGGTTAATGATTCAAATTCATTTTATCTTTATAAGAATTGCTTATGGTTGGAAGAGGTACTAATGATAAAAATTCTTAATATTTAAAAGGTTTATGTAGGTTCTTGTAGGTTTTCTCCACGTAGGACCTTAACTAATGTATCAATGAATTGTCAAACTTATGGAGAGCATATAGATTAAATGCAAAATTGTATATCTCTTCTCATTATTCTAATATCCCTGGTAACCTAATTGATATATCAATTAAGAAAGTATATTTTTAAGGCTTACCACCATTGAAATTTTAGCTCATATGATCTCCATGACAAGAGAGATCATAAATCCAACCAAGAAAAAAACAATAAATAATTGTTTGAATGCATATGATAGATATCTTAGTAAGGCAAGAAACAATAACAAGTCATATCATGATTCCAGTGGTTAAAAATAACAGATAAAAGAGAAAATATCTTGTGTAGAATCATAAGAAAGTATATGGAAATAGACTAATTTAGTACAATTATTTTATCCTTATGGTATCCTTACTTATTGACATGGGACCTTGAATGATATATAAGTAATTTGATAAAGTAACCGGTAAATCCACCTAGGTATAAATGCAGTAGATACCGACTATAAATAATACTATGTTTGGATATTGTAACCTCAACATCTAACCTCAGATGAAAATGACATCCCTTAGGTGGTAAGATAAAATTGATTACTTGTGCACTTAAATCCATTGAAGAAAACTCACTGCCCCCATCCTTCTACAAATAAATCTCACAATCAATGCATTATAAGCCATGGTTATTACATTATTTAACTAAATCATGTCATCCACCACAATAGGCTAATATACATGGTCGATTTCATGGTATACCCTCTCAACCTCCTTATAATTTGTATCAAGTCATTTTCATTGTGAAATCCATTCATCAAAGGATTGTAAGTATGAATATTTGGTTGATCACAACCATTTCCCTTCATATGGTCCACTAGTGAAAGATAAATGACAACTTTGCCTCCTTTGCAATGTCCATTATTCAAGGTAGTATATGTTACTTCATTTGGTGTCAATAATTTTCAGTTAGGGATGATGGTTAATTAAGGGAATAGTTAAGGGTATATTAGATGAAATTTTGGATCTATATAGCCATGTTTTTCTTTGATCTAGATACAAGATTGTCATGGTTCACTAATTCATATAACAAGTGTTGTAGGAATTAGAAAGGTGTCCTTTATGTCATTAACACCTACAATACTAGCTGGTATATACCTATAATTTGTTTGATAATTATAAAGAGATGGAGGGTTGACATTATAGGTTAAAAAATATACTTATAAGGAGATGGGGGTCACATCATATTCATATGGTTCATCAAGCAAGCTATCATATTTTCATTAGGAGAATAGTTTCAATGGTATAATAATGGTCTAAAAAACATAGGTTAATTATTCAAATTCCTTTTATATTTATAAGAATTGCATATGGTTGGAAGAGGTACTAATGATAAAAATTCTCAATATTTAAAAGTTTTATGTAGGTTCTTGTAGGTTTTCTCCAGGTAGGACCTTAACCAATGTATTAATGAATTGTCAAACTTATGGAGAGCATAGATTAGATGAAATTTTGGATCTATATAGCCATATTTTCATCTGATCTAGATACAGGATTGTAATGGTTCACTAATGCAGAAATTGAACCCAAGAGATAGAACAATTACACTCACAAAATTGCTAATCAAACATGCAAAATTTACACCAAAGGAGACTGAAAATGGAGCATAACACTAATCTATATTGAGTAAGTGTAAAATAGCCAAACTTATGAAGTAATAGGCTGCTGAAATATATAATTACATGAGAAATTCGAATGCATAAGGATGCCATTCGAAAAGGTCAAAAGTAGGCTTACTAAATCTAGTCAAATCCCCCATAGGTGCATAAAGCAGTTTCCAAATCCACCAAGATGCTCACGAATTGGCTAAGTCAAGTAGGAAAGCTAAAGAGGGATGGAAAGACAACTCATACATGCTTTTATTAGGAGAAAAGGAGGGAGGATGATGTGGGAAAAAAACAAGTCAACTACACCTAGTCTAGATTTTCTTTTTTCCTTAAATCTCAATAAAACAGGCAGTTTTTCAGAAAAAGAAGATATGAGTTTGGGAGGATCTGAAATAAAGTAGACATACTAAAATGGGTGTCTAGGATGTTTCCCAAGCACTCCATGACTCATTTTTAGCATGTGTTCACTTCTAGGACATGTAGAAGGCAACTAGCATAGAGTGGAATCTAGGAAACTAGGTAATAAGACAAAAATGATTTAATTAATGTCTAAGGTAGGTAACTATGGGTTGATTATTCTAACACCCCCCCTTAAGCCTGAATTTATGAGTAAATATCAAAAAAATATAGGTCCTAGCAACAAGGCTTAGTCACCCTTTACATACTGTTTGTCCATACAACCAAGGAAAGAGGCAAAAACCCAGTGGGAAAAATCCTCCCTTAAACATGGACAAGAAAAAAAAATTGGAAATCTTGTCATCAATCATGCTTCATAGCATGATCAGAAATCCCCAGTAGTGATTTTAGATTGCTGAATGTCTTCTCACAAAAAAATTTGGTGAAGATGTCTGCTACTTGTTCTGAAGATGCAGAGAAGAGTAGGTGAATGGTACCATCATGCACAAGCTGTCTGATGTAGTGCATATGGATATCAATGTGCTTAGTTCCCTATCTCTGAACTAGATCATTGACTATTCGAATGGTGCTCTGATTATCACAGTAGATAATAGTTGAAAACTCTGATTCGAAGCCACATTCTCCGAGTATTCCCTGCAACCACAAACATTGAGTTGTTTCATTTACGACTCCTCTATACTCTGCTTCTGTAGATGAGAGTGCTATGGCACTCTACTTCTTTCTTGACCAACTGATTGGTCCTTCTGCAAGAATGAACACATATCCTGATGTTGAATTTCGATCTTTGTTGTCACCTGCCCAATCATTGTCAGTAAACCCAATCAAATCATGATCAAATTTTTCTTTGTAGAAGATCCCATGAGTTCTTGTTCCCTGAACAAAGTTTAGGATCCTTTTGGCTTCCCTCCAGTGGATCTCATGAGGTTGACCCATGTATCTTGAAGCCACACTAACTGCATAAGATAATTTAGGTCGAGTGTGTGTAAGATAAAGAAAACACCCAATCAACTTCCTATATAGTGTATTATTTACCATAGGAGAAGAACCTGCTTCTTCAAGCTTAACTCCTCAAAGGAAGGGAGTCTTGCTTGGCTTGCAATATTTCATGTTGAAATTGTTTAGAAAATCTAGGGCATACTTGGACTGATGTACTTTGATTCCATGTTGGGATTGAGCAATTTCGAGACCCAAGAATTGGCTCAACAATCCTAAATCTGTCATAGAAAATGCATGGTTCATTGCATCATTCAAGGAGGCAATCTCTTTCTTTGAACTTCCTGTAATCAGAAGGTCATCCACATACAAGAAAATAATCATCAAAGAACCATGAATCAGCTTCAAATATACATTAGTATCAGACTTGCATCGAACAAAACTCAATGACAACAGAAAGCTATCAATCTTGGCATACCAAGCCCTAGGGGCTTGCTTGAGCCCATACAATGATTTCTTTAACCTGCACACTAAATATGGATTAGAAACAAACCCTTCAGGTTTCTGCATGTAAATATCTTTAGTGATATCTCCATTTAGGAAAGCACACTTCACATCCATGTGATGTACCTCCCACTGCTTCGAAGCTGCAATGGATAAATCTAGCCTTATGGAGTCCATCTTTGCCACTAGTGCAAAGGTTTCATTGTATTCAATACCATGTACTTGTGAGTAGCTCTTGGCTACCAATCTTTCCTTATATTTCAAAGGTGAACCATCAACAACAAACTTAGTCTTGAAAACCCACTTACATTGAACTAGCTTCCTCCCTGGGGGAAGATCAACCACCCAAGTGTGTTCTTCTGGAGCGAGCTGAATTTTTATTTCATGGCTGTTTGCCATATTGGATCATGTCCTACATATTCATATGTCTGTGGATCTGATTCAACCATCAGATAGCACTTCTTAGCAAATAGAGGATCTTTCACACAAAGGGCACTCTCAAATTGAGATCTAGTCCTCCTACTGTCATTAGGATTTTTTGCTAGTTCCCCAGCTGCATGAATGGTATTTGCTTCCCATTTTGGTCTTGCAGGACTGTTAGAATATGCAATCAAATCATCATTATCAGACATATCAGAATCAACAAACTCATCAGTCTCTTCACCTACAATCAATGGATCTGGTGGTGAAGAAGACTCTCCAACTTCAATTGCTACTAAAGGCTCTTCTTAGAATTGAAAACTTCTTTCAATGAAGGATTTTTTAGTGCTCAAGTTTATCAGCTTGTACCCTTTTGAATATTTAGAATACCCAACAAATAGGCACTCTTGGCTTTGGGGCTGCAAAGCCTTCGTCTTTTCAGATGGAATTCTAGCCCAAGCCTTTGAGCCAAAAATCCTGAAATGGGTCACATCTGGCTTGTGCCCACTCCAATATTTGAAAGGATTCATACCATTAAGCTTCTTATGAGGCACCCTATTCTGGATGTAGGATGCAAAGTTTATAGCCTCAGCCCAAAACTTTGGTGGCAAAGTCTTAGCCTCCATCATCTCCTTCAGTGACCCATTCTTTCTCTCAGCAACACCATTTTGTTGTGGTGTGTAAGGGATCGAATGCTGCATCTGAATGCTTGCATATTTACAATACTGAATGAACTCAAACTTGACATACTCACCACCATTGTCAGATCTGAGGATCTTGAGTTTCCTCCTAGACTGGTTTTCAACCAAACCTTTAAAGACTTTGAAGAGGTCAAAAACTTCAAACTTATGCTTTAGGAAGTGAACCCAACGATACCTGGAAAATTCATCTATGAAGGTTAGTGCATATTTGGCTTGACTCATGGACATATGGGGGAATGGACCAGCAATGTCACTATGGATCAACTCAAGAGGTGCAGAGGTTCTCTCATGACTAGCTCTCTCATACTTTTGCGCTGGGTGTTTTCCTAGGATACAACCTTGACAGACTCCCTTAGAAAACTTGATCTTTGGTAACCCTATGATCGTGTCTTTTTCACTCAAATCAGAAAGAAACTTGTAGTTAAGATGGACAAATATTTCATGCCAAAGCTTGCTTTCCTCATTAGCATGAATCAAAAGAGCAGAGTCATTTGAGTAGGGTAGAAAATGGGAAAACATGTATACCTTCGAAGTGTGATCAACAACACCTTTTTCTATGACTTTACCATTCAAAATCTCAGTGATTTCAACATCATTAGGGGAGAAGATGACCTTATTTGGAGACCCAGTGTGAGTCATCTGATACATTGACAAGAGATTAGAGGCAAGACCTGGAACACACAACACATTATTGAACTTACCATGGTCAAGATCAATCCTTCCCTTCCCCAAACTGTCAGTGAGAGAGTCATCTACCAAAACTATTGGTGGACCTTTCGACATGTCAAGAGAGGAGAATGCCTCTTTTGTCGAAACCATATGTCTAGAAGCTCTAGAGTCAATGATGAAGCTAGGTGAGCTTGATGTGCCAGCAACCAAGGTGTGTACTCTCTGTTTGTCCTCTAAATGTGATCCTCCTTCCCTCTTCTTTGAGCAATCAGGAAGGGAGATGTTATTATTCTCCAGGAGTTGGGTCAACATGTCAATTTTCTTCTTCATATAAGTGCTCTCAGGATGATAGCCCTTACTGCAGTATGTGCACTTGCTCATTTCTCCTTTTCTCTTCTTCTTCTGGGAGTTCTTCTTGGAACCTTGGGGCTCCTCTTGAGACTTGTTCTTGTCTCTCTTTTTATCAGGTGGATTTTTTAGATTTTTTCTTGCTTTTTGAATCCACCCTTGAATCTCCAGCAACCAAAGCTTGGTCTTTGGACGTTTTGATGGTGCACATCATCACCAACTTATCTTGTTCCTGTGTGAGGGATTCCATTAACTCTGCAAGCTTAGGCATATTCGAGGCTCGAGCTGTCAACTTGGTGGAATGGAAGGTAAAAAAAAACACTGAATAGTCAGGGCCAAGATTAGAGAGTATGGCCAAAACTAGTTCATCTTCCTTCTTTTCGATCCCACACTATTTTAGCTACAAAACAAGGGCTTTAAACTTGGAAAAGTAGAGTTGCAAGGATTTGAAGCTACTGGGACTCAAGGAGATCAGCTCATTCTCGATTTGATGTCCTCTCATCTCATCTGTCTTTCCAAAAATCTCTACAAGCTTCTCCCACACTTCATTAGGTGATGTCAATTCATCAAGATGGAAGAGGAGGTCTCTTGAAATGCTCAGACACAAAAAACCATAGGCCTCATCCCTCTTCTTGTGCCATTTGATTTTCTCTATAGCTGCATTGGGCTCTGCCTCAGTTTCCATAGTCACCCTATAGAGACCTTTCTCTCTCAACAATATCTCCATCTCAACTTTCCACTCAAATAAATTGAATGGAGTCAATATTATCTTCTAAGATTGGTCCATAGCTCAGAAATTGTGCCCTTCAGTCAGCAGAATATGCTCCCAATCAAGATGTCAAACCTGCAATAACAATATGGAAGGAGAGAAATTGATCTACAAATTCTCTGAAACCATGTGGAAATTGAACCCAAGAGATAGAACAATTACACTTACAAAATTGCTAATCAAACATGCAAAATTTACACCAAAGGAGACTGAAATTGGAGCATAACACTAATATGTATTGAGTAAGTGTACAATAGACAACCTTATGAAGTGATAGGCTGCTGTAATATATAATTATATGATAGATTTGAATGCATAAGGATGCCATTCGAAAAGGTAAAAAATCAGGCTTACTAAATCTAGTCAAATCCCCCATAGGTGCATAAAGCAGTTTCCAAATCCACCAAGATGCTCACGAATTGGCTAAGTCAAGTAGGAAAGCTAAAGAGGGATGGAAAGACAACTCATACATGCTTTTATTAGGAGAAAAGGAGGGAGGATGATGTGGGAAAAAACAAGTCAACTACACCTAGTCTAGCTTTTCCTTTTGCCTTAAATCTCAATAAAACAGGCAGCTTTTCAGGAAAAATAGATATGCACTTTGAAGGATCTGGAATAAAGAAAACATGCTAAAATAGGTTTCTAGGATGTTTCCCAAGTGCTCCATGACTCAGTTTTAGCATGTGTTGACTTCTAGGACATGTAGAAGGAAACTAACATAGAGTGGAATCTAGGAAACTAGGTAATAAGACAAAAATGATTTAATTAATGTCTAAGGTAGGTAACTATGGGTTGATTATTCTAACAACTAATTCATATAACACGTGTTGTAGGAATTAGAAAGGTTTCCTTTCCATCATTAACACCTACAATACTAGCTGGTACATACCTATAATTTGATTGATAATTATAAAGAGATGGAGGGTTGACATTGTAGGTTAAAAACTATACTTATAAGGAGATGGGGGTCACATTATATTCATATGGTCCATCAAGAAAGTTATCAGATTTTCATTAGGAGAATAGTTTCACTGGTATAATACTGGTATAAAAAACATAGGTTAATGGTTCAAATTCATTTTATCTTTATAAGAATTGCATATGGTTGGAAGAGGTACTAATGATAAAAATTCTTAATATTTAAAAGGATTATATTGGTTCTTATAGGTTTTCTCCAGGTAGGACCTTAACCAATGTATTGAATTGTCAAACTTATAGAGAGAATATAGATTAAATGTAACATCATATATCTCTTCTCATTATTCTAATATCCATAGGTATAAATGCAATAGATACCTACTAGAAATAATACTATGTTTGGATGTAACCTCAACATCTAACCTCAGATGAAAATGAAATCCCTTATGTGGTAAGCTAAAATTGATTACTAGCGCACTTGAATCCATTGAAACAAACTCATTGTCCCCGTCCTTCTAAAAATAAACCTCACATTCAATGCCTTAGAAGCCATGCTTATTACATTATTTAACTTCATGTCATCCACCACAATAGGCTAATATTTCATTTCCTTTTGATGCATTTCTTTGGTTCCCTCCAACATTCCTTTGGTCCACCTACATGACTAGCAGTACCAGGGTCCTTCCCCTTAGTAAAAAACGGAAAAAAAATGGGACCCCTAATATAAATTTTCACATTTTATCTCCAGCGAATAGTTTTGTCAGGAAAGGGCGACGTTTTCTTTTTGCACAGGCCAGCGTTTACTTGATTTGATTCTGGTATTCAAAACCACGAAAGCTAAAGCTAAGTTGTTGGGATATATTGAGGTGAACTACGTGAGGTGTAACTTAAGTTCCGTGTTCTGCGTTATTGCAGGTATTTTATCAATGCTTTCATGAAAACAACATAAAAATTGAAAACAACAAACACTAAAAACATTATGTGGTTTCTTTATTGACATAAATCAAAATAGTGGTTCCTCTGCTACAAAATTTTACGTGTAATATGCATTCAGTGCTGCATTTTGTACAAAATTTTATCATTTTCTTAGTAAGTGTAATACACATTCTGTAGTTTCTTTATTGCCAGAAATCAAAATAGTGGTTCCTATGCTACAAAATTTTAAAAATTCTATAAAAAATTTGGTTTCCTCTAGGGCTGACCGTAGATTGTGGTGGCTCTTCCTAGCTGTGTCATGGATTTTTTGACATTCATTTAGCTGGGTTATGATTGTTTTGTGACCATTAGAGTTGGACTGCACTTTCCCACTACTGCAAGACCGTTACCGTGTTCATCTTTGGTGATGCTTGTGTAAACCTTGTCCTGCTTGTATCCTCTAAGGTTGAGGGGTCTTCACTCTTGGAGACTGAGATATCTTGTTGGCTACTGTACGTGTCTAACCTAAACCTACAAAACTATAACCCTCTCTCTCTCAAGTTATGACAAATGTTCCTTTTAGCAGATAGTCCTTACAGATAGTCTTCCCTTTTACTTTTGAAACTTGTTAGATAGATTAATCGCTTAAACAACTTTCAGTTAGCAATTGAGTGATGATAGAATTTATTTTTTTGGTTATGCATGATTTGTACAAGTGGAGACATAGAGGTAAGTGATTGTTTGTGATTGAAGTATATCATTATTTTTATTTAATTTAAAATGTCTTTTTTTAACATAAACGAGTAGGTTTTATATTAATAAAACTGTTGCTGAGCCACCCAAGAGGTTACATTTGTGAGTTATTTGAAAAAAACAAAATTCCCCATCACAACAAATGGGAATACTACTTTTATTTAATTTTAATTGTTTTTTTTAACAGAAACCGGAGAAAATTTTATATATAAAAAAAGGTTGAGCACAACCATCCTTACAAGGTCTGTAACCAAAATTTTTGATCTACTATAGAAGGAAAAACAAAGGTTTCTAAGCTGTAAACAGAAAAGTAAATGATTATAGACTTCTTGCTTAAACAAGTTAAACCCATGGAAGGGTACTACGTTACAAATTTTTTGTTTAACAAAATACAAAAAAACATATAAGCCAAGAACGTAGAACCTAAATATTCTGAGCTTCCTGCCCATGGGTTGGCTGGCCAACCAAGGGATCTTCCATCTATAAATCTCCAATAGCAAGGGAGTCCTGGTAGTGACTGCATTGGGTCATGCTAGTAAGATTCTCAACATCCTCCTTGACAATGTCGACTTTCACCATTAATTCATGTAGGTCTCTTGTGTTATCGTCGATTATCGATGCATCACATCCAAGCTGATTTGAGATGCATTTAGTTTTTGCTACAATAGTTATGTTACCATTAGCACTAGTGCCAACCATTCTATAAATACAACGCATACCACTCTGCAATTCTGCAAGCAAAGACTTGATCTCTTCGATGTCCTTAGGGGTTTCCATTCTATCATGAGCTTGCATTACCAAGTGAGGACAAGAAGGAGAGTTAAAATTGCAAGAATAAATTATACTTGTTCTCAGCGAAGCCTGGGTGGAAAGTTGAGCCTGAAATAACCACAGACATGGTTTTGGTACATCTTTAGTGGGAACATGAGCCAATTCACAATCAGTCTAAGAGATGAGCGAACCTATAAAGAGGGATGAGATATCGTCTTCTGGAGGAATGAGGAGAAGAGAGCACATATCCAAGTAAGAGTGTCGAGAGGAGTTCATGATGATCACCAATCCTACGGAGCGTGCGAGAAATTACTATGGAATGCAAAGTACAGGGGGAAGGGACTTCCCATAAATCCCTTCACATGGCTGAGACCGTCGCCTTCCAATGCCTATCATGTCAGAGGATGCGTGTTCAGAATGCGGAGAGGGAGGACATTGAGGGTGGTGGAGGAGAGTAGGTTAGAAGACCCCCTAGGTGAATAAGGGCTAAGGAACATATTTGTGGTGGTGTTGGTCTCTTATTGAGACAATTCACAACTTATTCTTAACTCCTTGATTTTCCATTTTATTCACAAGGTCATTTTTCTTCCTTAGGATGTGGTATAAGGTGGCATCAAGAGTGGTGCTTATTCTCCTAATGTGTTCATACAATCTTTTTCTAATGCACTCATACAATCATTTTCTGAATGATCTGTTTGGAGTCTCCAAAGATGATGATCTTTCTAATATTTTCCTTTTTGACTATTTCCAAACCAAGGTATAGGGCTATCCATTCGGCTTCATTGTTGGTTTTTCGTCCAATCCCCCAAGCATAGTTTTCCACTATATTTCCTCCGGGATCAAAGATAATCCCACCTACACCTTCCTCCCTAGCATTTAATTTAAATTGTTAGAACATAATACTCTGTATTTTAATAATAATTGAACAGGCTATGGCTAATCAATACTCTAATCATTTTAAAAAACTGGCAAAGCAGGTTATGACACGAATTAAAAAAATATGATTATGAACTTTACAAAAAGAATGTGTCAAAATGATCAAATGGGAAAGAAAGGGACATGCATCTCACAAGGTAAATATTTAGAAATAGAACAATGTATTTCCTTATGTAGTTATATAATGCTTAATTTTATTGTACGACGATGTTAGGCATATGTTTAATAACATTCTTGGCTATAGTTACAAATAAGAGGAAAATACAAACAATAGCAAAGAAGATTACACCTTCTATGCCTTTGAATGACTCTACTAGTCCTAACAAAGAAGCAAATGACAAAGATACATTTTCCTCTTTTCAGGAGGATCAGGAGCAACATGAACAAGCTAAGCCCATTAATTCAGATTTTTCTAGATCTTTATAACTATAAATATTATGATTAAGAAATTCATAACACCTTTATGTGCCCTTCTTTTATAGAAGATGTTCACAAGCAACCATGCCATATGGATAACAATGCAGAAGGGGAAGATACCTTGACACAAAAAAGAGGCGAAGCAACATGAAGAACAAGGTAAGATCATTAATGTATAATTTTGTCGGTCTTCAGAAATAAAATTTTATGACTTAGAAATCCATAACACCTTTACATGCCCTTATTTTATAGAAGATGTTCACAAAGAACAATGCCAACAAGATATTAGTATACAAGGTGAAGATCCCTCTACACAAGCATCGACAGAGAAAGTCAAGAAGAAAGGTAGAGGATCAACTAAATATGCAAAAATCAATAACTTGGAGGAAAAGATCGAAATTCATATTAATGAAAGGAACCAACCAATTGGTCCAAACTCCGTGAAGCTATCTTCATTACTAGGTGTGCTCACAAGGGAAATGGTTCCAATCAATTATTCTGATTGGAGGAAGGTTTCAGATCAATTAAAGGAGGACTTGTGGAACATTATTAATGTGAGTATTAGACATTACGTGTATTTGTTTTCAACATTTCTATTTTTGGATGATTTCAAAGAATATTTTCAAACCATGTATGACATCTAAAAATGCAATTCTTGTATGTTACAGGAAAAATTCATAATCCCTCTAGTCCTTAAAGAATATTGTATGAAATCCATTGGCCATAAGGAAAAAAGTCATAGATATTGATTGACCAAAAAATATTGTGACCCTTATGAGTCAACAGAGGAAAGATTAAAAAATGTTCCTCCAATTAGGAAAAGTGAGAAAGTGTGGAGAGAATTCGTCATATCACGAACCACCACTGAATTCCTGGTAAGAAAAAAGTTCACATATTATATAATCAAGTTTTTTAGAATGTCTATTGGCTTGTAATGTTGACTTATATATGTTATTTTCAATTGATTTCTAGGATATAAGACAAAAAACAAGGAAAATAGAGAAAAGGAGAGGGACTTGCACACCTCTGGACGTCGAGGTTATCAATGGGTCGAAGATGATATGGTAAACAATTGTGATGATATTTTATCTGATATGAGAAATATTAGCATATTTTAGTTTCATTGTAATGTCAAAACTTAACCATGCTATTTTACTTGTTGCAACTAGAAAAAATCTATAGCCTCTGATGATACAACTAAAAGCGTTACTAGGGAAGACTTATGGAAGAAGTACCATCAAAAGAAGGATGGCACTCCAATCACACCAGTTGTAGGAGAAACAATAGTATGTTCTCAACCTTTTAATTTAGATATTGATTAAAACTTCATTTTACATGTTGGAAATGTTTTCTTTTATGATCTCATTTAATTGTATGTCAATGTTAGCAAAAAAATGAACAAGCACAAGTAGAAGTTTCATCTCAAGACTTTGCAACTAAGGATGATGTCCTTGCCAAGGTAGTAGGGGTTGATGCAAGAGGACGATGTTGTGGCGTTGGCTTAGGAGTTACACCAACTAACTTTTTTGGAAAAAAACCATACAAGGAGGCACTAGCTATAAGCCAAGCTATAGTGAAAGAAAAAACAGAGGAAATCACATCTTTGAAAATAGCAATAATTGAACTACTGAAAAGAGTAGAAGATGTGGAGAGAAAACATGTGGTCAACAAAGAAAGTATTAGTGTCCAATTCTTTACTCTTGTCTCAATATACACATTTTCACACTAATGATCTGAATTCTAATATATGATTGTTCATATAAACAGTGTCCTACTGTACAATATGCTCATGCTGAAATCACATCTGTGGTGGAGGTTAGTTGTTTAATTATTATTTTAAATAATATTTTTTTCCATATTTTGAATATATATATATATATTACATTTTGTTTCCTTGACAGAGTAATATAGGGGACATAATAACCCCTATGAACGGACTAATACAAAAGAAATTAACTTCAATGCATACTTCATCATGCCTAGTAAGTATTGAAAAATTTCGTAATTTAGTTCAATCTTATTTTATTTTATCAATATATTAGAAATCATTGTTTTTTGGGTGCAGAGTCGTGCATCAAAATATGATGAACATTTGGTACAGAAAACACCAATGGTTCCATCGAAACTACAAATTGACAAAATGAAAACACCAATTCAGGTAAGATTGTAATTATTTAATCTAGGATCATCAATGTTTAAATTCTTATTTCCATGCATCTATATTAGTTTGTCTCATTTATTTGTAGGGTCAAGATAATGCTATTGAGTTGACACCAACTTCCCAATTGGGGCTGGAAGGAAAGAAATGCTTTCTCATTGCATTAAACTCAAGGGTTAAAGTTGCAAGAGCGATAATACATAAGACTGACCCAAATGCAATGGTACATTGTGTCCCTATTGGAAAAGGCTATTATATTGTGAATCCAGCAGAAATTTTAGATCCTCTATTTGAAAATATAGCTCTACCACATCCTAGTAGCGCATTATGTAATCTAGTAGATGCTTTGTTGAGCTTCATTCCTTGGCATAAGGATGACGTTGAACTATGTAATTAGTGCTTATACTGTGTGACTAGTGATTTCAGTGGTGTTGTATCAACTGAGAATAGTTTATTTTTTGAATATTTATACTTAGATAAGGACATAGTTTATAATTTTTTTGTATTTCAAGATTAATCTTTACATTTAATTAAAATTTTGGCCACAAGTTGCAATTATATGCCATGGGCACAATTTCTAATTTTGTAATACATCAGTATTATATAATCTCCATTGCATGTGAAATGAGATGTTGTGTTGTGAATATGTGGAATGAGCAGTTTGTCTATCATATTTTCATTAAGTTTTTTTTGTTGTAAATTAGTTTATCCTTCTATTTCCTTCTATTTCCAAAAACAAACATTTACAGAAAAAACCACATTAATATAATTTATTTTCCACACTGTAGAAAGAAAAAGAAAATGACCAAAATTAAATATTTAAAGGAATAAGCTTGCATCCAGAAACAAATTCATATGCAATGATTAACGATAATAGTAAGTTGAATTCTTAACTGAATTGAGGCCAGGACCTTTTATATTGTACAAAACTACCAATCTACAAATCATTTTGACTTTGAAAATCAAAACGAAGTTTAAATACAAACTACTTAATTTGCACATTGAAGTCACCATGTTATTACATTGTTCATTCTGTGTTTGATAGTGGTATTGATGGATTCACCTTGTTGGCCTCTACCCATTGGGTATCTCACTTTCTAAGTTTGAAGGAAAAATGAAATCACCTTGGTGACCTAGGGTTTGAAGAGAACTGGTTAAGTGTTAGACAAAGGGTTTGAGAGACCATTTGGAAATGCCTGCAAGGGGGTTTTACTTTGATGATAAAATTCATTAGATGATATGGTCTCGTTCATTGTTGAAATGGCTATCTAGCCATGCTCTTGGTTTTTCTTATGGTGGTCAGATAAGGAAAATATCAACCTGCCAAAATAGAAGAAAATTCTTATTTTGCATACTAAAGACAAATAAAAAATGGATAAGTGTTGTAAAGGGTCTAAGTGATGCCCGCATTAAGGTCGAAGCCCGCACTAAGGATGATGCCAACATGGCATGAAATGGCATATATGATGATGTGGCATGAAGATGAAATCATTGATGCATTATGACATCATTTTGGAGAAATACGACAAATTAGTGAAAATCAGGAAATTGGCTAAGTATGGGAAAATTGGTCCAAGTAGCCTTAAGAGGATTCCCGCCACAAATGGTTTGTTGAAGAAAATGCCCGCAGCACATGGGGATATTGTAGGTTGTTGTTTTGTCTACTCAACCATGGTCTCAATTTTTCCAAGGAGACCCTGAAGAAGAATTTATGGACCTGCCATAACTGTGGTTCAGGGAAATTAGACCAAGGCTAGGAGAAGGTCAAAAATTGTCCAAGTATGGAATTATTGGTAAAATATGCCTAACTGGCCTTAAGGAAATTCCTGCCACAGCTCATAGGATGATGATAAAAATATTCTGAGAGTGTGTATCTCTAGAGTGTCGTATGGTGCATCCAAACATATCATTAGATTGACCAAAAATGTTTTAGGAAGACATTAGAGGAATTTTGGGGTCTAAAATGGGCCTCCTAAGGAAAATAATAAAATAATAGTTAAAATAATAAAATAATGGTTAAAATAATAAAATAATATTAATTAATTTTGGAGGAAGAAAGAAAAAAACTACTTTTTGTGTTCGTATTTTCGACATATCTCCCTGTGTTTTTACTCAAATTTCGATCGGGAGAGCTCGTTGGATGCGTAATTTGATTCCGCATCCAAGGAGTACCCACATTGCATACTTTTGATGGACCCCGCTACCCCAAAAACAAGAAATACCTGAAAAAACGTGATGATGATGTCATCATCACATTTTTTCAGGTATTTCTTGTTTTTGGGGTAGCAAGGTCCATCAAAAGTATGCAGTGTGAGTACTCCTTGGATGTGGAATCAAATTCCGCATCCAACGAGCTCTCCCGATCGAAATTTGAGTAAAAACACAATGAGATATGTCGAAAATACGAACAAAAAAAGTAGTTTTTTTTAATGACAAATATGCCAATTCAACCATTATGGTTGACTTATTTTATTGAAATTCTATTGGTTCTTGAATTCCAACTCACAAAAATTTATTTTGGCACGTTTTCTTATAAGGCCCATTTTAGACCCCAAATTTCCTCTAATGAGATATCAATCTGCCAAAAGTGCCTCTCAACCATATTAGCAATGCTCCAAAAAAATGCCCGCCGAGGAGAGAGAAAGAAGCTCTAGAAGATGAAAGTGGTCTTGATGGATTCACCTTGTTGGATTTCTACCCATTGGGTATCTCACATTCCAAGTTTGAAGGAAAAATGAAATCAGCTAGGTGACCTAGGGTTTGAAGAGAACTGGTTAAGTGTTAGAAAAAGGATATGAGAGACCATTTGGAAATGCCCTCAAGGGGGTGTTCCTTTGATGATAAAATTCATTAGATGATATGGTCCCGTTCATTGTTGAAATTGATATCTAGCCATTCTCTTGATTTCTCTTATGGTGATCAGATAAGTGAAATATAAACCTGCCAAAATAGAAGAAAAATCTTATTTTGCATACTAAAGACAAAGAAAAAATGACTAAGTGTTGTAAAGGGGCTAAGTGATGCCCGCACTAAGGATGATGTCGGCATGGCATAGATGATTATGTAGCATGAAGATGAAATCATTGTTGCATTATGACATCATTCTGGAGAAATATGACAAATTAGTGAAAATTAGGAAATTGGCTAAGTATGGGAAAAATGGTCCAAGTAGCCTTAAGAGGATGCCCACCACAAATGGTTTGTTGAAGAAAATTCCCATAGCACATGGGGATATTGTAGGCTGTTGTTTTTTCTACTCAACCATGGTCTCATTTTGTCCAAAGAGACCCTGAAGAAGAATTTATGGACCTGCCACAACTGTGGTTTAGGGAAATTAAACCAAGGCTAGGAGAAGATAAAGAATTGTCCAAGTATGGAATTATTGGTAAAATATGCGTAACTGGCCTAGGGGAAATGCCCGCCAGAGCTCAAAGGATGATGATAAAAATATTCTAAGAGTTTATATCTCTAGAGTGTTGTATGGTGCATCCAACCATATCATTAGCCTGACCAAAAAGTATTTTAGGAAGAAGATATCAATCTACCAAAAGTGCCTCTCAGCCATATTTGCACTGCTCCAGAAAAATGACCGCCGAGGAGAGAGAAAGAAGATCCAGAAGATGAAAGTGGTCTTGACGGATTCGACTTATTGGCCTCTACCCATTGGGAATCTCACTTGCCAAGTTAGATGGAAAAATGAAATCACCTTGGTGACCTAGGGTTTGAAGAGAACTGGTTAAGTGCTAGACAAAGAGTTTGAGAGACCATTTGGAAATGCCCAAAATTAAATATTTAAAGGAATAAGCTTGCATCAAGAAACAAATTCATATGCAATAAATAACAACAATAGTAAGTTGATTTCTTAACTCAATTGAGGATAGGATAACTTTATGTATTATATGAAAAATCTTTATTTCATACGATATAGGGACATTGACGTCATAACCCAATATACCTAAATTTGTGAAAAAAAACAATATACTTGAAATCAATTAAAAAAAACTCATTTGAGTGCATTCCTCAGCATGCATTCCTAAGCTTGCATTCCTCAATGTGCATTCCTCATCGTGCATTCCTAAGTTTGAATTCCTCATTGTGCATTCCTCAGCGTGCATTCCTAACCTTGCATTCCCCAGTGTGCATACCAAACCAACCACGATTGCAATTGAAATTGGGTCACCGCGTACTATGGCAACAGATGAAACAGGGGCATCTTGCACCATGGTAACAAACACAAGGGCCTTCTCTACCACGACATCAGGAGAAGTGCGGGGTTCCCACGTTGAATGGTTGACGGTGAAAAAATTCCAAGAGAATGCTGATGAATGGAGTGATACAAGCATATGGCCAATTGGTATGTTAAATATCCTTTTAAGAGCAGGAGTGGATAGGTTTATTTTTGAACATTTTAATTTCCAAAATGACGAGATAGATGATGCCATATATAGTTATGATCATGGGGATATGGAATTGAATATTTTTGGGAAGAGGCTTCATCTAGACCTTGATTTGGTTTCCAGAGAAACCAAAATTCCACGAAGAGAGGGGGAAATGTTAAACTCATGGAAAACTCCCAAGCTAGAAAAGATTCAAATGGCCAATAAAATTTGTGGGAAATAGGTTGTTGTTCCCAGGAATGGTCTAAAAATGGAATATGTTCCTCAAGGAATATACAAAACCCTGATTCAGATTATCCTTAGGACCATTATGAATCACCACAAGCAGAATGATATTTCAGGTGATTACATGAAGCTGGCCATACACTAGGTTGAAGACATGGCCATAGATGTCCCTCATCTATTGTATAGGAAATTGCACTCTGCATTGCAAGATAGTAAAATGAAGAGGGTCAAGTTTAATTACCTGGGCACACTCCAAAAAATTATTGATTTATGTCGACCCAGTGTTGTAGGGTCAAATTATATTCAAACATACATTAGGAATCCTAAATAACAACAAAAAAATGAGGAATTACCTAAACTATCTTTAAAGAATAATTTACAAGGAGTTTCTACTGTCACTACATCAACAGTACATGGACAAACTTTTGAGGACAATATGGAATTTTTGGGAAACGACATCCCTCCAATTTCCACTGAAGAAGATGTTGCTGCCACAAATTTGGCTGGAATGCATGGAAATGAAAATGCAGAGTCAATGGGAGGAATTTGTGAACAATGATATGGATTGTTCACCAACCAGTGATGAAGACCTAATTCATACCAAATATTGTTTTGATGGTATATTTGTTTTTTCTTTATTTGATAAAATGGTGCATTTCAAAGAACAGTCTCCTTGTGGGAGGATTCCTTCACAGCTAGCGACGAATTGTGCATAACTAAGGATGTCCAAATTCTTGATTTGGTAAATTGTGTTATAGGTTTAGAGAAAAAAATTGTGGAAAATGAAAAAATAATTGGCTAGAAGAATAAAATTATTAAGGATCAATGTTCTACATTTAGTGTAGTTCTATAAGGATCGATTTCTGACCTTGACAGATTGAAAGACATGTTTCAGGATGAAAAGAAAAAAGATGAGGAAACTATAGGGAGACTTGAAAATGAGCTGAAAAACATGCTTCAAGTTTTGAACATGCCACCACTAAAGACTATATTTAGTAAGGAAGCAGAACTTCAGCAAGAATTGAAGCAGAAAGAAACATTTATTGCAGGTTTGAGCGTTGAGTTTGAAAAGAAAATGAGAGAAATGATCATTAAACAACAAAATGAGACTGCATAATATGAAACAAGATTGGAAAAATTGAATAAAACAATTAAAAAAAATGAGTTGCTGAAAACTAAGAGAATTGAAAAGATTTCAGCAACTCTCGAGGCTAAAAGAGCTGGAAGAGTAAAAGAATCAAAAGTCAAGGGTAAACAGGTTTGGTCACCAGAAGAATCAGTATTCAAGGGTAAATAGGTCTGGACACTAGAAGAATCAATAGTCAAGGGTAAAAAGGTCAGCACACCAAAAGAATCCAAATTCAAGGGTAAAAATGTCAGGACACCAAAACTTTTTGGCAGTACAAAACTTGGTGATGTAACTATGGAGAGCTTACTCCTATTTTAGAAGTCCTTGCAACAATGAGAGAAGACCTTGAATGTATTAAATTGAGCACATAGATCTATGGAAAAACACACAACTCACAGGATAGATCACATAATTTACTTAGTTATTGAAGAATGAAACAATGCAAAAATGGCTTGCAGCTGTGAATGCTTTTCATTAATCAAATAGTAATTAGATAATAATTACAATGAAGTACAATGGCTTAAATAGCCACATGCAATTCGAATCCACATGAGGAAATTCGAATTGATTAGGCTCTACTTGACTGTAGGTAACTAAGACCTTGTCTAAATCATTGTCGGAGGACTCAATAGTTAACTGACCTGTATAAACCATAACCGGAGTTCATCGGAGTTCTAAAACACAACTCAAGTGTTACATTCAGTGTTGTCTAGGGATAACTGACTATGGTAGGTGAGAAATGCACCCCTCCTGCATCCATCCATGCAAACCTAGCGCTAATTGAATGTAGAGGACTAGAACTGAATGTAACTGACTCCTAACTTAGCTTGACTAGTCACCAACTCAACTGAACTGACCTTGGTTGGTTTTGGCACTCCCAGTGGCTCCTAAATTGTAGGGATTGGTCTAGGAGGCTCTTAAACTGAAGCATGCAAGTGCAATCAGTGGCAGTAGGCATCAATTAGTGTTCCCCACACTTTAATAACTAAAACATGTGCCCCATTTAGGCCAAGTAGACCCAATGGTGCTAGTAACTAAAAATAGACTGGACAGACTCCTGATTTAGACATGACTCCTGATTTAGACATATGACAAAATTTGGACAAGGGAGGATTAATAATCCTAACACCCCCCCTGAATGCTAACTTGGAAAATCTATGGGCCCTGGTAGCTAAGACCATAGGTCACCTATTACATCAAGTAAATTAAAGTAACTGCTCAAAAACAAGGTGCTGGGGAAAAAACCACATGGGAAAAAATCCCCCCCTCTAATTAGGCAGGTAGAATCGAGATCAATCTGGTTCTTCTGTGCATAGGTATCCTAGGGCCTGGCATGTAAACCTCTCCATAACTATGAACCAAATAATATCATATCAGAAAGTAAATCAAATCTAAATAGGTTCACAACATATCCAAAACTGTGAAATGAAACAAATCCCCAGCAACAGTTTTGTAGGAGACTTGTGGTACTTGTTTCTTCACACCGTTGATGAGAATAGCTACAAGCGATATTGAAAGATTATGAATTTGATATATTAAACCAAGCAATATCAGATCAGATCTAAATAATATCATATCATATCCAATAAGTTTAATATCAGATTGAAATAAATGGTTAATCAAGACGATGGATACACAGCTTTCTTCTTCTTCAAACTTCTGAATTTTGGTGCATGCAATCCTACAGGAATTTGTTGGAAGATATAGATCGTGAGGAGCTAATGGTTCACTCTGTTAATCTGATATTTCTTCCAAAATATCCAAGATATTACATATTTTCACACCAACAGCAACATTAGAGGGAGAAAAATCAAATTTCTCTTCATTTTTGGAAGCAATTACTGGTAAATTTTGCACATAATTCAAAGGAAAATCACCGATGAATGTTTGCATGGAAGTGCAGCAATATTTTTCTTCAATATCAAATATTCAAATGTCTTCTTCTGTTTCATCCATATGAGGAGATGAGATATCAGATATCTCATAAACTTCCAGAGCATCAGGAGAAGGAGTCACTGTATGGAGACTGTCTTCAATTCGAATTGACTGTGTAGAAGCTTCTGCTTCTTCTTCATCTTGAAAAACTTCATCAGAGAGAGTGGAGGCCGATATTTTTGTATCAAAGATGCTTATGGTGTTGGATGTGCTCTCCAAAGTGCTATTATGATCCTCATCAATCATTCCAAAGGCTATGTCCAATATTTTCAAGAGATTCTTTGGGTTTCTAACAGATCTTTTGAGGTAGAGCATGCTAGGAAAAATGGCCATATACATATTTCCATAAGCTGCATCACATTTATTTAGCCAGTCATCCTTTCTCTCAAAGGACTCTTCACCAATTCCAATAGACACCTCATAGAGATCTTGTCTCTTTAGATATGCAATCATCTTCATCTTCCATTCTGAATAGTTTGTGAATAGGGTGAGAAGAGGAACTGATGAATCCAGAATTGATGAAGCCATTCGAAGTTGTACCTCCAAAAAACAAAAAAGGGGCACCATAAGGTCGACATCTTGCACATTTCAGGTTTTCATCACACCCAACATAGTTGATCAAGCAAGCTTGATCAACAATTCCTTAACTTGGGGTATTAAGTGGTAAACCTTCTGCTTCTGGTGCAGAGCTAGAAGGAGCAATTTTGCTAAAAAATGATCCAGTAGGAGATCTGAGGAGGAGAAGTGCCTTGTCCATCAAGGCTCTGATACCATATTAAATTGAGCACATAGATATGTGGAAAAACACACAACTCACATGATAGATCACAAAATTTACTCAGTTATTGAAGAATGAAATAATGCAAAAATGGCTTGCAGCTGTGAATGCTTTTCATTAATCAAAGAGTAATTAGATAATAATTACAATGAAGTACAATGGCTTAAATAGCCACATGAAATTTGAATCCACATGAGGAAATTTGAATTGATTAGACTCTACTTGACTGTAGGTAACTAAGACCTTGTCTAAACCACTGTCGGGGGACTCAATAGTTAACTGACCTTGTCTAAACCATAACCGGAGTTCATCGGAGTTCTAAAACACAAATCAAGTGTTACATTCAGTGTTGACTAAGGCTAACTGACTGTGGTAGGTGAGAAATGTGCCCCTCCTGCATGCATCCATGCAAATCTAGCGCTAACTAAATGTAGATGACTAGAACTAAATGTAACTGACTCCTAACTTAGCTTGACTAGTCACCAACTCAACTGAACTAACCTTGGTTGGTTTCGGCACTCCCAGTGGCTCCCAAATTGTAGGAATTGGTCTAGGAGGCTCCTAAACTGATGCATGCAAGTGCAATCAGTGATAGTAGGCCTCAATTAGTGTTCCCCACACTTTAGTAACTAAAACATGTGCCCCAATTAGGCCAAGTGGACCCAATGGTGCTAGTGACTAGATATAGACTAGATGGACTCCCGATTTAGACATGACTCCTGATTTATACATATGACCAAATTTGGACAAGGGAGGATTAATAATCCTAATAGAATGAAGCTGCTTCAACAATCCATGTTGTAGAGTTAACATTTCTCTCATCAGATCCAACATTGAAGAAGAAGATAAAGGAGAAGGAGGCTGAAATTAGAGACCTTCACCAAAAACTATTGGAGAAGGGAAAAGCACTACATTTGGGATGTGATAGTGAGATACAAGCTTTGCAATCCCAAATAAAAGATTTGCAAAAGAAACATGTGGTAGAAGCAATTTTGTATACTCCATCTAATACATATTTGAGGGCACACGAGCTCAAGAAGGAGGTACAATAGTTCAAGAGAAAATTAAGTATAGCTCAATCTGAGCTGAAGTGGATGAAATATGATCTTAAAAGAAAGGAATATGAGCAATCAAAGCAGAAAAATAAAAATGTTGAGATGTTGAAGAAATGCCTAGAAGAAAAAGATAGATTTCATACAAAAGTGATAAGTCTTGCAAACAAAGTGAAAGAGAAAGAAAAACAATTAAAAAATATGGTTGATGAAGCTTTTGTAGAACTGGAGGGTTCTGGAAAAGGAAAGAGATGCTATAGCGAATTTTCTTATTCTAAAAAGGAGGAATTGAAAAAAACCTTCCAAGCGGCCTAGAGTTATAGAATAATATGGTGTACATTTGATGTCTATGTACATACTAATATTGTTGTAATATAAATTGTAAGTATTTCTCGACAATGCATATGTTTTGATATAGTTAATGTGTTTCTAATGTGTAATGCAAGTGTAATGTGTAATCCATATGTGCATTTTCCCTATATCTACAATATTTTAATGTGCAACCCATACTGAGAAGTGTGTATAAAAATGCAAATGATGAAATATATTCTTCGTAATATATTCTACAAATGAATTGACATATGAAATATTATTGAAATATATTCTACAAATTAATTGACATATCATCATCTGTAGTGCAATACATAAAAAAATTCCCTTCAAAATGGGATTAAAACTAGCCCTTGAAATTTGATCACTGGAGGTTATGAAAAATTAACACTTGGTCTGCCTGACACTAAATAAATTTCTAAAGGAGAAAGTATTAGGTAGAAAAATTGGAAATATTAAAATGCTAAAAGGGGAGGAATAATAATAAAAAAGACTCTCCAATTTTATTCATTGAATTTGACTAAGAAATCAGGCATGTGCCTGCATTTTACTGAAGCAAGGCAATTTTGGATAACTTCACTGAAATGCACGACCAACCTGCATTACAAAACCAAATTCACTGATTCAAACCACAGAGTGTCTATTTAGGCATAAAAAACGTAAATAAGCTTTCAATGTTTAAATTTTAGACATAAAAACTTATGCTCTGCAAGGAAACTCCAAATTTACGTGATTTCCACATTGTAAAAAATAGGGTTGAGTCCCTCGAGGAAATGCACACATTGGCTTGCATTTCATGTTATATTGAATAAATTGCACTATAAAATAGACATACCAAACTTTTGTACAATCTCTTGTACTCATTTCTGTAAATTGTATGATCTATAGTAAAATCCAAGTCATTCAAAACAACAATTGATAGTATTTTCCAATTTTTCATGGCCATAACTAAAAATGCACACCAATTCCAATCGAAGTACACTCTAGGTATGAAATTTGGAAGTTTGTATACAAAAACCTAATTAGAATAGTATAGTTTTAATTTCAGACATAAAAACTTCTATTGTGAAATAAGAATGCATTCAACATTTGAAATGAGAACAGATCAACTGTAAATGTTGGTTTCTTGTTCACGAGCATCATAGTTTCTATAGTAAATCTTGTATTTATAGAATTTTGGCATAACAAGGACAACTAAGAAAAGAGGTTGAATTGGATAGTTGTTTGGAAACCAATCTCATGGCTCTACAAGTTTGTATCATCTGTATCTTTTTTATTATAATATAAATCATCATTCTTCCTTACAGAAATAAATAAACGAGAACATAACAGATATAATACACTACCAGGAAAAAAACAAAGATAATGCAAAAATATAACCAGATCGATACTCAAGAAAGTTTTAAAAGGGACCCAAGAGCATTTTTTATTATATTATGCTTTCATTACAGAGCAAAGGGCTAGTTTACAGTTGAATCAGTAACATCAAACAAATCCTTCAATAATAACTGTCCCTACTACCTATTACATTCTATTTATAGACCTAAAGGGTCAAATTGGCCATGTTACAAGTGGATTTCATTAGAGTGAAATTGAAATGTTGATTCACCCTCGAGCCAACCCATCCTCTGTTTTACTTTCCTGGCTTCAAACGAAGATACCAACTATTTTGGAAAAAGGCTAACACGACAGTGCAACACAAGGGGGAAAACAAGGTTGAAGTGGACATGTTTCAACAACAAGGGTAGAAAGGGAGTCGAAGAGGAAGTTACATTCCACTTATCTGGATCAAAGATGTGAACAAATAATACTTATAACAGTGATACACATTGTGTGAGAGGTCTCACAAAAACAAAAGGGAAATGCCAATGAAATAAGAAAATGATAAGGAAGAGAGAAATGCTGAGACAAAAATGGCTCAGTGGAAAACAACATGCAATACCCATAAGGTATGGAGAAATTAATATCTAGAATTGAAGAAATCAATCCTGCTATGCCACCGACAGGGAATGCTTGGGTTGTTGAAGAGGGAAAGGGTGTTGACTCAGTGCAGGAAAGACTTCGCTTAGTGATGGGGAATGACTTCCAAACGAAAATAAAAATGATAAGATAGAATGGAACTTCCAGTTAAAGCCATCGAACCCAGATGAGACTGTCTCCAATTCTACCCATTTCACTCATACACAGTGAACTTTAATTTGTGCACATATGCGGCCATACTAGACAAAAATTAATGAACATGGATAATGGATTCAATACATAGCGTACTAATAACAGTGACCCCTATTTATCAATGTTCCATAAGAAGAAGCATGTTTGGTAATTGATTGCAGCTGCTAGGAAGGAATCCATAGGGTCAGGCCAAATATGGATATGTGTACTGTGTTGGCTCTTTGAATAATTGAAAGGTGGGAAAAAAGGTTAATCACGAGGAAATGTTGAGTTCACATCTGGGTGATGCAAGCATTCTCAATGCCGTCAGAATTTGACTCGATTCAGCTTCATCGAATCATAGAATTTGATGGTCTGTACTATGTAGAACATTTTTTCCTTGTTAAGTGGCGTATTTGACACTCAGTTGAAAATTCATAATATGACAGGTATGGAAAAGTGAAAACCACCAGTTACATGTTTATAATATTAAATGAAGTATTTGACTCTCAATTAGTTCAACATGTGTTTGACAAGTTGAGGTATGGGAAAACGAAAAATCACCATTTGGAATTTTAGAAAATTATATGACTATCAAAACTGTAAACTGTAAATCAGGATTGAGTCGCTCAAGGAAATGCACACATTGTCCTAGAAAAAAAATTCAATATTAGGGCTAAAAGTCAAAAAAAATTCTAAACGAGAAGGTATCAGGTAAAACATTTGAAATATTAAAATGCTAAAAGAGGAATAATAATAATAAAGACTCTCCTATTTTATTCATTGAATTTGACAAAGAAATTAGGCATGTGTGTGCATTTTACTGAAGCAAGTCAATTTTTTATTACTTTACTCAAATGCATTACAGAGCCAAATTCACTGATTCAAACCATATAGTGTCTGTTCAGGCATAAAAAACCTAAATAGGCTTTCAGAGTTTAAGTTTTAGACATAAAAAACTGATGGTATGCAAGGAAACTCCAAATTTATGTGTTTTCCACATGGTAAAATTCATGGTTCAGTGCCTCGAGGAAATACACACATTGGCCTGCATTTCATGTTATATTGAATAAATTGCACTATAACATAGGCATACCAACCTTTTCTACAAACTATTGTACTCACTTCTGTAAATTGTATGATCTACAGTAAAATCCAAGTCATCCAAAATAACAATTGATATCAATCTGCCAAAAGTGCCTCTCACCCATAATTGCACTGCTCCAGAAAAATGCCTACTGAGGAGAGAGAAAGAAGCTCTAGAAGATGAAAGTGGTATTAACGGATTCACCTTGTTGGCCTATACCCATTGGGTATCTCACTTGCCAAGTTTGAAGAAAAAATGAAATCACCTTGGTGACCTAGGGTTTGAAGAGAACTGGTTAAATGTTAGCCAGAGAGTTTGAGAGACCATTTGGAAATGCTTACAAGGGGGTGTTCCTTTAATGATAAAATTCATCAAATGATATGGTCATGTTCATTGTTGAAATGGATATCTAGCCATGCTCTTGGTTTTTCTTATGGTGATCAGATAAGGAAAATATCAACATACCAAAATGGAAGAAAAATGTTATTTTGCATACTAAAGACAAATGAAAAATGGCTAAGTGTTGTAAAGGGGCTAAGTGATGCTCGCATTAAGGTTGATGCCTGCACTAAGGATGATGTTGGCATGGCATGGAATGGCTTAGATGATGATGCAACATGAATTTGAAATCATTGTTGCATTATGACATCATTCTGGAGAAATACAACAAATTAGTGAAAATCAGGAAATTGGTTAAGTATGGGAAAATTGGTCCCAGTAGCCTTAAGAGGATGCCCACCACAAATTGTGTGTTGAAGAAAATTCCTGCAGCACATGGGGATATTGTAGGATGTTGTTTTGTCTACTCAACCATGGTCTCAATTTGTCCGAAGAAACCCTGAAGAAGAATTTATGGACCTGGAAAAATTGTGGTTTAGGGAAATTAATCCAAGCCTAGGAGAAGATAAAAAATTGTCCAAGTATGGAATTATTAATATAATCTACCTAACTGGCCTTAGGGAAATTCCCGCCACAACTCATAAGACGATGATAAAAATATTCTAAGAGTATGTATCTCTAGAGTGTTGTATGGTGCATCCAACCATAGAATTATCCTGACCAAAAAGTATTTCAGTAAGAAGATATCAATATGCTTAAAGTGCCTCTCAGCCATATTTGCACTGCTCCATAAAAATGCCCACCGAGGAGAGAGAAATAAGCTCCAGAAGATGAAAGTGGTCTTGCTAGATTCACCTTGTTGGCCTCTACCCATTGGGTATCTCACTTTCCAAACTTGAAGGAAAAATGAAATCACCTTGGTGACCTAGGGTTTGAAGAGAACTGGTTAAGTGTTAGACAAAGAGTTTGAGAGACCATTTGGAAATGCCCGCAAGGTGGTGTTTCTTTAATGATAAAATTCATCAGATGATATGGTCCTGTTCATTGTTGAAATGGCTATCTAGCCATGTTCTTGGTTTTTCTTATGGCAATTAGATAAGGAAAATATCAACTTGCCAAAATAGAAGAAAAATGTTATTTTGCATACTAAAGACAAATAAAAAATTGTTAAAGTGTTGTAAAGGGGCTAAGTGATGCCCGCATTAAGGTTGATGCCCACACTAAGGATAATGCTTGCATGGTATGGCATGGCATGGCATAGATGATGATGTGTCCTGAAGTTGAAATCATTGTTGCATTATGACATCATTCTGGAGAAATACGACAAATTAGTGAAAATCAGGAAATTGATTAAGTATGGGAATATTGGTCCAAGTAGCCTTAAGAGGATGCCCGCCACAAATTGTGTGTTGAATAAAATGCCCACACCACATGGGGATATTGTAGGATGCTATTTTTTCTACTCGACCATTGTCTCGGTTTTTCCAAAGAGACCCTGAAAAAGAATTTATGGACCTGCCAAAAATGTGGTTTAGGGAAAGCAGACCAAGCCTAGGAGAAGATAAAACATTGTCCGAGTATGGAATTATTGGTAAAATCTGCATAACTGGCCTTAGGGAAATTCCTGCCACAACTCATAGGATGACAATCAAAATATTATGAGAGTGTGGATCTCTAGAGTGTTGTATGGTGCATCCAACCATATCTAGAAGGCTATAATAAGAGGTTTTTCGGACAGTTTGAAGACAGTATAGAAGCATCTTCACAATAACCCACATGCTGGGAAATGTATATTATTGTTTCAAACTTACAAATTTCATATATAATGAAAAAATTATTCGAAAAGAAAAACCAATTATAATAGAAACTTTTCTCTTGCATCTTTGGTGACCGAAACTTTTCTCACCCTTCCATTTTTGCTCGATCTGTTTTGCACCATTGATCTTCTGTGCTATTTAGATTTCATTATTCTCCCTCAATTTTGCCGTTGCCCTTAAGTTCTATGCAGCTCACATTTTGAAATTATATCTCAACCATCGACCTCATCATGGATCCTTTTTAAACGCCGATTTCATGTTTCCTTACTGATTCCGCAATTTGAAACGCACCTTCAGAGTGGGCATCTTCTATTTACGAAGAGGTTTTAGGCCATAGATCCTTACGTGATCAGATATGGATCGTTCATCTAGTTATCCCTTTATCCACATTTCACAAGCTCCATATTCTCTCTCTCCCTCGCATCTTTGCATCGCAAAAAACATTTCATCCATAGATCTGAGTCTACAACGAATCTGGACTATTCACTAGTGTGGCTCCTACCGGATTTTGCGATAGGCATCTTTTCTATCTTGCATGCATGATCCCATCGTGAATCCTTCACGATATGATATCTCCACCTCTT
>LPNX010890471.1:0-142520 GCA_001517045.1 Pseudotsuga menziesii | reverse complement strand
ATAATTGCACTTGGGGGGTGGGGGGCGGGGGGGGAGGGTTGTTTAAAAAACACCCCCAAAAGGGTATTTTTTTGTAGTGCTTGAGGAGTTACTTAAGAAAGGGTATATATGGTCTAGTATATTGTCTTGGGGTGCTCCAAATCATTTTGTAAGAAATAAGGATGGCACACTTAGATTATGTGTGGACTACAGGCAATTAAACAAGGCCACACTAAAGAATAAGTACCCTCTACCAATAATTGATGATCTCTTTGATCAGTTGAGGGGTGAATGAATATTTTCTAAGATAGATTTGAGATCTGGATATCACCAGATACACATTAAAGATGAGGACATCAGTAAAACTGCTTTTAGAACCGGATATGGGAATTATGAGTTCATAGTGCTTCCTTTTGGATTGACGAATGCCCCGACTACATTCATGTGGTTAATGAATAGTATATTAAGGTAGTTTTGGATAAGTTCATTGTAGTATTTTTGGATGATATACTTATATATTCCAAAACCAAGGACAAGCATGAAGAATATCGCAGGATTACTTTGCAAAACTAGAGAATAACTCAATTGTATGGCAAGGTCATCAAATGTACCTTATACTAGAGACAACTATTATACTTGGGCCATATCATCTCTGAAGAAGGTGTGGAAATGGACATAGTTAAAGTAAAGGCTATTATGAAATGGCCTACTCCCCGTAGTGTTTTTGAGGTAAGATTATTCATGGGGTTAGCTGGTTATTACAAAAAGTTTATAAAAGGTTTCTCGAAAATAACCCATCCAATTACATCTTTGCAAAAGAAAGGGGTACCTTTCATTTGGAGTCAGAAATATGAATATAGTTTCAAACTTCTAAAGGAATTGCTTACATGTGCGCCTATATTGAAAGTTTCATACTCAGCTAAAGAGTTTTGGGTATGTATCGATGCATCACTAGAAGGACTTGGTGGAGTTCTAATGAAGGAAGGACATGTGATTTGCTATGAGTCATGAATGTTAAAGGAGAATGAGAAAAACTATGATACTCATGACTTGCAGCTAGCATCCATTGTCCACACACTTCGCATGTGGAGGAACTACCTTCTAGGAAGTGAGTTTGAGTTAAGAACTTATCACAATAGTTTAAATTATTTATTTGATCAAACTTAGCTAAATGCCGGACAAACAAGATGGATTGAATTCTTAAGTGAGTTCAATTTTGAAATCAAATATTTAAAAGGAAAAGAAAATCGAGTAGAGATGCACTCAACAGAAGGGGTCAATTGATGCATGTTTTATCCATCAGCACTTGGAATTTTGAATTACAAATAAGATTGCATGAAACATTGAAGAATGGAAAAATTTACGTATAGGTGATAGTGACATTGCAATAAGGAAATAAATCATTAAAATTATGCAATTATGCATTAACAGAGGATGGCATTCTTCACTTTGAAGATAGAATTTATGTTCCTGATAATGAAGACTCGAAGAAAATAATAATGAATGAAATGCATAATGTACCATTTGCAGGGAATCCTGAATATCAGAAAACTCTAACAAGAGTAAAGAAAATTTATTATTGGCCAAACATGAAAAAGGAAGTGGCTAATTACATTGCAAGTTTTTTAGAATGCCAAAGAGTCAAGGGTGAGCATCAACACCCAACTGGATTGCTTCGACCTTTACCTATCCCATAGTGGCAATGGAACACAAGAATTATTGATTTTATTAGAAGTTTTCCAAGAACCATGAGGCAACATGATTCTATCATGGTAGTGGTTGATAAGTTAACCAAATCAACCCATTTTATTCCAGTTCAATCGACTTTCAAGGCAGCCAAAATTGCAGAAATTTATACGAAAGAAGTTGCTAGGATGCATGGCATTTGAAAATCCATTGTGTTCGATCGAGATCCGAAATTCATCTCTAATTTTTGGAAAGTCTTGTTTAAGGAGTTTGGGACTAAGCTTAACTTTAGCACAACTTATCATCCCCGGACTAAAGGACAAATCCAACGTGTAAATCAAATTATTGAAGACATGCTCAAGATGTATGTCATGGACAAACCAAGCAAATGGGAAGAACATTTATATTTGGTTGAATTTGCTTATAATAATGGTTATCAAGCAGTTTTGAAAATGAGCTAGTTTGAATCTTTATATGGTAGAAAATGTAATGTTCCAGTCAATTGGGAAAAGCTAGTAGACATGTTAATCATTGGGCCTAAAATGCTTCAGGATATCAAGCGACAAGTAGTAAAGATAAAACAAAATTTAAAGATTGCACAAGACCGCCAAAAGAGTTACACATATAAAATAAGAACTCATAGAGAATTCTAGGTTGGGGACATGGTGTTTCTAAAGGGCAAAGGCAAGAAAATTTCATTGCGGTTGGGAAACTGCAAGAAACTAGCCTCCATATTTTATGGGCGAATTGAGGTCCTATGCAGAGTTGGATCAGTAGCTAACGAGCTAGCACTACCTCCCACAATCAGAATACACAATGTCTTTTAGGTTTCATTGCTAAAAAAATATGATTATGATACTAATAATGTGCTTGATTGGTGTTCTCTTCAAGTGGAACCTAAAGGGGAAATACAGGTTCAACCACTTTTCATATTGGATCACAGAAACAAGATACTCATGAATATAGTCATCGGACAGGTAAATGTCCAATAGGCCCATTACAACCCTGAGGAGGCTACTTGGGAAATGGAATATATAATGCGGAAAGAGTATCTGCATCTATTTTGAAATAAGTATATAAACAATGTAACTATTCATGCAATAATTTTTATATATGTATATTTTTTATACTATGGAAAACATCGAGGACGATGTAAATTCTAAGGGGAGGGGAATTGCAATACCCATGGCACAGATATTATAACTGATACCGCATTCTAAACATGTTTGCTACGAAGCTTGTACATACCATGTTTATTATTTTAATATAAATTTTCAAGTGGTTGTGTTATGAGCACAATGCTCAAGAGGAGATCCAAATATTAACCGAGGTGGTGAGGGGGTAAGGTTTACCTGTGTACCTTGTTTCCTTGATCAGTTATTTTCTAAACCTTATGTTAAAAATCCCAAAACCCATGTTCCTAAGCCAAACTCAAAGGGGGAAGTGTTTAATAATTAAATATTATTAATTATAGTTTTTGGGGTGAGCTTAATTATTTTAATTAAGTGTGATTAATCTTGGAGATGGTGACGTGGTTCCTTTGGAACAACCACGTGGGACCCCAAGGAGACACTTGTTTCTCATGAACAATTGAGGAAAACAGGTTGGGAATTTGTGGTAAAAGAGAACATTGGGTAAGGAGAAGGAAGAGCTTGAATGTGAGATTGTGGAATTGGTCATTTCTAGCTGTCTGAGAGAAATTAATGGCTAATACCATTTGATTGTTGTTACTACAATTTCCTCCTGATACAATCATTTGTTGTTACTAATCGCTTGCATTCACCAATTTGCTTGTTGCTACCTATTATTTGTTGTTACAACTGAGTATGAAACTCTTGTGGTGTCTGAAACCGTTAGGGAAATTCAAACATTTGTAGTGAAGTGTATCACTGTGTGTCTTCGAGTTCTCAGAGGTGGAAGAAAACTTTGTTTTATAACCCTGTACTTGCATTGCAATCCTTTGGTTGGATTGACCAGTCATTTGGAAATTTTTGCAAGAAACCTTGAGTGGAATTTCAATGCTTGCGGTGAAGTGTATCGGTGTGTGTCTACGAAGGAGCTCTAGTGGGTTAGTAGTGAAATTAGCATGAAATTGGTTTAAAAACTTTTGTTTTTCCTGTTCCTGGTTGTAATTTGTTCATATTGTCTAGTTATCCCTATTTTATTCCTGTGAGTGAGCTGAGGGGGTTGGTGAGTTACCTCTGATTAATGTCTGGATCTCAGTTCAGGGGTGGACTTGGGAGCTGAAATACTACTCGTTGGACGAGTCCTATGGTTAGGTGGAGCATGGCTCACATGTAGTTAGTTACCACAACAAAACGTTCACATAAGTATATACAAAATTTAAATTCTCTATAAATTTCTCTGTTAAATGATATGATAGTTTGAGAGAATTTAATGATTTTAAATTTATATGTTGTTATAAGTTAATTATCCGTAAGTATGCTTTAGAAATTTATGTTTAGAAATTTGTGTGCATAAAATCATATTTTATGTGCAAATGAAATTTTATTCCTTAATTATTTCTGGGTATGCATAATTAGCTTTGAGCTGTTGCCGTGATTCAATTTAAGTTTTAATGACTTCTTGTTATAATTTTTACTTGTAAGTGTCATAAGTTTATAATATGCATGTTAATTGAGTTGATGCATAGAAAAGGAAAATTGAAAAATTATAATTTTCTATGTTGAATTGTATAATTACAAGTTTAATTTACAGAATTGAAAGAAGTTCTGATAGCAATTTTGTTGAGGAAATTTGGGAATTGGATGTTGTGGGTTTGTTAAATTAATTATCCCATTATAATTTTTTTTATATTCATTGGAAAATTAGGAAAGAAGTAAGCTAGCTCGGGAGCAATCCTCCCTCATTGGACGGAGGAGGAGCAAAGTTAGCGTTGACTTTGCTCCTCCTCCGTCGGATGGAGGGAGGATTGCTCCCGAGCTAGCTCACTCCCCTATTTCCAAAATAAATAAATTGGGTATTAGTTTCCTAGAGGAAACACGGTGTTTTGAATTCTAGAAATCAATGGCAATAGCCTGTTTTTCATTCTTCCTGAATTGGTTGGAATTTATGTATGGAAATACTTCATTTACTCTTTAAGAGTTTGAATTTCAAGAATTGAATAAAATTGTGTTATTAAATGGTCCAGCGAACTCTGGAAAATTGGCGGTAGTTTCCTGTTTTACGATTTCCATGAGTATATTTGAAATATATGTAAGAAATATCTTATTTTAATTTTTCTCTATATTTGTCATTTTCTGCTTAACATATTGCTAAAAACGTTTTTGTTGATTTTGATTTGTTAAATTTATTTTTAATTAGAATGATTGTAACAAATGTGAAAGATAATGAAAAGGGTATGTTCATTTGTAAACATGACATGAAATTAGTTTACATGGTTCCCAAATACCATGGGCGGAGTTACACTTACCATGCTTGTTTTGAATGGTTTTTGTGTATTTTTAAACCACGGGCTGAAGTGGTTTGTAATGTTAACCAATACTATAGATTAGTTTATGTGTTAATCACATTTACATTTTAAAGAATTGGATTTGATAATTTAGAAATAAAACCATGAATTGGTTTCTATATTAAAAAATACCAGAGGTTGGTTTATGTGTAATTTGCTTCAACATTTTTAAGAATTGGTTTATCTGTTATTTGCATTTATATTTAAATAGCTAAATTTGTTAATTTAGGAACAAAACCATGAATTGGTTGTATGGCTTACAAAAACCATGGACTGAGTAAAACTATCGTTATGTTTATGTAATTAAGAATGTGCTTTGATAGTTAAATTAATGTAAGAAATATGTTAACGTGGAATGAAAGTTTTTTCCATTTTTAATGAATGAAATTTATTTATAAGAGAACATTTATGAAGCTTAGGTCTTCATGATTCAAGAATATTTTAGATACGACTATAAGTGTTATTCACTAAGCCATGTCACTAATAATAAAATCTTAGGTTGTTATTTTCCAAGTTTAAGTCATAATATGGAACTAGTTGAAATTAGTTTGATTTATTAAATTTAAAGTTTATTAAGCAAGTTAGTAAACTTGTTTTTAAATTGAGTTTTAGATCAAGCATTAGTTTTGAACTAATTTATATTGTTGTTGTTACTATATATATATATATATATATATATATATAAAAGCTTGGTGTGTGTGTTTAGTTTAGAAGGAGGCTTTACAATTAAAGCTAGATGTAAAATTTGATTTGCCCATGTATAATGGAGAATCTAGTTCATATAAGCTAAATAGTTGGAATAAAAAAATCGAATTTATTGTCCTGTACAATATATCGAAGAAGAAGAGGTGAATATCTAGTTGGCTTCTCTTTCGCTATAAGTCACAACCCTTGTATGGTGGGAACAAAAACTTCAGAAAGGTAGCAAGCATAATGGTAAACTACTTTCTTCATTGTTTGAATTTACTTCTGCATTAAGAAAACAATTTTATCCATTGGGTCATGTTCAAAAAGATATGATGGAATGACAAAATTTTCGATAAGGAAAATTTCAGTGTTCAAAGTTTCAGAAAAGAGTTTAGGAAGAAAGCACTTGAATTGAATGTTTCTTTGGACTCTTTTGACCCTCTGTTGAAATATATTGGGGCACTTCACAACTATCTTCATCATACTTTGTTGTTGTTGAATCCTATTAGTTTGGATGAAGCAAGTGTGCAAGCTACTCACCTTGAAAGCAGGGGAAAGAGTGTACAAGAAGAAAGTCCATCCAAACATTCGAAAGACCATTTCAAAGGCAAAGGAAAGGATAAGAGGACAGCTACAACAAATAAGAAGGAAAGAAATCTCCATTGTGCTTGTTGTGAAAACATGGGCATGATGATGAGCACGGTTGGAAGCTGCATTTAGAGTTAAGATTGAAAAAAATTGGTGGCAAAGGGAAGCATAAGAATGTTGCTAGAGTGCAACAAGACTTGGGATATGATTCATGTGATGAAGAAATGATCACAGTAGTTGGATTGAAAGGTAAAGTTTCCTTTTATGCTAGTTCAAGTTCTATAGTTCCATCTCTTGAAAGTGATAAAGAAGAATTGGATTATTCCACATAAAAGAAGTGACAAAGCACACAAAAGTGGAAACTCTGTTTGATCGAGTCTCACATGTTAATTTGATATCTGAGGATATTGCGAAGAAACTATGACTAACCATAAGGCCTCACAAGAAACCTTAACCTCTCGGTTGGGTGCATGATAATGCAAAACTTTAGGTTACCAAGCAGTGTAGGTCAAGGTTTGATATTGATTCTAAGTTGATATATGAGGTTAATTTGGGATTGATTCCTTTGTATGTATGTGGTATTGTACTTGGGAGTCATTATCTTTATGATAGACATGTTATCTTCTTCTTAAAGGATAACAAATACCATCTCACAAAAGATGGAGTGGAATATATTGTTAGAGCTCATAGCATGGAAGCTAACTCAACACTTAGTGCATGGCACATGAAGAGAGTTATCAATGTTAGCAAGCCGCTTGTGTTTACGGTTATACGAGCAAAATATCCTGATAACTCTAATGATGCTTTTGATAGTAAGAAGTAAGTGCTTGAAATGGGACAATCCTCTCAATGGGGAGGAAAGCAACAATCTTTCGACATCGTGAAAGAGAATATTATTCTAGCACAAGTATTATCCTTGCTAGACCCTCAACAACCATTCGATATTGATGCCATTAGAGCAGATATGCTTTGTAGACCTCCTATTTTTCACGGGGGATTCACCTTGTTGAGCAATATCTTATCACGTTCATTCATAAAGGGGTGTTTTTAATTGTGAAAAATAAGGTCAATATATTGTANGAATAGGGTATGGGGGGTTTATAGGTATTGGGGGGTATAAGAAGGGGTTTCTAGTAAAAATAGGGGTTTTTTAATTGGAAATATGTATTGGGAGGGGGGCTCAACAAAATGATTTTTGTAAGTAATTATCATTATCAGGTGAAATTAGGGGTATTATCTAATATCCCATGAACAAAGGCACTATGACATGGTTTCACTAAGTGAAGACCCCATGCTATTTTTTCATCTATTGTTTTGAAGAATGCTTCCTTGGATCAGGCCAATGATGTTGAGCAATATGTTGTTGATGAAGTTTTCAGAGGTGCTTATGAGAGGCTAATCCATGGTTTGCAGGTGAAGAGATTTCATTTGCAAGACAAGTTACTCTACCCTTTGGGTAAAATTTGTAATCCTACCTTTGGAAAAGTGCATGTAATTGAAGAGTCTTACACTTCTCATGCATTTGGGTATTTTGGGGTAGAGATAATTTTAGTCCTTTTGTCTTGGATGAAAGTTATTGTAACCATGAATGTAAATGGGTGTGTGTTGTGCTTTTGTAAACCCACTAATGGAAAAATGGGGTTGTACTCACCACTCCCTATTTCTTCTCATCCCTAGGGAAGCTTCCCCATGGATTTTGTAAGGGGGCTGACTATATAAAAAATGGATCATGTAATAGTGGCTATGTGTATCTTGATGCCATATAAAAAGCAGGTCGTTAATGAGAAAATTGCTCACCTATTCTTTCAGTTGAAGAGGGTTACTACTTTTCATCCACAGACTGACATAGAGACAGAGGTATTCACCTAAACAGTGGTTAATTTCATCCATATGGATCAACGAGTACACTAGGAAGTTCAATAATATTACAAATCCAGGTGGATTGAGAAGGGGGAAGCGAGGGAGAAATTCCGTCACTTATATGTTCATTGATAAAGGATTTTGGAGGAAAAAATATTCTCAATGGGGAGGAATGATCTAGGAGGATCTTAAATGGCCTAAATTTTTAAGTCCTCAAATCTCAGTAAGAACAATACAATGGTTTAAGAGCTCATCGAGATGATTCCAATGCCATTTGAATTGCGTCAAACATACTCTAAATGAAGGAAATATTCACTTTTGAAGTTTCTGTGAAACAATGTTTTTATGGTGCATAAATGGAAAAAAGTGGGCCACATGGCACCATTGAAGGGTGACACATGGCATATGTATAGGTGTACGACCCCACGCGACAGGATAAATTGGCAGGTTGAGGTGACTTGGCATCCAAGTTGGCAGGTGAAGTGGACATCATTGGGCGTTGACATGGTGTAACATGGACTAATACTAGAGTGACACAAGTCACCGTAAGTGTGGCCTAAATTAGTTTGAAGACTGAATTACACGCCATAGGAATCGAACCCATAACCTACAAGTTACAATCCCAATGTTCCTTCCATTTTGCCACTTGTGATCCAAGTTGGCATATAATATATTTATCTCGCACTCGACGGATATGAACCTCCAAGTTACAATCCCAACGTTCCTACCATTTTGCCACTTGTGATCCAAGCTAGCATATAATATTTTTATCTTGCATTCAACGCATATGAACCGAAAAAGGGGCAAGAGCCCACAGGTTTGACCCGAGGTCTCCCACCCAACAAACATATACCCGAGGTCCCCCACCCAACAAACACATATATTTATATATTAAACATTACATGGAGGTACCCCAAACCACACCAACATTGTTTTATATATATTTATATATTGGTACAACAAAACAAACAAAATCAGATTCCATGGGTTTTGAACCCTAGCTTTATATATTGGTACAACAAAACAAACAAAATCAGATTCCAAGGGTTTTGAACCCTAACTTTCCGCTAGAGCAATGTCTTAACATAGCCACCAACCAACTCACCAAGCGACCACGTTGGTAAATATGCTGAAAAAACTTCTATATAAACTTTCAAAGCCACCAGTTCTAGGGGGAGGATCCACCCCAGGGTTGGAATTTCAAATGATAGACACCCGTCAAAATTGCCGATAACAAACCAAATTTGAAACGTTTTCTGTATTTTAAGCCAGATTTTGACATTCTCAGCAAAATTTTAGCTGTATTTGACGGGTAAATTACTCCATGACGGGCATTTACCCATCAAATTCCATCTCTACCACCGAGGGCATGTCCTGGCATGTTTTTCGAGGTACGGCCTTGTCATTTATGACATGTACGAACTGTTGTGGGCACGAATTTCAAGATTGAATTCTCCGGGAGATACATGAGTGATGGTGACAGAAATATAGCAAGTTTATAGTTATTTTTCACAGTTTTTCGAGACACGTCACTTGTCCAGTCAAATTTTGGATCCAACCAGCAGTATTTTGAGGCACAACCAGAGTTGAGGTATTACATGTATTTTTCCATATAATTTGCTGAGATAATGAAAATGCCTCTCCATTGAAAAGTGGATTCGAAGACATAGTCCATATTTTGGATGAACTCCATTATCACGTCTTGTGTGTTTCCTTTATGGTGCTTCATATTTATGTGTATGTTTTCAATGGATTCGAAGACATAGTCCATATTTTGGATGAACTCCATTATCACGTTTTGTGTGTTTTTTTTAATGGTGATTCATATTTATGTGCATGTTTTTTCAGTTATTTTGTACATAAGCTTTTGTTCATGCTCTTTTATGCAATTCATGATAGTCATCGAATAAAAGATTTTGGATCATTTGACCATCGCATGGTACACCTTTTCTAATAGCCCTATCAACATATTTCAGATATCACATCAGTCTTCATTTGGAATTTTAGCAATCTTCTTAAGAAACGAAAAACACAATTTAAAAATTTAAATGTTTATATGTAAATAAGTATAGGAAAAATGTTAACAAAATATGTTTTGGACTATTACATACATACTATAAAAAAAATTCTTTAGCAAAAATACGTTTTAAATTATTCTTTTTTTGTTGTTTTATGTTTTTGCTATTGCGAGTCTCACTAGTCTTAGTGCCTACTATTTCATAAATGTTTCTTGTAATTTACTTATAACCTAATTATTATAGTCATAATTGATGTTTGTACTGTAAATGAAAAGTACATCTATATGTTCTTTCCATTGTATCCCTCAAAGTTTTATAAAACTCCACCCCTCTCATAAAGTTCCAGCACCACTCCAGATGAACTAACGACCAAATCATCATCATTTACATTCTTCTTGATTTTTATGTTTTTAGGGAATCCTATTTCATCGGTATTTGTCTCTACACAACATTCAACAAATTTGAAATCCAAAGTTTGAAACAGGACAACAATGATTGTTGAGAAGCATTGTTAGTAAGAAGTCAAACAAAAACACAATGTTAATAAATTTTTTATCCATGTAATTCCTCAGTTTGCAATAATTTCTTAAATCTTTTACTCTTCTTCACTCATATCACGAACAATCTAATAGATTTTCTTTAATTTTTTATCTGCATGAGACACATAAACCAATACACATCATTTAAACATATAGATAATTCCAATATATTACTTTTATATTAAAATTACAAAAAACTTGTCATGATCTTTGTGTCAGATGTTTTTCTTTTGCTCCCTTTGTTGTGATTTTGGTTCCTTGATATTTTATCGACCATTTTTTTATCAATCAATGTCTTGCATAATGAAATACATAAATTATCGGGATGGAATGCATGGGTGGGGATATCCTTTCCCCAAAGGGGCGCACAAGAATTCATTTTTTTGGAGTATTGGTATAGCGACTAATAATAAAGTGAAGACTTTGATTCTGTTACATGGTCTTCACATAACAAAGGATAAAGGTATAAATCCCCTAACCATCTTGGGAGATTCAAGAATGATCGTCAATATGATAAGAACTAACAAATACTCGAAAGATATGGGAATTCTTTCCATAATCAAGAGAATTTATATAGATATTCAATCATTTGAAGAAACAAAGTGTTTACATATCCTTCAAGAAAACAATGTTGGAGAAGATCAACAGGAAAATAAGGAAACAATGGACCAAGTGGAAGTGTTGAAAATAAACAGTATCCAATCAATGCAACCTATACCTTAATTATGCTAAAAGGACTAGAGAATTTATGTCCAAGGTGGTGAAGAAGCAACTATAGTATTCTAAAGATAAAGGGCATGTGGAATATATCTTTCCAAAATAATAGATGGGAGTAGTTGGAATTGAGTAATCATTACAGGAAATGGACACATGGTAAAATCCAAAGTTGTCCTGAGAAAGTACAAATAACAGTATAGTGCTTCTTTGGATCATGATGATGAAAGAGGAAGTGATGGGAGACCTTGAATTATATTCATTTGAGAAAGATCGTAGGATGAGGACAACAACATGTAAGCATAAAGAGAATATGGAGTATGATCATGCGGATGGGAAAGGTCAGGATGATTTTGTCGATTTCCACCATTTTTGCATTAATACAAGAAGGGGATGCATGTTAGTATATAGGATGGTTGACATGAGTTAGAGGAATGCCTCTTGGGGCACTAAATATTCTCAAAAGGATAGGGAAAAGGTTGATAACCCACCCAACAGAGATATCAAAGCGAGAAGGAGGAGCATAATGAAAAATTGTAGCGAGTTGATAGGAGCAGTGGGATATTTTACAATGGACAAAGGGACGTAGTGATGTACTAAAGGGAAGGCCATATAGAAGGAAGAAAGCAGAGAATGGAATGAGGATATGGAAGCAATAGTGAGCCTCATGAAAACTCAACTAAAGGGGGTAACAACTCAATCCATCACCACCCTAGAAATAGCAGTAAGCCAACAAGCTCGTATCCAATTCCTTGAAGATGAGAAAGAAACACATAGGTAAATTTTGGAAGAGTCAACTTGGAAACCATCATTGAAAATATTCGTGGAGTCCTCCCCTAGTAAGAATTGCAGGATACTAGACCTCAACCTACCCCCACCCCTAGAGGAAGAAGGACATTCAAGCATTCAAGCAGAAGGAACCAAGGAGAAACAGGACAACGTTGAGTAAAAGGGAATTGCAACAGATGGAGAAAACAGGGACGAACAATCTAAAAAAGTTATATGCCTAGTTTTTCCTGCATTTTGATACTAAGTATGTTATGCATAATTTACTTAGGAAATTTTGAAATTTGTAATTATGTAGGCAATATGGGGAATTGCTTGTCTCAATACTCTAGCTCATAAGAATCACAAGTCTTCCAAATGCTTAAAGGAAGAGATTTAACCTTGTATTTTTTGCCATCCTACTACATTTTAATATAAATCTTCTTTTTTTCTTAAAAAAATATAAATTCTAAATTTCTTTTTACACAATAAGTAAAGAATTTTAGGTAAAAATTTGTTTGGGACAATCGATGCACACAATTTATAAATTCAACACCATTGCGCCTTATATGATATAACACACTGGTGCATATATCATATATCACATTTGCATTGTGAAACGTGAAAGCATTTTCGATTTTTTTTTTAATAAGGACATCCTGACAAGTAGAATTCAAATTGAATCACATTATGATCACGATCCAAGAGTGACCCAAGGCCCCATATACTAATATATAACCAAGAAGTTTACATTGCTAAAATCAAAAATCTTATTGTGAAATAGAAAGAGAAATAGAATTCACAAAAAGAAAGCAAGAAGAACAATAGGGTTTGTAGTAGTAAAGGTAACTCCAAAGGCAAAAGAACACAAGGGTTCACAACATTGATTGTAGCTTTTATATCCTCATCTATTTTCAAAAATATATAAAACTTATGCCATATTTAATTCTAGTGAAGGAAAACTTACTTCAAACAAATGACTCATTTATAGAGTTGTATGTGTCCATGGTGATCCATTACAAAAATTATCTTCAAAGAAATCTCTCTCTATAAACTCTTACATAGTAAATCTCTCTTACATAAGACACTCCATAATAAATCTCTCTTACATAAGACAGTCCTCAAATTTTTGGGAGGAAAAGGTTTATGGATTAGGTTTTCTTTTTATTTGTAAGCTCATTGTCTTAAAATCAAATTCTTACTCTTGGAAGGACCTCTATATATTAATATATTAATATTATATATTAATTATATATTGATATATAATGACGGATATATAATTAATTAATATATTAAATTCCTGCACAGTTGGAAGGACCTCTATCCTTCTCTGATGGATACACCCTTGGCTACTTTGTGGGAGATTTGGCGGGCTAGGAATTTGGACACCTTTTAGGATACCAATATGGCGGAAAAGGCGGTTTGCATTAACATCCTGGCTAGACTTAAGGAGTTTGTATGTGGCTCCTCGTCCTTTACTACTATAGTGACTCAACCACCACTTTGTGATAGGCCATGGGCGACTTGGATTTTTTGATGGGTTAGAACAAAAATGATTGTGTGGTGCTGGGATGGTCAGTAAGCTGAACAAGAACCATCGCTTCAATTTAAGGATGGATGTGGGTTTTGGAACTAATACTAAGGCATAATTGGTGGCCTTATGGGGGCTTCTCTGGTTTGCACGATACAAACAGTTGCAGCTAGGCCAAGTTTTGGGGGACTCCAAAGTTATAGTGGACTTGGTCAATATGAAGCACCATATTTATTCCCTGAATCTTTCCCACCAGTTATGTAGAGTCAGAAGAATTATTGGTTACTTCTTGGGACTACCTTTCACCATATTTATAGGGAATACAACAATGAGGTTGATTCTCTCTCGAAAAAGGCCATTGATGATAAGCTTGCATTCCTCACCTTCAAGGAAATACTTGATGGGATCGTGATAGATTCGGGTGACTTAAGAGTTTAACTCTCTACTATATCATTTATTTGTGTGTGCCTGCAAATTGGACATATAAGACTTCAGTTATGTTTTGGGTTTGATAACATAAGAATGATTTTTATAAATATGTATGTTGTAGCAAGTCAAGTAAGATACAAGACTCCGATGGTTTTTTTTTCTTAGAGACGACGACGACTGGAAGATTTTGCATGCAGGTTGGAGGACGCACTCCTTGGATCATGAAGCAGCTGAGCTGATCCTATTGCTGGTGATCTGCGTCGGGACCTTCGTGGGCTGCACTTGCCAGGCCACTGGTTGGGCTATCGGATTTCTCATTGGCTTTGTTGTACCCGAAACTGTCCTCATGCTGGGTCATGTGCTGAGAGGTTTCTCTGGTGGGGCAGCCTGATGGTGACTGGGGTGGGCAGAGATCCATCCCCAGATCTACGCTTGGATTCCTTTGACCGATTAATTGCCTCTCACATCAGGAGATCCGGCAAAAGAGACCCTCCGAATTTTGTCAAAAGAATTGAAGATGTGCCGGAAGTTGCCCTTCCACCGGAAGAAACTATCCGGGTTGCTCTCTCCCTGGCAGATCAAGCCCTGATCAGGAAATTCATGAGGCTCTGGCCCTTGCCAAAATCTACTGACAGTTGGGTCCAAAGAAACTAGAGGTCCCTAATCTCCAAAAATGTTGCATCATACTCTATCGGAAGGGGTTATTTTCTGTTTGACTTCAAATCCAAGGAAGACAAAGATTTAATTTTCAGGAATGGGCCCTATTTCATGGGGCTGCCGCAGGGTCTTTATCTTAATGGGTGGACTCTGGACTTCGACCCTGAGGCTAACACCCCTAAAGCAGTGCCAGTCTGGGTCAGGCTCCCTAACCTCCCCATGCACTGCTAGAACCCTAAATCTCTCCAAGCTATAGGGACCGTTCTGGGGAAATACATTGACATGGCTAGCCCAAAGGACCAATATGCTTGTGCCTGCATATGCGTTGAGGTTGATCTCAAAGCTGGATTGCCAGAAGCTATAAAATTAACAGTGGGGAATTGTTCCCATTTCCAAAATCTCAACTATGAACAGCTCCCTTTCAAGTGCAGAGGTTGCCATGAATAGGGACACTTCATCCGTAATTGCCCTAAAAATCTCAAGATCCAACAAGACAAGGCGGAAGGATGGAAAAAGGTGAATAGATCTAAACCTAAAAATCAAACTGGATTGGCTCCAAAGAAGGATGGGGGGAACAAAGAAGCAAGGGTCACCTCTCTTGAAGGATCCCCAGAAACCTCCAAGACTAAAGAAACTATTGAAGCAAGGGATGACTCCAATGAAGTTGAAGAGAAATGTAGTAATGGAGATAATAAGGAACCCAAAGTAGACCTCTCAGTCCAGAAAATGAAGGATCAAGACGAAGACACAACAGTGATAAAAGTAGGAGAAAACATGGGGAAATCAAAGGAAGAATCTAAATCAAAAGAAGAAGAGGAGGAGGAAGGGGAAATAGAACCGACTACCCCAAGATTGACTAAAACCAAAGGAAAGAAATCCAAGAAAGAAGTTAGGGAACAAGCTACCTACAAGGATAAGCTGTAAGGCTCCCAGCTAACCCTGGAAAAGATGCTAAAAAACCCTAGAAACACTCGCCAGCAGGGGCATGCCCAGAAAGGGATGCCCTCACTCACTAAAAGTAAGTAATGAAGGTCCTCTCCTGGAATTGCAGAGGTCTCGATAGCAAAATCAAGGAAGAAGCAATGACAAATCTAATTTCTTTACACCAACCAAACATCTTTCTGATCGAGGAGACCAACATGGAGGAAGCCGCATTTCTCCATGTAAGTCAAAAATTTTGGAAAAAAAGAGGTAAAGTTGCAATTAGTTCAAGGGGCGCATCCGAAGGCATTGGAACTCTGTGGGATGACAAGAAATTCGAGGTTGTTGACATCAAGTACAGCTCTTGTTGGATCCTCACCCTGCTTAGGAAAAAAGACACGAATACTCTGGTAAAAATTTTCAATATTTATGCACCCAATTCTAACGCTGAAAAAAAATTTTGTTGGAGTCTCCTTCATGAGGAAAAGAGCAACCTGCAAGGTAATGTAATTCTTGTGGGGGCCAAGATGAAAAAAGAGGGGGCTCCTTGGTCAGAGACCCCATCAGAGAAACTGTTAATGAGATCATTTTGGAATGGGATCTCATGGATGTTAAGCCATCTACTAGAAAGTATACTTGGAACAATAAGAGGATCAAGCCAGGGCATATTGCTACCAGACTCTACTGTTTCCTAGTTCGGGACACCTTCCTCCTGCTTGGTCAGAATTTGTCTTCTAAAATCTTACTGTTTGGAGGATCGGATCACAAGCCTATTCTCCTTGAGATGGTAAATGATAAGAACTTGGGCCCTATTCCATTCAGGTTCAATCCTATGTGGGCCAATCATCTTGAGTTTCTAAGGATTGTTGTTGATTCTTGGTCTCCCCCGATTACAGGGTCTCCCTTCTTTGTATGGGAGGAGAAACTCAAAAGGCTTAAAAAAGCTCTAAAATCATGGGCTAAGTCGATCCCCTCTCCCATTTATAAAAAATCCCACGCTGCACTAGCGCTTGAGACCCACCAAGCTGGCATGGAGGATAAAATCCTAGATCACATCGACATCCAAACAGAGATTAAGCTGCAATCGAACCTCCACGCTGCCTACAGACAAGAATCCGATTAGTGGAGGTTGAATTCAAGATGCAAATGGCTGAATGAAGGTGATAGGAACACTATGTTCTTCCACAAGCAGGCCGAGGCAAGAAATTTTTTTAATTGTGTGCTCAAAATTCAGGCTTACGAAAGACTTTTCAGCAATTTCGAAGACATAAAAACTGAAGCGACTAGGCATTTCAGTGAACTGTTCAATGCCCAGCCTACTGCTGAAGACAACAAGCTCCTGAACCTTTTTCCCAATGCAATAAAAAATAATGATAACAAAATTCTGATATAGAGTATCACTTTGGATGAAATCAAGAAGGTCGTCGATGGTATGGAGGATGATAGAGCTCCGAGTCTAGATGGGTATAACGCCAACTTCATAAAACTTTGCTAGGACATAATAAAAAATGATTTACTCAAAATGGTCAAGAAATCTTAGAGGTGCAGCAAAATTGGAGGAAGCATGAATTCTTCTTTTCTGGCTCTCATCCCCAAAGAGAAGGAGGCTGAATCTTTTGACAAGTTCCGGCCTATATTCTTGTGCAACATAGGATATAAAATCATTACTAAGATAATGGCCAGCAGACTAAAACATATCCTACCTAGCCTTATTCCGGAGAACCAAGGTGGATTTGTTAAAGGTAGGAAGATCTAGGAAAATATTATCTTAGTTCAAGAGGCTATACATTCTAGTCTGAAGAACGACGACAAAGGAATGGTGGTGAAACTTGATCTAGCAAATGCCTTCGATAGAGTCAGCCATTCATTTCTCTTTCAGGTAATGCGGATATTTGGTTTCGCTTCAGAATTTATCTCATAGGTTAAGGCCTGTATCAGCAAGCCATGGATAGCCCCGCTAGCCAACAAAAGAGCTGCCCCCTTCTTTCAAGCTTCGAGAGGTCTGAGGCAAGGATGCCTGCTCTCCCCTTTGCTTTATGCCATCCAGGCTTCCGTTCTAAGTTTTCAGCTAGAATATGCTAGGAAAGAACATGACCTATCTGGCATTAGGATGGCTAGAGGCACAAAAGATATCAATCACGCGTAATTCACGGATGATACTATCTTGCTTGGAGGAGCTAGTCAAATTATAGCCCGTCGTTTCAAGAATGAAATGAACTGTTACTGTCACGCCTCCGGAAGCAAAATCAATTTAAGGAAAAGTCAGATCTATGGATGGAATATAAATCCTAGGGAAATGCTAGATATTAATCGGGTTCTTAATATGGATGGTGTAGTTACCTGGGAGTCCTTCAATTATCTCGGGATCCCTATTTTCAAATCCAAACCCAAGAGCACAGCCTGAAATCCTATTGTGGAAAAAATCAAAAGGAAAATCAAGGGATGGGGGTCAATATGGTTAAATCTGGTTGAGAAGGTAGTCTTAATAAAAGTTGTTTTGAACAACTACCTGCTTTATTAGTGCTCTCTTCTTCTTGCTCCGATCAAAATAATAACTCAGATTGAAGGCTTGGTTAGATCCTTTCTCTAGCAGGGTGGCAATGTTGGGGGAGGCAAAAAATTTGCATTGGTCAGTTGGAAAATAATTAAACAGCCCAGGTCGGAGGGCGGTCTACATATCAGAGATCTAAGAAATCAAAACTTGGCTATGGGAGCCAAGCTGCTCTAGAACTTGCTTGCCCCTAAGCCTTCTTGGTGCAGTCGTGTGCTGAAAGCTAAATACTTCAGAGGCCTGAGGCTCAGATGCCTTGATGGAGATCACGAGATTAAGAACGGCTCCTCAATTTTCAACATTTGTAATAAAGCGTTGCCTCAGTTTAAAGAAGAATTGTGTTGGGTCCTAGGCAATGGGAAATCGATCAATTTGTGGCATGACAGGATCCTTGGAAAGCCGCCTCCTCAAATTCCATGTTTGCAGCATTGGATGGTAGTGATGGGTGTGAACACCGTATGGGATATTTCAGAATGGGAGCTCGAGGATCCAAATCGCTGGGCTGGCTAGATATTGTCGGAGTTCCCTGAAGATTTAGAAGATGAAAAAAATCTGTTGTTCAATCACTTGGTTGGGCTAGCCCCGACAGCTAAATTCAGGAAGGATCGACATGGCTGGGGAAGGCAATCTGGTAGCTATTCAATGTCAGAAGGATACCAAAGATTTGCTGCAAACTATAATGTGCCTGTCAATCCACAAATTTGGAATTATATGTGGAAATGCAACATGTTGCTGAAGATTGAGATGTTCATCTAGTCGTTGATGCATGAGAGAGTGCTTACTGGTGAGAATTTGGAGAAAAGAGGGTTCGCTGGCCCATTTCGCTGCCCCTTATGTGCTGAGGCTTCCGAAAATATCAGCCATTTATTTTTAAAGTGTCCCTATGCCATTTCAGTTTGGAAAGATGTGTTGAAGCGTTGGGGAGACAGACTGCAATTGCCGGACAAAATTCAGGCCTGTTTTCTTAATTGGGAAAAAAAGTATTATGAAGAGCTGAATCAAAAAAAAGGAGTGAGAGTTTGCTGGATGAAACTCCCTAAAATAATTTTCCAGTGCATTTGGAACGAAAGAAATCATAGAATCTTTCAGGATAAGATTTAGCCAGTGTGGAAGACTGCTATCAAAGTAAATGCTTTGTTCAGGGAGGTTGTCAGTATCTCAAAGATCCCTAATAACAAAGAAAACCTGATGGACAACAAAAAAAATTGGATGTAAAGTCTTAATATCATGGTTGAAAATAATAAGGCTACTAAAAAGCTAGATGAATGGGATGTCAGGATGGAGAAGTCTCAGTTTAAGAACTGGCTAAGAGAAAGGAAGATTTTTAAACTGTTTTTCGACGGGGCTTCCAAAGGGAATCCAGGAAGAGTCGGGGAAGGAGGAGTTGTTATTGATCTAGACGGGAAAGTCGAGATAGAATACTGCTGGAAGATTGGTTATAATTCTAATAATATGGTTGAGGCTTACGGGCTCTGGCAAGGTCTCAAGCAGCTGCAAAAGAAAGGAGTAGATGAGGTCATGGTTTTCTGTGATTCCAGGTTAATTATTCAGGCGTTGAATGGGGGAAGAAGGGGCAAGAATGAGCGGACAGTAAGGCTGATTAATAGAATCAGGTCCAAGGCTAAAATGTTCAGGAAGGTTAAATTTTTTCATATTCTTAGGGAGCTAAATGTCTTGGCGGATCTTGCAGCCAATAAATCTATAGCAGTAGGTCTCAATGAACTTATTGTTGACTTGGTTGTTAGCACTAATATTCCTCCTTAGCTTTTGTGTAGGTTAATCGACTGGAGGAAGTAGAGATTGGGATGCTTGTTGTAATGCGTTTTCGTTTCAGCGATCTCTTTGCTGAATTTTCAATATAACATAACCGCTCTTGTTAAAAAAAAAAAAAAAAAAGAGTAAGATATAAGACTCCAAATATATGAATGTTATGTTATCATGGAAAAAACCAAATAGAGAATCTCTCTCTACAAGTTTTATAATTTAACATAAAAAAGACTTTTTTCTTTAGGAAAAAAATAGAATATGTACTTTTCATTAAAAATCTAGTAAATTTTTGTATTGTTATATTTTGAAGTTTAATAATTTAAGAAATTAAGTAATAAAATTATAATTTTGATTTATATTTAATAATAAATATATACCAATTATAAAATTATATTAAACAACATTGATATATTATAATTATATTACATTATAATTATACGTTTAAATTTTATTCTCTTCGTTCTTTCTTTATCCGGGAGTTTTATCCTTGTCACTTTGCCGCAAGGATCGCAGGAATCCAGGGAATTGTCATGAATTTTTTTTAGCGAGAACCAGGAATTTTATTCAGCCTAAGAAATGAACCGAAATTTGGTGGGAATGGTTAGATTTAGGTCAATATTTATTGAAATGTGCCAGACTCGCAAGAAGAAAATTTTCTGGGAGGAATCCATGGAATTGCAAGAAAATTGTTAGCGGAACCAGGAATTTTGTTCAGACCAAGAATTAATTGCTTCCAGTTTTGAATAAGAGAACCGAATTTTGGTGGGAATACTTGGATTTGGTTAATTTTAGATGAAAATGTGTGCATGATCAGACCCGAGAAGAGAGAAGAGGAAATAGAGGAGAAATTTGAAGGGAGAGATTCAACATCAAATTTAGTTTCAAGAAAAAATGGAAAATTAGAGGAGAATGCTGAAATCGTGAACCCTAACTGTGATTCTACATCTATAAAATGCAAATCATGGGGTTAAATTTCCATAGATGGCTTTGTTATGATTCCAAGCGGTTACAGAGCGTGTTTTCAAATCTAGAGAGCAAGTTTTCATAGTTATCTTCCAGGTAAGTCATCACAGTTATTTTTTTATAATTCATACACAGTCGCTCGCCCTTGTCTGAGTGAATAATCAATGATAACGCCCTTGTCTGAATGAATAATCAGTGATAACAACTCATTTGAAAGAGCCATATTATATAGTTATGCTTGCATTCTTCCTAGCATTGCTTTATAATTTGTGTGTTCTTTTCTCTTTCTGCCCAAAACCCATGATACAGGGATATTCTCACTTGTCTCCAAACGCATAAATTTTTCTTAGGCAGTACATCTCTCATGTGATGATCATCATCACATCCATCACCAAGCCCCTCGTTACTTCTCATTGTGATAGGGATCAAGGTTAACAACAAAATGTTTGTGATAGGGATAAAGAGCTGGCTTTAATTGATTGTGATTCATATCCCATCAACCTCGTTTTCACACCTTGTCTCACTGATGATCGTAATTGTAATCTTTCATCCTGAGAGTGATACATATTATCTCCTTCAGGTTTTTATCTCTTCATGTGATGGGTCATTAAAAAGTGGAGACACCGAGTTTTGCCACAAGAATTTGATGTGTCAAACACTACTTATCGGATGATAGAAACATTTTGGCAACCGATGAGTCCCCTATATTTTAATCAATTGATCGTGATAATAATAATATAGCTAAAATGCTCAATTTTCCTAAATTATCCTCAATTGCGCCTCTTAATGATGAGGAAGGGGAGATTTGTTAGTCCACTTTTTAGGTTCAGATGCCTTTGTGCGGCAAGAGCTATCCGTTGAGCTATAGAGCATTTAATGCCGCTACAACAGATTTAATGACTGTTAGATCTCGAGCAGCTCAAGATCCAACAATCATCAAGCTTGCTGCAGCCGCATTAAATGCTCTACAACTCAATGAATAGCTCTTACCGCCCATATGCCCCTTCTATAAGTCTGAGATATTTCCAGATAAGACGAGTCTTCATGTTCATGTTATGTCAAATATTTTGGTTAATAAGTGGAATTCTAGAAAATCTATATATAGAGTTTTATTTGTTGTATATAACTTGAGCCAATTTTTTTTAGTGCACTTGAACAAATTCCTCTTCAGATTATGTTGGATACCTATTAATATATTTTCCCTAGGTCATGTTGATAAGTTATACTTGTCACTGTCGATGGGAAACATCGTTATGTAATCATGCCCAAGCTCTACCTTAGCGACACATTTCTCTACCTCACATCAAGTTGTCCTCATAACATGTAGTAGATATGTAGTGGACCATTATTGAAACTCATTAAAATATTTGTGTAACTTGTCTCATAGGTGGAAACCAACTAAGTGGTTGTCCACTAGAAATCGAAGGATCTGAGTGAGATGAAATTTGAATTTTTGCTTCTAAATGTTGCCTCATTTATTGAAACACCCTTACTACATGCTCTTGGGTGGATATAGAAAAGAATGGGATCACATTAGTATGGTTCTAGCATATCCAAAATATAGCTTCATAGTGAATAGAGTCCTGCATAAGTTGTTCTAATTGTACCATGATAGAGAAACTATTAAGTGATGAATGTGGAAGAGGAGGAATATTGGGTATGTTATCTTTCATCTCCTCAGCATCAAACTTATCCATATCCATGTGCTCTTATTTCTTAGTATCGTCAAATCATTCATTACAACCATAGCATACACACAGTGGTTTACTACCACTTCTATTCAAGCCTGCGATTAATCCAACACTTTTTGCAACCTTTTTCCCATGCCTTATGTTCTCTGACTGGTTTTCATTGCCTTAATATCTATGGAACTATCATGAGCTTGTTGTTGTTTCTAACCTATAGAATAAAGGGTTGCTTGCATGTCTTCATTCTTCATGGAAATTCCTAAGATGTCCAAAATAGATTCCTTGGGATCATCAATGATATTGGTGTCTAGGCATTGGTAACCCTTAGTAGATTACAAAATCAACAAGTAAGATGAAGGTAGGTCATGGATCAGGCTGACGAACAGTAGAAAGGTCACGAATTAGATCTAAACAACCAATAAGGGTCACAACCCTAGCTTAAAATTCAACCAAAAGTCACAGCCTACTAACAGTCACCTTAGTAGCCTCAAATAATCAAATGGAGCCACAACCTAGTTTAGAAGTCATCCAAGAGGTCACACCTAGGTTTAACAGTCCTTAGAAAAAAACACGGTTTAGTATAAACAACCCAAATAGATCACACCCATCTCAAGGAATCCCACAAGCAGTGAACAAGTGGTCACAACTAGGTTTAGCAGCCCTCAAATAAATCACACCCAGCCTTAGCAGTCCATAGAAAAGTCATGGTTCAATCCTAGTTAGCCTACCTAGTGTCACGACTTGTCAGTAACATCTTGAACAAGAGGGAGGAAACCTTAGATGCCTGAGAAAGAGGTGAAGATTACTCAAAACCACTAGTAACATATAGTACAAAAGGATAATAGTCTAGCAGGATATGGGAGATGGTGGCGGCCGATCAAAAGAACAGTGAAAACCCTAGATGCCAAGAAAATGGAGCAGCAATGAGCCCTACAACAGACAATGGATCATATATCTTTTTTTTTCAAGATGCCTCACAAATGAAGTTTAAGACTTGAATTTATAATCTTAACATGCCTTCTAGAAGGGTCACTTAACTACCTTAGCTTTTAGGATATTTACCAATCATAACATTAAAATAATATTAAGTTGATTTAGTAGGGTACCAATGGTCAAGTGGTCATACAAAACAAAAACAATATCAAAAAAGGTCAAGTCATCATAACAAAAGGGTTAAGGTACCACAACCAAGATGGGTGTTAGGACCAATAGGGAAACATAAGACCAAGAGTCAACGAGAGGGGTCACATCAACGTGTAATTTTCTAGGGCAATATGGACTAAATTTTTTCACAATCTGATAGAGTGGATAGAAGTTTCATGGGGCCCAAAATCCTTGGCACAGTATTATGAACTTCGTAAAAAGTTTTAGTAGCTTACTGATGAAATTCTTCACATGGAATGGACTGTAGTAATCTCTGTACTGTGGCATTGGATAACCTTCCAGTACTTACTACTGATGATGTGGGTGGATGATTTGGTATTGTTTATCAAGTATATATGCATATAATTTTCATATCCTTCAGCCCAAATCTATGTATACAAACACTTGTAAATTATTGAAGCATAATACTAAAAAGGTAACAATGTTATAGAAGCAATAACTCAACATTTGAAATATGATACAAATGGAAAAACAATGTTTACATGACTGAATTTAGTGATTGGACAGATCTGGAGATGTTTGCACTTGGAACAGTATAGATAATTCTCCTGGATGCTATAATGATTTCCACAAGGTCTGAATGTCAATAATACTAAATGCTGAAAATGTCTTATTTTATAAATAAATATCAGACTTCCTGTAGTAGATCCAACACAATCTGGAATAAGATACATATTTATCCCTTTTACTGTAGACAACCCCCTTTTGAAACACAACAATGAAACAAGGCATATAAATACCCTTGTATCCCTTCATGATAATGTATTCTTCCCAAGAAAAAAACCTACAACAGTGCACCCTTCCACTAGGTGTCACTCTTCTAGCAAACTCACGCCCAGACTATCATATGCTCCTACAAAAACTCAAGCAACCCTTTCTTCTCACCTATATATGAAAGGGTTGCTTGCATTTCTTCATTCTTCATAGGAATTCCTAAGTTGTCCAAAATAGTTTCCTTGGGAAAATCAATGATATTGGTGTCTAGGTATTGGTGGCCTAAATGTTTGGTATACATGCAAATTTTGTTTTATCAAACCCAACCCATTCTTATGTCCAAAAAATGTAGGATATCATAAAATGAATCTGACATAGTTTGTTGTTGGATTGACTCAATAGATTTTTACCCCCTTCAAAAGTCCAATATCTTGGCTCAAACACGCTTTGAAGTATTTCTCTAAAAATTTAACTAAGTTAGAGATAGGTTGCATTAACACAACCAACAATGTTTGAGGCTATGAAGGATGGCCTAATGGCTCTATTGGCTCTAAATAAAAATACAAGCTAGCCTTAGGCTCTTTCCACTTCTTTTCCATCTTTACTTTGATCACTACTTTCTTGGTCAACAGATTACAAGGGGGACAAAATACTTCAGGAAATATATAAGTGACCCCTATCATCATATGGAACTTGTGGACTTCTAACCATGAAAAAAATACTTATCTATATGGTTTCTATCAAGTATAAAGGATGTCCAAAATTTTTGAACTCATCGGAATCAGAACTCCACAAATGCATCCAAGTATTAACTTGTGACATGTTGAACCATAACTTGCTTGCATGCACATTCAATAATGTTTGTCCAATCCTCATGACTTGATTGGTGGCATTGATCATTTGATCATGCGATGTGGTGAATGATCCATCATTGACATACTTTTTTTAGGATTCCTTACACCTCCATGAATCACTTATAGGGAAAGCTTAGTTTTATATAGTGTTGCATACAAATCAGGAACCTATGGTGGCATTCACTTTTGCATGGTGAAGGCTAATACTTGGGTGCATTTGTGGAATCAAACCTCCACAAATGCACCCAAGTATTAACTTGTGACATGTTCAACCATAACTTTCGTGCATGCACATTCAACAATGTTTGTGAAATCATCATGACTTGATTGATGGCATTGATCATTTGATCACGCCATTTGGTGAATGATACATCATTGAAAGAATTTTTTTGGGAGTGCTTGCACCTCCATGAATCACTTATAGGGAAAGGTTAGTTTTATCTAGTGTTGCATACAACTCAGGAACCTATGGTGGCAATCACTTTTGCATGGTGAAGGATAATACTTGGGTGCATTTGTGGAATCAGGTTAATACTTGGGTGCATTTGTGGAATCATGCCTCAAAAAATGCACCCAAGTATAACATGTGACATGTTGAACCATAACTTCTGTGCATGCACATTCAACAATGTTTGCGCAATGCCCATAACTTGATTGGCGGTGTTGATCATTTGATCATGTAATTTGGTGCATAATCCATCATTGAAAGAATTTTTTGGGAGTCCTTGCGCCTCCATGAATCACTTATAGGGAAGGGTTAGTTTTATCTAGTGTTGCATACAACTCAAGAACCTATGGCGACCTTCTCTTTTGCATGGTGAAGGCTACCGACAAATACCTAAAACTATAATATTAAGTTGATGCATGGGAACAAGCACATGCCTATAGAAACTCATTCATGAGAAACTTGCATCAATTCAAATTGAATGGCATAAATGCATAATTTCACCTTTGAGATGGTATCCAATGTTTACTCCACCTTGGAAGACTTGAACATGATATTATAGCTAATATTATGCAACCTAAATTGCACCTATTCATTCTTAAAATGGTTAATGATTATCATGTGACCCCATATTTTTGTCTTGTAGTTGTGATACATACTAGGATCTCCTTTGTCATAGTCATGTTTCCTAACACCCTAAAATGCATTCATAACATCCTCACCTTCCATGGAAAGGATAGTTAAATAAATAATATCTTGGACATGGATGGGATATTCTCCGATCCAACTAGAGATCATTCATGTGCATCCGATTGATCATAAATTTGGTGCTCTTTGCCGCTTTCCCCTAACTTCCAAAAGTTCGAAGCTCTAGAAAACTTGTGAGAGAGGAATCCTTCAAGGGCTTGAACACAGGAAACCAAACTGTAGCAATTTGTGTAGAATCAAATAGAATATGGTCCATGTATATTGTTGGCTTCATATCAATAAATAGGTCCCTATATGTGAATTTTTTATCCACGATCCTAGTCTACTCCAACTTCCAATATAAGTCACCCATTTTCTCCACTTAGGGGCCATAAACTCTAGTGGAATGACTTCCTTGGATCTAATGGAAAATGATTTGGTTCTAGATGTATTAACCATGTCTAAAATCTTTGTTTGGTGCAAAATCACAACTAAAAGTCAAGCATGGTGGATACTGTTACCACTAACAAATAAAGGTTCAATTGCTCTAGGCTATAGTGTGAATAATACTTATGTAAATGAAAATAAAGTGGAGAGATAACTTTTGGTCAGTAGTTTTTTTTATTCTCATGAATAGTACAAATGTTTTGTTATATGATTTTATGGCATTTCTATTAGTGTTTGTGTGGATGTGATATTTCAACTAGTTTTCCCATTATTCTATTTCTACCCTTTCTTTCTTTTTACCTTTTATCAAATGTAGATGAATATATAAATATGGAAATTATTCTATTGAAATTTCTAAAGATGACAATGCTTATTGTGTTGTAGATGGAAAATATGACAAACCTAGAGGGCTCTATCCAATGTTTGCACTTATCAAGACTAAATCAAATTTATCTTCTATCTTGGATATTTTCTATATGAGTAGACCACATTAGATGTATTTAGTTGTAAAATATATGTGAAGGAATTTCAGTTTGGTATTTACTATGGCTTTGTATGCTTAATTCATAATAAATTCATTTATGGTATGTTATTTGGACTAGGTATTGGGTCTTCTTGGAGGTAGCCATTAATTAATGATAAAACCATAGGGACAGAAAAGATGAATGACAAACCCACAACAAATAATGTTTTTGTTGAGATGTCAGACTTGTTAGATACTAGTGAAATGATCATGCTTGCACACGGAGGTGTGACACTATCCAAATATACTCATACCAAAACAACATCAGCTACTGTAGATATATTGGGCGATGAATACTTACCTACTAGATATGAAGGAAGCATTGTGAATATAAAAGAGGATCATTTTGTTGGGTTGTTGATTAACAATGAAGGATATGATGGCAGTGACTCTATGAATAATATTTTCTTAGGATTGGTGCTTGGTAAAAATAGTGAGATGGAGAATATTGATACATGAATATTAAACAAGGAAAATTGCATTTTCTTTAGGGATTTTGATAAAAAAATATAGAGCAAAGTAATATCAGATGTTTTGTACAATCACAAATATTGGTTGTTGTTTTGGTTCTCTGTCCAATCAATCTCTATCAGAGAGTTATCATTAGACTGTGAATTCTTGGAATGCTTCTGCTAATGATCCAAGAATGGCACTTCAGTTTCTTCAGTAGAACCATCCTACAATATATTAGGCTCTAGATAGTTTACAAATCTCCCAAGAGATGGGTGTGAATTCATCACCTCTATTCTTGGTCGATTCTTTCTACAACATGCCACAGAATATGACAATGCATCAAATGTTTCCTTTATAGACAATGAACTTTGGGCCAATTGGAAACTCTCTTGCTTAGCAACAACTTAGTAGATGCAATGGCTAAATTTCAAATTTTGAGAATGGGAGTGGGTTAAAAAACAACAGATTTTATGGATACTGATTCTGGAATGGGAAATGGTCTTACTCCTACCATTTCATATGGTTTTGAATTTTTAGGTGATCCAATACCTAGCCATGTTTCAACTACAGACAAACAGGAGTATGTAATGTCCTCTTGTACATAAGCATAAAAAACACCTATTAACCTATTTAATTCCCATAGGTTCGAGCGGGTATTAAGGAAAAAGGGAATTGAATAAGAACATTTAATACCAGGAGAAGATCAAAAAATTTATTCAGTATTATTAAGTCATCAGTATAGTAAAGAGGGCCATCAGATTTAATATCATAAATCATGCAAAGCATGCAAGCCTTATTTCTTCAGGCTTGAGTTAAAGAGCAATTAGAATTGCATGCATGAAAAAAGTAAAGTGAAAACCCTAAAAGTGACATACAAACCCTAAAATTTACATGTTAACCTAAAAGATATATAAGAAGGTTAGTTGAACCAAAAGGACATCTATGATCATTATTATCTTTGATTTTGGTTTCTAGAGCAGCAACATCAGTAGCCGTAGCAACAAGTTGGGATTGGGAGAGTGATCCAACAACTAACAGGTGTTTTCGGCAGCGAAATATGTCTTCCCTAATCACTTCGGGATAGAACATTTAGATCTATCATCATCTTTTCACCACATTCATTCTTCTTCAAAGATCTATCATACAAAGAAGGACATTACTACAGGGTCATGCTTTACTATTGGGAAATAGTTGGAAAGACCCAGAACAATTCGTTGGGATTCAGAAACTCATCATTCCTTCCGTATGTTAGTATCATTCTTCTCAGTAGGCTCATATCACTATACTGGGTGATTATCAGGCCATCCTTTGCACACCTAGAGAAACTATCAACAAAAAACGTGGAAAAGAGGGGCACCTTCCTCTTCAGGAAAATCAATTGGCTACTGATCTTAGAGGATGCAAATATTATGCATGTCTCATCCAATCTCTTCATATAGGCCATACCACTAGTCCTAGAAAGTCCCAACATCATCGACCAAGTAGCATATGTTCCGAGGAGTTTTATATCAAAAGAAGGACGTTTTTATTGCTGCATGGGTGTCACCTCTGAGCTGGCATCACGTTTTTGAATATTTGGTGGATGCATGGCATGCATGTCTTTTGTATACTAAAGAGTCTTCATAACTATAAATATTGGCATGTTATTCAAATATTGCTGAGTCATATTCCCTATTTTATCTCTAGATCTGCTATATTTTAGGGTTTTTTGGCACGACACTTATTTTGCATGCAAATTTTATTATATCTCAAACAAACCTAAAACACATAAACCACAAACATATTATCAAAAAAAGGGTAGAATATCAGTTGGGATATTACAGAGTATTCCTGTATGTCAGCCTTTTTGGAATAATGAAGATGTTCTATAAATAAGAGGTCTGATTTCTCATTTATTTATTATCTCAATCATTGCTTGAGATCTCTCATCCTTGGCGCAAGGAAGAGAAAGAATACATGTGCTACTATTTATGCTCTTACTTTGGCGTTGTTATTTATTTGGGATCTCCCTCTCTTGGAGTTAGTTCATGGATGTCATGCGATCGATACTTTTTATCATGCATATGTATTAGGGCTTTTACATGCTATTGAAACCCTTGTGGATTAGGTTTGTTCATCGTTTGATTGTACTTGGTTTTATGAACATAATTCTTCTAATAAAGGCTGGCTGGTTTTTCCTAAGTTTGGGTTACCTATATATCAATCTCTTATGTCTATTGTGTATGGTTATCTTTGTATGATTCCTTTATTACGCTGCAATTATGGTTAAATTTTCATTGTATAAAATTATTCAGTGATAAAATGTGATTAATATATCAAAGCTAATAATTATCAGTTCTGAAAATAGCTAAATAGTCATTGAATATGGATGATATGCATTGAAGATGAATGTTTTTTATGTAATGGTATAAATCTGTCACAAGAAATGTGGATTGGAAGATGACTTAGTATTTGAATAAATTCCACAAAAGATCAAAAAATTGTAAAAATTGCAATTTGTTATAATATATGCCTTGTAATAATATTTTTGTTTACAATATTCTTGGTGTCAATCTCTTTGGCCGCTCTTTAATTTGGGCTTAAGGCTTCAGTATTAGGTCTCTTTTCCAACACTTTCCCTTCGTCAAATGTCACAAAATTCTTGAACTCTTTTCATACTTTCTAATATATTTATGTTCATTCTTAAGAGCTTTGGCACTCTGACAAGAAAATACCCCTAAGATAAGATTCATCATTTGATTAACATATTGTAGAATACCATACTTCGTTGACTTAGAAGAACTCAATTTTTGAATGACCACTTGCAAGAAGACACATATAAGTGCTCGCAAATCACTTTGTTTTTCTTTTCCTTCTGATGATAGTTTCTACATTTCTAATGTTTCATTAAACTTAAGCATGATGATAGGAACAAGATGCATAACAATAGGAGCTGTCTTTAGTTGAACATTGGACAACCTCATTCAATGTATCATATCTTGTAGTCCGTAGCCTAGATAGACTGTCGCAATTTCCTTCAGCAATAGAGTAATGTGAGATTCTGTTGGAGACTTTGCTGGCTGTCCTGAATTTCTAGATTGCATATACATGTAGAATGGTTCCTATTTATTTGTTGCTTATAATTAGTTTGTAAAATGTAGTTTTTGTGCTATTGAATTTACATAATAATGTTTTAGTTGATGCAGATCTAAAATTTTGATAGGTGATTTGTAGACTTTGAATTTTGTAGTTGCAAGTTGTATTTGCATTTACATTTGCACATTTTATTTGTATGCATAGTTTTGGAATATGTTGGGTGGTATAAGGAAATTTGCATGGGTAGTGGAAAATCCACTTAGAGGTGAAGGCATGGGCTCTTTTATATATTGACACAAAACCCAATGGTGTTTTAGTGGCATTGTTGCTACTATTCTTACTTATAGGAAAATGACACTTGGAGGCACTTAGAAAAATACTTGAAATTCTTGTAGAGTGTGACAAACAACTAAATCCATATGTGAGCATTGTCAATGATGAAACTACTACAAAACTTAGTGGCATAAACTATAAAAAGGGAGGTGTGGTTGTCACTTTTGTGAGATTATGGATGGTAATTACCCTTTCCCTACTTGGGTAGTTTTAGCATGCATGGAAATGATGGGTCACACCCATGGGTATGCATTAGGATTGATTCTGCATGCTAAGACTATCTATAACAGGTTTTTAAATTCAATGTTTGGCTTAACGCTGACACCACTTTCTAATTTCTGCTGACTTGGCACACTCAAATAATACATCATCTTGGTGTTGGTGGTTGGTCATTATCTAAGCATAGAATATCGATCATGCATGACCTGTATCTAATCTTTCTATTCCATGGGGTTGTTGGTTTAGTTGTATCCAACAATACCTAACTTGACATAATAAAAATATCCGGTGGTATGTAACGTATCTCAACAATATATAATAGTATATAATAAAAATCATATTGTTTTTCTTCATATCTGATATGGTTTCCTTTTCTTGGTGACTAGGTAAATATATTCGTATGAGTTCTAAAAGGTGACAATTAAAAATAAAGAATCCCACCTAACTCTCCTCAATGCAAGATACAAGATGATACCTAGTTATAATACTTGCAAACCTACTTGCTTGTTCTTGATACTTAACATGTGGTACTTGTTCTTGAGAATAATTAACATACAACTAGCTCTCATGACTTAACTATTGGACTTGTACTACTTAATACCTAATGTTATGAAACTTGACCAGTTCATTCCTACTTTTGTTGATCTAATACAAAGTCCTAAAGAAATAAATCATAAGGAGGATCTACACTCCAAATGAAAAGATAAGGGTTAAGTATCTGAAAGTGTAGTTGTAGTATTGTTGGGAGTTAGTGCCAAGGTTCTAGACTGTAGTTATAGGCTGGTTTAGTCCTTAATAATACTCTATTCCTAGACTTCAAGTTAAAAAGCATACATATAAGTTTATAATGTTTCTACTTATCGTTTATAAATCTTAATACGTATACTAATCTAAATCCTACATATAAGAATTTCTATCTTAATACTTTCTATAAACTTATACTAGAAAAAAATATCCTACTTTTTATACCAAAAATATAAGCCTATCTAACAAATACTAATGAGTTCCTTATACCAACTAATAACTAAAGGAGAAATAATTCCTAATCTATCTAATCCCTTGACTTCCTAATTTTAATATTATTTGTTGAGCCCTTCCTAGAATGAAGACCAAACTATATGATGGCATGAGCAGAATCCAATAAGACCTTTCTACTCATGACTTAAATGAGGTAAACTCAAATGATGATAGTGAAAGGACCAAGGAATACCCAATATTTAGTAGGAGACTTAAGCTTGGTACTTATAAAAATGCAAGACATTAACTATATATTTGTAACATCTCCAAAATTCATAAAAACAAAAAATATTTAAATAAAGCTCTAGCTGTAATTATAAAGGATAATTAAATCCAAAAAATCTTTAACTTGTTTTTGTAGTTGTTTATTCGATGCACATAAATGACATATAGTGACAACATTATGGCATGACTTACCGTTATGATGACACTACTTTACTTGTCGTCAGTTTATGTAACAATGCTCTGTTTATTTTATGTCATTTACAGTTGGTGTAATTATTGGTTATGTTCTATATTTACTTGTTAACCTTCTTACGAAGTTAGGAGGATGGATCCCATGGTCTTACTTAGCTCTCTGGCTAACACAAGGCTACTATAATATTTTTGCAGGTGACATTGCTTCAAGTTTTCCTACTTGTGTTAACACATCCTAATCCCCACTAAGGGTAAGCAAGGGCTTACTTAAGAGCATACACTATCCTAAGTGAAAAGGCACCCAAGCGTTGGGTTTATGCAATAATAAAAACAACTATAAGCTTTAAGAACTATGGATTCCATGGTGCCCATTCGATGGTTTTGAAACTATAGGGATGTAGGTTGACATTTAGATTTTTAATGTGACATGGTATTAGGCCATGTGATGGTTTTAATTCTTCCAACTGTAACGCATGTAAGATCAATACGCAAAACCCTAGGGTTTAATGCTCCTCGTTTTTCGTTGTTGGTCTTGTCGCTATGTTAATTTGTCTTTGGCACCGTAGAGAACGGAAGAACGGGTTGAGATCTTGGCTTCTAGACCCTTGGCCTCGGCCTCACACTCTTGACTATGAAAAATGGCACCATCATGTTGGTAACAGTTTGGCTCATAAGCTGGGTAGATTGTCTGCATTGTTCCCTTGGATGTCAACACCACGCCTTCTCCTATGCAGGTAAGTTTCCTTGGGTTATATTATTTTCTTACTGTGATTATCTTGGTTTATAATTTTGTTTATTATTATTATTTAAACCTGCGTTGTTTGATTTGCATGAGACTTTCACTGGGGTTGATGCGTGGATAAAGATCTGGTCTTCGTGGTTGGCATACGATCTGGTAAGACCTGGAACTTCCATTCCTTTCTCTTGTGACTTCGTTGGTTATGTCTCCGCTATGTCATGGTTGGGTCTACAATATCTAGAGTTGGGATCATTTTCTGTGTGTTCTTTCGTTGAACCGGTAAACCTTTGAGGTTCTGCCTATGGCACTTTCAATCGTTTGTAAAATTTGGTCTCCCTTTGACCATGGAGTCCAAAGGGGATTGTGATATAATGATTTTCCTTAGTCTTAGTTTAGATACGAGCTATTACAGATCTTTGTGAAGAATGCCTTGAATTTGTGAAGTAGAGAGCAACCGACTGCTAGTATGTGTGCGAAGATGTATTAAGTGTTTTAGTTGAAATGTATCGATGTAATGTTAACTGTTTGGACCTTCAGTTTTGTTTGGTGAATAATTCTCTTGGTTATAGTTATTTTGGTGTTGAGACATTATTCAATAGATTGTAAAATTTTTTGATTTTGGTTATAAGAAATACCGTGAGGGTTTTTACTACTTCTTGGTAAATTTACGGCATGCGAGGCCATTGCTTTGTTTAGTTTGTTTTTTAACAAGACAGGGTAAAGCTCTATCAAACAAAATTGTGGATTAAAAACTACAAGGCTAAAGTGTTGACAAAGAATCGATGTTTGTCCGTTAATACTCTTGTTTCTATTTGGTTGCGAAGAAAACTAATAGGTCTTGACCCTTGACTTCTATAAGAGTTAATAGATCACGTCTATACATTGATTTACTTCCCCAGAAAAAATGATGAGGACTTAAGGCTGTGAGCCCAAAGTGATTTTGGACATTAGATAAGGTTACTGTGTCTAAATTTTTAAACCAACATTTTATTGGTTGGATATTAACATGAAAACATGTAGCTGTTTATGTGTTTCATCACTACTACTGTTGTTTAGCTTAGATTGTATTCTAACACTTGTGGATTTTCTTAAACACTTAATACGGGAACAAAAGGGTCTTTCAGCTCTGAAGAGATAAAAGAAGTGTAAGGGGTTTTGAACCCATGATCTGTTTTTCTCTGTATTGGTTTATACCTCTTGGTTATTTACATACTCTTATAATAAATGTTGAATAAAAGGCACCGCTGTTACTACATAACTTGTGAAAAGGGTTATGCTTATCCATGGGGGCTTCACTTGTTGGCCAATATCCTATCACGTTAGTTCATATTGTGGGTTTTAAGATGATAAAAAATCGAACCAATATATTGCAGGTATTGGGGGGATGAGGGGTTGAAGGTGGGGGTGGGTAGGGTGGTTTAAAAGGATTGAGGTATAAAAAGGGGTTGGGAGGAGGTTTTAAGTATTGGGAGGGGGTTTCAACAAAAAGAGTTTGGGTCAATATCTCTCAAAATTAAGGGTATTATTTAATATCCCATGATCGCACATGCTATGTGAGAGGTTCACTAACTAAAGTCCCCGTGTGCTTATCTTTGTTGATAAATTACAACTTGGAGTCAATGTTTAGGGTAATAGGTATTATTAAGTTTATACTATAGATATATAAAATATATACTTAGTAATAAGTCAGTTTATGTAAAGGTTTTATTAGAGTCTTTTAAACCCTAGTTCTTTAACTTCTGTATACTTATTAAGCCTTTTGGCTTTGTAGCTCCGAGCTTAAACTTTCTTTAATGTACACAAAACTAGAAAGGAAAATATATGTATAAAATGTACTTTCTATGTGAACCTGTTAATACTAATTGATAAATGATAGTGTATTGAAGGTTTTGGAATTAGGTTAGAAACTTAGTAATTTAATATGATTCAAAGTATATTCAGCAAAAACTAGATGAACATAATGCATTTTTTACAAGAGTTATCCTAAACTATGATTGTAATGACTGAACTTAAAGGCGAAGTATAATAATGAGTTCATAAAACTTATTATAACCTCATAAGAAAATATCTACTAAATTTCTTTTATAAAACAATTTTATTATAATACATTTACCATTAATCTCTGAAGAAAACTAAGGCATACTTCATAAAACAATAATACAGAACTATGATCTTTTTAACTTGTCCTGACTTAAAAGCAGTCACTATCTCATAGAATCCATCAAAATTCATAAACTTTCAAATAAAGATTTAGAATGAAAACACAGATAAAACAAAACAACTTAGAACTCGGATAAATTTGCAGAAGGGGGACACACACCCAAAGGAGACTGTTCCTCCCAACCATCTCCTGAAAGCAGCCAAGATCACTTGCTTTAGGACCCCTGAGCCCATTCACTGAACCAATAGGACAAAGATGCTATGTAATAGCACACACAGAACTCTCTGCAACTTAGCACTCAATAGCAGACTTAACTCATCAATTTCAATTTAGAGATCCCCTCATCGAATTCCTTGTGTGCCCAACTTTTCATTTTGCAGTAGTCACAAGGGTCATTCACTTGGAATAGAATGTAGTGAGCCTCCTTCTCAATTCGATGGCATTTATAAGATTTCCTAGGTCTTTGGGTCAATTTTGAAATTAAATGAGCCACCTGCTGAGTTCCTCCTCTCATGGAACATGACCACAATTTTAGGGATTTTGCTTCTTGCAACAGCTAGAAAGTGAAATGCTAGTGCTGCCACTTGTCATTTATCCTTTTACAACTGCTCATTCCTCCTAGTGGGTCAGTGAACACTCTTTCAACAGTCACCTTTGGATAGGCGTCTCTCCATTTAATTATTTAAATAAAAAAAATTCAATTATAGTCATCCTTGAACAACTTGGTCATAAATTTTTACAATAATTTTAATATAATATTTTTCTCAAATACATAAAAATATTTATTTTTCTGTTCTAGGTGGGTTACAAACACCCCCCCTTAAGCTCAGGATAATCCTCGATGTTGCTTAACTTTATTCTGAGTCTTCCTGGAACAGAGCTGGATATGCCTCCCGCATATGAGTCTCTAATTCCCAAGTTGCTTCATCTAGACTAAGGTGTTTCCATTGCACCTTTACCTATCCAATGGTGTAATTTTGGAGAAAATTTTCCCTCCTGTCGATAATATAGTCCGGTTCCACCTAAAAATATCCTTCGGGTTCTACCTCAATAACATTCTAGTTGATCACATGAGTATCATCATGCACATACTTTTTCAATATGGAAATATGAAATACATTATGTATTCTAAGATTAGGTGGAAAAGCTAACTGATATGCCACTGGTCCAACTCTTACCAATATTTCGAATGGTCTAGAATACTTGGGTGCTAATTTAGCACAACTCCCCAGCTTAAAGGATCTCTTTTTGGGTTTTACCTTGACAAATACATGCTCACCTACTTGGAACTCTTTCTGAGTTCTTTTAAGGTCTGCATGACTCTTTTGGCTATCCTATGTAGTTTTTAGATTGCTTTGTACATGTTTCACTGTTAGTTCTAGTTATTTTAACAAGTAAGGTCCTAACATCAATTTGTCAACCAGAATACTCCATGAGATGGGAGTATTACATTTCCTCACCATACAATATTTCAAAAGGACTAAGTTTAGCTGAAATTTGATAATGATTATTATACACAAATTTGACTAAGTGCAAATAATCTTCTCATTTCTTGGGATAGTCTCTAACATACATTCGTAACATGTCTTCTAGAACTTGATTGACTCTTTTTGTTTGTCCATTCGTTTGTGGATGAGAAGCGGCACTGCAATTCAATTTAGTATCTAGTACTTTAAACAATGACTTCCAAAAATTACCAGTAAACTTAGGATCTCTTTCAGAAATTATTACCTTCGGAATTTCTTGCAACTGAAAAATTTCCTTCATAAAGATGTCAGCAATGTTAGCAGCCTTATGAGTTGTTTTAACAGGTATAAAAGGTGATGCCTTTCTTAGTTTTTCTACCGCTAACATTATAGAATCCTTTTGTTCTCATTTTTAGGCAATCCAGTTATAAAATCAAGACCGATAACTTCCCATTTCCAATTTGGAATTAGAAGTGGTTGCAAAATACCTGCTTGGTGTTGATGTCTAGCTTTACCTTTCTGACATTCTATACACTTGGCTATATATTCAACAACTTCGTTCTTCATATTAGGCCAAAAATACTAATTTCTTAACATTGTTATCATCTTTTGACACGGGGTCTTCACTTAGTGAAACCATGTCATAGCGCCTTCATTCATGGGATATTAGATAATACCCCTAATTTCACCTGATAATGATAATTACTTACAAAAATCATTTTGTTGAGCCTTCCTCCCAATACATATTTCCAATTAAAAAAACCCTATTTTTACAATATTTTCCTTATTTTTACTAGAAACCCCTTCTTATACCCCCCAATACCTATAAAACCCCCATACCCTATTCCCCGCCCCCAATACCTACAATATATTGACCTTATTTTTCACAATTAAAAACACCCCTTTATGAATGAACATGATAAGATATTGCTGAACAAAGTGAATCCCCCGTGTCTTTTGATAACCTAGATGTCTAGAATAAGGACTTTTATGTACTTCATTTAAAATAAAAAATTTAATTTATGGTATATTAGGCACATAAAGTCTGTTCTTATACATCATCAAGCCTTTTTTTGTTTAAATTGTAATCTGTCTTCAAATTTTCAGATTCAATATCAGTTGCTTTTTCTCTTATATTTTGGTATTCCTTGTCTATTTTTATTCCTTCTTCCAATTTATCATCTAATTCTGTTTTGTAATTGCTAATGGCAGCTATAGAATTCGTTATTGCATTTCTGCTTAAGGCTTCAACCACTTTGTTTTCCTTTCCTTTGATGTGTTTAATCTCAAAATCATATTTGTTAAGGAAATCTAACCATCTAGATTGCCTTGCGTTCATATTTTGTTGATCAAACAAATATTTCAAGCTTATGTTATCAGACATTAACAAAAACCTTTTACCAATTAGATGATGACGCCACATTTTCAGAGCATGAATTATGGCAGCCAACTCTAAATCATATGTTGCATAATTTTTTTCATGTGTTTTTAGCTTCCTTGATTCATAAGCTATTACATGACTTTCTTGTGTTAGTACTCCACCAAAACCTTCATTGCATGCATCGATGCACACAAAAAAATCTTTGTCTCGATCTGCTATTTTTAGTATAGGTGCAATAGTTAATAATTCTTTTAATTTATTAAAAATTTCTTCACACTTTTGATCTGAGACAAAACTTTTTTCCTTTTTCTACAAGGATTTTATGGGATTTGTGATCTTCGAAAATCTTTCTATGAATTTCCTGTAATCACCCATAATTCCCATGAATAATCGTACATCTGTTACATCTTTGGGAACATGCCATTCAATTATTGATTTTATCTTATCAGAGTCTATTGGTATTCCTTCCTTGGATATCACGTGACCTAGATATTGTATTTTATCTTTGAAGAATTTACATTTACTAAACTTAACATATAGTTTATGTTATCTCAGAACTTGTAGTATTATCTGCAAGTGTTCATCATGTTCTTCTTTCATTTTTGAGTAAATTAATATGTCATCTATGAAGATGACTACAAATTTTACTAAGTATTTACTTAATACATTGTTCATTAAGCACATAAAAGTTTATGGAGCATCCATTAGCCCAAAGGGCATAGCTACAAACTCATAATGACCGTATCGGGTTCTGAAAGCAGTTTTAAAACCATCTTCGTCTTTAATTCTGAATTGATGATACCCAGATCTCAATTCTATATTTGAAAATATCATCGCTCCGCGTATATGATCAAACAGATCATCGATGCGGGGCAAAGGATAATTGTCATTTTGTTTAGTTGATGGTAGTCTATACATAGACGTAATGTACCATCTTTCTTTTTAACAAATAAGATAGGTGCTCCCCAAGGGGATACACTTGGTCTTATATATATTTTTTCTATCAGTTCTTGTAGTTGTAATTTTAATTCGTTAAGTTTTAAAATGTTCATTTGATAAGGATCCTTTGAATTAAGTACAACTACTGGTACTAACTAAATAGTAAAATCCATATCTCTCTTTGGAGGTAATCCTAGAATTTCTTAGGGGAAAACATCTGAGAAATCTTGTAAGATTGAAATATCATCAAATTTCAACTTATCTTCTTTATCCATGTGTTCATTATTTATTATATGTACATCGAAAACTTCACATCCTTTCCTTACAACCTTTTTCATTTGTAATGCTGATATTTTTCTAACAAAAACTTTCCTAGGTATCCCTTTGTCTGTAATTCTTTCTCCTCTATCATTTAAAAAAGAAATTTTTTCTCAAAACAATTCAAAACTACTTGATGTATTTCCATCCAATCCATACCTATTAAAGTGTCATAAGAGCCTAATGGTAATATATTAAGATTTACTTTAGTTTTGAACTAACTCATAAACATTTCACAACTTTCAACATAATTAAATACTTTTCTTTTGGTTCTTGTAGCTAACTGAACCAACCAAGAATTTTCAAACTTTTTCAAAGATAAATTGCATTTTTCTGCTAAGCTAGGTGACACATAGATTAAACTAGAACATGGGCCAATAAGAATAGAAACAGGTTGGTTTTGTATCATACATTGTATTTCCACCATGGAGGTTTAATGATCATCTTGTCGATTCTCCAAGGCTGCATTGATTCTGGGCATTTAATTTGCTACGTCACCAACCTTTTCTTCCTCTTGGATTGTATGCACATTGCTGAAGTTCCCATTTTTGTTTGGACAATACTTTTCATAATGAGGTCCCTGACATTCCTAGCACTTTACAAGTTCCTTATGTTCATTGTTTTTAACATAATTATTAGGCATGCCTCTGCTTTTTGGTGCTGTAATATTTTGTTGTGTTTTACTTTTAAAATATGTTCCTTGATAATTATTCTTAGAGAAATTTCGAGAATTATTTCCGAAGCTTTTATTAGGCTTAAAACCTTTTCTTTTCTGGTCAAAGTTACTTGCTCTCCTATTCTTCTAGTTAGGTATGCTTTCTCTCTTTTTACTTTGTTCATAACAGAAGTTAGCTTTTCTCATTGCCTCTTCAAGGGTCTTTAATTTATAAAATTCAATTATGTCCTTGAAGCTAGTAGGAAAACAACTTACAAACCTCTGTATTTTAGGATTTTCCTCAATTATATATGGTACATACCTTAGTAAACTTAGTACTTTACTACTTAGCTCTTTCATTGACATGGAACCTAGTTTAAGTTCATAAAACTCTTTATATTTTTCTTCATAATATTGTTCCAGAATCAGTTTCATACTCCTTTCTTTTATCTTTTCCCCCATTGTGTATTTTGTTTAGTAATATCTGATTTAGTTCCTCCCGAGATCTTACAACTGTTTCATTATCTTCTTTCACAGTTTGTAATTCAATTTTTAAATCTTTCACTGTTTGAAGTATTTCTGAGGGTTGATTGTTTAATTCCACATAAATGTTATCTGGATTATTGTGATGGGATCCATCTTCAGCAGATGCTTCAACTCCTTCCATTTCCTGCAAAATACAATTTTATATTTATGAATAGAAATAGTTTTTAAAACATGATCAGTATATTTTGTTTCCTATTTGCATGTGAGTGAGCCAATCAGGCCTAGTGTTTGGAAACTCACTCTGATACCACATGTAACATCTCCAAAATTTGTAAAAATAACTATTTTTCAGTTCTAGGTGGGTAACAATATTGTAAAGGATTTCCTTCTATCACTATAAGGATGAAGCCTCCTAAACCAAAATAAATATAATAACATAGGTATAAGTGGAGATTTGGTAATCTCCATAGGCCCACCCAATTAGGCTCAAATTTTCCCCGATTCATGGTGACTTTAAAGTTATGACATAAAACCATATCTGCCTTGGAAAATGTTTAAGCCAACACCTTTTTGTTACACACCCTAAATACATAACTATGGTACTACTGCATGTGCTCCGATTCTTGAGATGCCTTTCATCTAAGCTCTCTAACTCTACCATACATGTAGTGACAAGCTATTCATCAGGTATATCACCATGTAGTGCAATGCTAAGTGATGGGACTAAGACCTCTTATGGCAACATAACTTTAGCTCTATATACCAATGAGTAGGTCATCATGGAGATATTCAATCTCTACTTAGTGGGACCTTAAAAATTATAATGAAAGTTTGGTAATCCCATAGTGTAGGATATATCTTGGTGTGCCAATGGTCACCTGAAGCATTAACGATGTGTTTAAGGATGGATAGTAATGTAATATTTATGGCTTCAAACTACCCATTCTCTCTATATAGTAGGGTGTGGGAAACTTATGTTTGGTGTTATACTTATCTAGGAGTCTCTTTATTTATGTAGATATGAACTAGCTTCCATTGTCAGCCACTAAGGTATGATGGACTATCAAATGATAGATAATTTGGTTTCTAATGAATTTCACAATAACATGTCCTATGAAACAACTAAGGGGCATGGACTTTACTCATTTGGTTCAATAATTAATCATGATTATGATGAACTTGTGTCCATTATAAAGGTTGCATGTATAGCTTTGATGAGGCCTAAACCCCACAATAAGATGGTGAAGGGGATTTGATTGAGATTAAGTCACAAGATGATATGTGGTACAAACTCATAAAATGCTAGTATACTTTGCATTTGTTAACATATTTTTTTTACATTTTTATTATTATTAGTGGCTAGTAGTATCCCATGTTCAAGATCTTAGTTAAGGTAGCATGCGACGCAAAGTGGCCGCCATAATCCACTATGTGCTTCTTGTAAGATAGAGTAAACCTTGGGATATTTTATGTTGCAAAAGAGGAAACCATTCAAGATTTTATTTTTATTAAAAAGTGATAGCTAGAAAAATATATTAGATACATTGTTATGATTAATGATCTCTAATCCTGCGAGATGAGAACGAGAGCTAATCTCCAACAAGAGAATCCACAATGTAACGATACCAATAAAGAGACAGTTTTGTCTCTCAATATGAAGAAGATGTAGGTGAATAAAGATTGTGGTGATCTAGATCATCAGAAGGTACCTCTATAATGGCTAAAATTGTGTGTGAAAAGGTTTAAGCTACAGTTTTAGAGATACTCTTAGGGTACTAGGTTACTTCCCTCAAAAGATGATCGTTAGGGACGTGGGGAAATCTCACTTAAAGCGATAGATGAAACTAGGAAGTTTACTTGGAAGTTCTTTTAATGTAGGACATAAATAACATGTAAGGTCTTGAAGTATCATAGAAAAAAGGTTTAAATATAATAATAATACTAAGTAAAAGTAGGATAACACAATATAAAATTTCCTTGGATCTAGTTGATAAAAATCTAGGAGATACCAAATGCCTAAAAACATTTTATACAAAGTTTAAGGCTATATACAAGCCGAGGATAAGGGCTTCATACTCTATGATGTTATTGGTATAAGTAAAGTCTATCCTATTAGTTAAATAGAATGGATATTCATCCTCAGGAGGAATATTGTAGATGCTAGTACCAACCCCTAATTTTGTCCTAGTGTCCTCAAAGTACAAATTCTAGGTGTCAAGTTTAACAATGAAAGAAGGCTCAGTGAGAGGTTTCTTACATGCTAAGGGTTATATAGGCTAGGAGTGATAACTTTGTGAGCACTTAGGAATTAAGGAATCAACAAGTTGATAATCTATGACTTGGCCCTTTAGACACTTATAGGAAATCAAATGCATGTTGAACTCCTAAAATAAGAGAATCCACTTCATAACATGACCAGACAGATAATGTAAGAGAATGAGAAGGGGTATAATATTACGGGTTTATTAACACAACATATAATGTAAGAGTATCTGTGTCGAAAACATAATATTAAGGGACATATTTTCTATGAATATATAATAGGTCTTTTAATTAGTCAAAGTCCTATTGATGTGATGTAATAAATAACACATGCTCTCTGATCATTAAACATTGAAAGTTTACACACTGGAATTATGCACATGTATTATTCTTTTGATGAGGTGTCTGTTGAGGACAAAAGAAACAACTCATCAACAATTTGGGGCATGAGGATGCAGTTCTGGGTGAACTAATAAGTCCTACAAACCATCAAGAGGCAACCATTCCCAAAACTGAGTAATTCTGGGAACATTTGGGGGACTGTAAAGTACTTAACCAACCCTAAATATCCCCAATTCTTAGTTCTAGGTGTGATTCCTAAGAATAGTTTCATGTTCAGTAGCATTGAGGTTGGTTCTGAGCAAGTTTTGGGACCTTTCCACCTATATAATAGTAGTAATCAAGATAAGTAGGAGATATGGGCGCATTCACAGACCTAAGTCAAGCATTCTAGGAAGTCAAATGGTCATGGAAAATGACCTTAAGTTAGCCCAGTATTGCAACTAGAGATTGTTAGCACATTGAGCCTTATATTTGGCCTGCTTTAGCAGTGTTTGGAGAATGATAATGACACCTAGCAGTCATAAATAATCCCTAATATAGATATGGCCAGCACTGAGTTAATTTTGGACAAATGTGTGGAAAAAAATGAGCAATGAAAATGAAATAAGCGGTGAATATAATGGTTTCCTATGTTGTATTCCATTTATTACACCTACGTCAAATCAACATGAGATGAGGAAGGTGTTCAACACAGGTGGGTTCCCATTGTCACTTGGAGTAGACCATCCCAATTTGGAATCATTATCTACTGCTATACTATTGAGATGTTCCATTTGGCAGCACCTTTGATAATTCTTGAGGCATTCCATCATTATTAAACCCTATTTTCATTAGGTTGATATGCCCTTAGAGGATTGTGAGGTCACTTGTAGACTTGAAGTGTGATCTGGACTGTTTCTTTGAGTATAAAAGGAGGTGATGATCATATTGTATGAGATAGCATCCACCTTACAGTAGTGATCAGTCTCTCTTGAGCAGGTAATATTGGATATAGAGACCTTATTCATTGACTTGAACACATTATATTCAGGCTTCCCGCCTTCTAAGAGAGGTCCATGGATCTTTATCACAATTAATTTAATGGCTATACCAAGATATGTAACAATAAAACTAGGACGAACAAAGTTCCAAATGCTTGGAATCCAAGCAATTGGCTCATAAAAAAAACCAACCAGAAGTAAGTCTTGTGAACAATAGCCCCAAATAATTCAAAGAACATTTGTCAAACAATCTCTAATAGTCAAAATAGACTCCCACACAATGATCATTGACAAAACATAGTCATCTACAAAATCATTATTCACCATATGCTCACCCCTTGGAAAGGAAACACCTCTAAGATGAACCTACAAGTGAGTTGACACCAAGAGATAACTAAGGGCATTGATAGTCAACACATAAAGATATGGATCCATAGGATAACCTTGCCTAAGACTCAATTGGCAGGTGTTACTGAGAAACAATCCTTTGCAGAAGAATAATTTAAAAGAATAGTTTGGTAGAAGTAGTGGTAATTAAGCTTAAGATGTGGCCTTAGAAGCAAACTACAAGGGAAAGCCTTGTAATCATAGATATTCCAGCAAGTGTGTTGATTCGGGCACTAAAAAAACTTGAAACAATTGTCAAATGCCTCTATTGCGGTAATATGGATCATGAGAGCAAGGTTCGCAGAAATTGGTTGTGGGAGAAAAAAACACAAACAAGGTCCTAATTTCAAATATCAAACATAAGAGAAGCAAGACAACATAAAAATGGGTTAAAAGCATAAAAATTCTTCATTTTGATAATTGGGATGACTAGAGTTGGGTTGTTACCTTTTTGGGTTGCTTAGGAGCTAGGCCATGACCCTAGTTGGACTATTGGATTTAGGAAATAATATTGTGATCTATTTGAAGCTGGGTCGTGATCATTTCCTTGGATTCCATGATTGATTTGTGACTTGATTTGGGGTATGTTAGCCTTGCTAGTATTTACTATGGTAGTTTGAGGTTTTCTTTATGTGCGTGCTTGTTTTGGTGCCTACTATGATATTTAATAATCCTTCTAGGATTCTCTAGTCCTTGTTTAACCTACTATAATAGACCAATCTTGTTTTAGAGGGTGCCTTTCTGTGTTGCCTCAGTCTAAGGATGCTAGTGTGTGAATTTAAGGCTTCCTCTACTCATTGAAAAGTGCTACCAAGTGTTTGATGTATGAATGTTCTAAAATATAGTCATTTATACCTACAAAGTTTTTTTTATAAGTTCACCCTCATTTATGTACTATTTTGGTTGACAATACAAGGTATATTTGACATTGACATGTTAAAAAATTATAAAGCAACATTGGTGAACCAAATTATAAAGAAATATTTCAGTCTTGAGTTTGATGAAGACACATGTTTCATAAAGGAGAAGATACACCACTTCTATGTGGTTGCAAATGCGTTAAGGAAGGTGGTCTCTACAAACTTACTACTGCAACATTACAACAAGAGCCAATAATTGAGAACAACTCCAAAATGCAACTATGAAACCAAAGGTAATGACGTCTGAACAATCAAACTATTGCAATTCTGAAGAAACAATATACATTGTATAGTTTTCATCTAATCCATAAAAAAAACTATGCTTTTGAAGCTTGCAATTAGATAAGCAACATGGATAATATATTGACAAAGAAGGCATATGGACAAGAAACTTGCAATTAGAATTTGCTTATAATGACAGTTAACTAGGTTAGAAGGTGACTTCAATCAATAATCCTACAAGAATCCTTGTATTTATATACAATGAAAGTTAGAAAATAAATAGCGTTACATTATGATCTTTAGAATGAGTTTCAGAAACTCAGACCCAATCACATCCTCTAAGGAACTACAACATCCCTACTAGCCAATTGATGCTCTACAACAAGTAGTTTATTTCAACAAAGCAATTCAAATGCCAAATTACTTTGCCTCTACAAAAATGGATTTCAATCAAACACAACATAAATGGCTTTTGACTGAGATGAAATGATAAAAAAAGGTATCTTGTGCACCCATGAAGACATATAGATGTGATTGATGTGGTTAATACTTATCTATGTTATAAGGTGACTTCCTTCAAGAATCCTACAAGAATTCTTGTATCCATATACAATGCAAAGTAAAAAAATAAATACCCTTACAAAATTTATGTTTTGTAGAATGATTTCCAGAAACTTAGAACTAATCACATCCTCTATGGAACTAAAACATCCCTACCAACCAACTCACGCTCTACAAAAACTAGTCTATTTCACAAAAATAATTCAAATTCCAAATTCCTTTGCTTCTATGAAAATGGATTTCAATCAAAGACAACATTATTGTTTTTTTATTGAGATGAAATGAAACAAAACAAGGTCTCTTGTGCACCACATGGTGTATACAATCATGAAGCCATATAGTTGTTACGAAGCAATCATTCTCATCTAAGAACAAACTCATCTCCAATATAGATACGTAAACTAATGTAGGTTGTCCTATCACTGTGCAAGATTATGCAGATGATATAACCATGCCATTAAAAGGAAATAAAGGTCGTGGACCAACCTTCCCATTGTGACAATCTGAAGCATGAATATAAAGGAATTCTAGAGTTTAAATACATTGACTATGCAATGCATTGAATGAGTATATGCATAGCATAATGAGTATAATGAGTATATGCAACAAAATCAGTATAATCATTATGTTTATAATCAACTAGGAAATGCAAGACAATCTGGTAGTTGCATAGTACATATTTCATAAGAAAACATGAAACACATAATAAAAATAATACAAAATAGAGATATATTATAGAAAAAGTCATGTTTTATTGATAATTGCTGAAATGATCAAAATAAACATTGTTCATCGGATAATCACAAAAAGTCTTGAAAATGAATTGTTTTCTTGGTGAATCTATATCTTAATGTATCCCATATGATAGTACTATATCATGATTGAGCTCCACATAATTCACCAACATACTCATATTCCTCATGGTAAAAGACAAATTCATTTTGCAAGTATCATAGTTAACTTGGACAACAAGTACTACGAGATGAATAGTTGTCATTATCAAACTTGCAAACAGAAAATGGGAACTTCCAATCTCTTCATTGTACTAACACTCTTCAATCTCCAGCTTATATGGTAAGATACAATCCTTGCAACAAACAAGATTCTCTCGTCGCTTTCCCACCTATGAAGCACAATGTAGGAATTAAGAAAACATATATAGATAAAAACTCGATATATTTAAGTAAAATAAAACAAATATTAATTACATCAATGACAAGAGCTCGAATGGGTGTGGCTCATTGGCATCACTTGATATGAAGTCACTTGTTGTAAAGGAGGTCATGAGATCAAATCCCACCCGAGTTTACTTGTGTCCCATGTCTTGCGGGTGGGTAAGGGGCACCTAGGGGTATAGTGGTAGAAGGAATGGATCCCTGGACCTCGTGTAATGCGAGTACTAGCCCAACCCCAGTTGTCAATTCCCCTAGTAAAAAAAAAATTACATCAACACAAGTAATATGTTCATGTAACATAAGTTACTACCTTTTTCCCATTGTGAAAAAACTTAAAATCATTGACATCTTCCAACTCCAATTGTTGTCTCACATCAAATAATGTCCAATTTTCTTCCATTGTCAAGGATCTAAAGCATTGTCCATTTTTCAGGACATCAACTAGTATGATAGGATAATGTGTTCCATCATCATAATCTTATTCTATTGGAATCCAATCCCATTGTCCTGATACAGGAACGTATCTCCATCGATGAAACTTGAATGAAATATATAACATTTGTCTCACTATCTAATACCTACAACAATAGATGCAACATAAGAGAAAATATCACTAGTAGAAACATATAGACATTGCAAATTTTTTTTAGGACTCATAACATGAGACATAAACATGCCTGTGGGGGGGGCAAAGCAAGTGGTAAAGTGGAATTGTTGAAATTGGTTGTAATTGGAAGGTTTCGTGTTCAAATCCCCCCTAAATTTACTTGTGCACCATGGTTTAGGCCCTGTGGATGCACCTAGGGGTATAGTGGTAGCGGGATTGGATCCATGGACCCTGTGTCACATGAGTACCATCCCGTCCCCAATTGTCGATTCCCCTAGTTACCTAAAAAAAAAAAACATGAGACACAAACATAACTCACCCAAATGATATCTTGGTATGATTTACCCGACATTCTATTTGTTCGCCATGTTTGTCATGGATTATTTTATCCCAACCAAAATGGAAAATATGTGATAATTGTTCCTCAGAAGGTGATGATGTCATGTATGTTCTATTTGTCTCCCTATGTGACTCTTCATTCTGGAAACAATACCGGAACACCAAAAATGACATGAATATCCTTAAATGCACACCTATTCCTCCACTTTCCTTCATTCCAACTTGTACCTATGAATATAACTTATGACAAAAGAGCTTAGAATTGTATTCTCTATATTTGGCCACTCATGGGATTGAAATGTTGGTAATGGGATTTCATGGAGCTCTTAACATGCTCTACTTCTTCTTGGAAGGATGTAGTTGTACTTGTAAAACCAAATACCTTCATTCTTTACCCATTTATCATTCTTGTTAGAGTATATTAATTCACCAATTTTTGAATGCACCACTTAAAATATGCTAGTGATAGACTCGATCGACTCCCATTCTTTCCAATTTGAGATTCATAAGCCTATGAATATATAACCATTAGAAATGGAAATAAAAACATCATGAAAAGTTTTTTTATAATTGAAATATAAAAGAAATACAATGATAAATACTTACAATTAGCATTGATTTGAGGAAAATTTGGTTGCTTGGAAATAGACTCCTTTTGAATCTTTTTCTTGTCATATACATGAGCCACAAGCACTTCTTTCACTTTTCTCCATCCTTCCATCTTAAACCATTTCACAATGCCCTTCCAATGTCATTCAACATCTTCTAGGTATTTCCTTTTCACCTTATGATCACCTTTTCTAGATGGTTTCTTTGTAACCCAATCACCAATAGGAAAGTTCAAAGGAATCCAACTTCCTTGATTATCATTTATGTTGTAGAGTAGAACCGAACTCAATTTATTATTTGGACGTCAATTTGACATTTTTTTCATGAAATTGACCTACATAGAAAGTATTGATTATAAATTAAATGTTGTATAATTATATAAATCTAATGAAAACTAATAAGTAATACATAAAAATATTTAAAGATTAAACTTTATACCTATATTCAAAGCAGTTTGTACATTGTTGAAGGTTGCTATAAAACATACAGTTAGGGACTATCAAAAGGATCAAATATATGGACTAATTTCTAACACACTCTTCAAGAACTGATTAAAACTTAATTTTGATAGAATTTGGTTTGCTTATAAGAAAATGAGAGAAATAAATGACAGTAAAAAATAGCTAAAAGATAGTTGATGTGAAAGAACATTTGAGAAAGATTCGTTAAGAAGATTTAAAAGCTGATTGGAAGTTTCCCAGAAGATGTGAACTTTGTTGAAAGACCTATTGCTGATAGAATTGAAGTAATGAAAAGGAAGTGTCTCCCTACAAAAGATAGAATATTTTGAAGTGCCGAGGCTATCAAGAAACATAGCAAAAGTTTGTATTTACTGGAGAAAAATTTACACCAAATGAGGTTATAGTCCAAGTAGTGTATGTATTTCCTTTGAAACAACAACTAAAAGTGGTTTGAAGCTTTACAAAATTAAAAAATGAAGAATATGTCCTAGGGTGCTATAAAATTTCTTGAGAACATTTGGAGAAAATAAAGTTACTCCATTAACTCTGAAAGTAGACTTAGGTTAGCATTGAACTATGCATGTACTGTTGATAAGGACTCTTTGAAAGCATGAATTGGATTAATAAAAGTATTGCTCATAAACTAATGATTAAACTATCACTGAAGGATTAATTCTAAGACATATGAAGAGTTGTTATAAATTGTTTTGAAGGGAATCTTCAGAACCTTTAAAGAACATATTTTTGGACTGTCAAAGAGACGATAAAGGGATGATTGCAAGACTGATATATACATATTTATGAACCAATATAATTTATGAACCAATATAAGGCTGGACCTAGTTGATGATATGGGTGATAACTTATGCATGAATGTTTGGAAAGAGGTTGATGAGTTTTGGTGATCAACGTCTTTATGGATTTGTGAATCGGTATGATGGCACCTCATGAGCTTGGATACATGGTTGAACTCTACTATGTGTAGAAATTTTCAAGAAAACTACAATTGGAAAAACCTACAAATAATTTGGTCATATCATAAAGAATTACTGAGGTCACTATGAGTATCCTACTAGTCAGACTAAAAAGACTATGATTTTTACCAATTGTCTAGATAAGTTTTGAGGTATGAAGTGTTGATTTTCTGAGTAGCATCGAGAGCCCTTCTCTTCAGATAATGGGACCACTTGGTCCGGGACCACGGTGAAGACTCAACCCAGTGTTGAGTGACGATTTTGTTGAATGGTAGATATCTGGTCTGGGACCATGACATAAACCCATATCTGCCTTGGGTATACTCAACCTTGTGTTGAGTAGACATCTGGTCTGAGACCACGATGTAGACCAGTCTGGGACTGGTAGACTCAACTTAGTTCTAAGTAGCCATTCTCTGGGAGAATGAAGATGCTGTAAGCCCCAGATTGGGTCTGGGCATGTGTGTGGCACTTTGACCCTTGATCTATGGGCTTGGTGTGCTTCTCCAAGGATTAGCTACCCTTGGTTAAGTTACCCTAGCACCAGATCTAGGTGTCACACAGTGTGTGAGATAAAAGCATTAATAACTTTCTTAGTTTATGATGATGTACTTTTGAAATAAAAAAGTACCATAGGGGCACTTGGTAAAAGGCCAAAGTCAAAAGTCAAAGAAAAAAAAAATGCCTTTTTGATAAAAGTGAAAGTGAAATTAGGAAAAGAATAAAAATATTATTATTTTTATCTCTTATAATCTTGTCCACCTAAAAGGACCACAGGTGGAAAACAAAATTAAAGAAGGACTTCTTATAAAAGTCAAAGGAAAAAATAAAAGTACCTTTTTGGTAAAAGTGAAAGTGAAATTAGAAAAAGAATAAAAATATTTTTATTTTTATTTTTCCTAATCTTGTCCACTTACAGGTGAACAAAGGCTATAAAAAAAGATCAAGCCTTCTCATTGTCACACACACTTTTTCTCTCACAGGTGAAGAAGACTATCTTATGTTCAAACCCTCAGCTAGGGTTTTATCAGCAAAGTCCATCTTTAGCATTTTTGCACAACTATCTTCAGCATTCCATTTTTTGGGCAGTTTTCAATAGTCTAATATTTTTGGGCAGTTTTCAGTAGTCTGATATTTTCGGGCAGTTTTCAGCAGTCTGATATTTTCAGGAAGTTTTTAGCAGTCTGATATTTTTGGTCAGTTTTCAGACAATCTGATATTTTCGGGTAGTTTTCAGCAGGCTGATATTTTTGGGCAGTTTTCAACAGTCTGATATTTTCGGGCAGTTTTCAGAAAGTCTAATATTTTCGGGTAGTTTTCAACAGTCTGATATTTTTGGGCAAGAGGGAGAAAATCTCAGTTTTTTCTGAGAAACCCCTGAATTGGTAATTTTTTTGTAATTTTGGAAATTGTGGGTAAAATTATCAGTATGATTTTTATTGATGAATTTTAGAGTTACTGTGGTCAAAATCCAGATTTGGATTTGAGGAACTGTTTGAAGAATTTCTTAAGCCATCTCATTTACGAGATGAATTATTAATGCTTTTGGGGTTTTTTTCCTTTGAATGTATCCCCAGTGAAAAATATTGTGTCCATGTGTGCTGATGTGATGAATATGTTTTTACTGCACTGCTGATCTATTTATGTTTATTTGCAAATTTTTAAAGTTTATGCTAATGCTGAAAATTCAACATGGTATCAGAGCTTAACATGTGAAAACACAGTACAGGGATACTGTTATTGTTTCTCACTAGATCTTGGAATAAGATTTGCAGATCTAACATTTGGATAAGTGACAGAGATGGCTACTGTTGGTTTCAAACTGAAAGAGAAGCTCTCTCGTTCAGCAAAATTCAATTCTTGGAAGGCCAGGTTGACAGCCATTCTTGATGAGAATGACTTGGATGACATTGTTCTTAATGTCACAGAAGAGCCAACTACAAATGCTAGTAGGCTTGCCTACAAGAGGAAGCAAGGTAAGGCTAGAAGAGTTATTTATGATTCTATCAAAGAAGAATTGATGCCTAACATCACATCCTTGAAGACTGCTAAAGCATGCTATGATACATTGGTAAACCTCTATGAAAAGAAGGCTCCCAGTCAAAACAGAGTCTTGAAGAAGAGGCTACGAACTTTGAAGCTGAACAAAGATGAAAGTGTTGGTTCCTTCTTCACCAAGATCAAACAGGTAAGATATCAACTCCTTGCTATTGCTATTACTATTGATGATGATGATCTTATAGAAACAGTGGTTGATGGTATCCCAAGCTCGTGGGAAACCTTCATGGCATCCATCTGTGGACGAGAAAACCAACCAAACTTTGAAAGGCTTTGGCATGATTGCATACAAGAAGAAGCAAGGAACACTGACAAGGTAATCAAGCAGGATGACCTTGCACTTGTAGCAAAGACCAAGAATTTCAAGAAGCCTTTCCCTCAACAGAAGAAGGATAAGAAACCTCAGGGTAAGTTTTCTGACATGTCCAAGATTGAATGTTATATTTGTCACAAGTTTGGACATTATGCTAGAGACTGTAGGAAGAACAAGAAGAAACCCAAGAGAATGTTTCAAGCATCTACTGCAGAAGTAGAGGAAGAAGAAGATGAAGAACCAAAGAAGAAGAAGAAAACCAAGGCTAATAAAACTAATGAGCCTAGAAGAGAGTACTATTTGATTGCTGCTCTAACTAGTTCTTTCTCAGCTCGCTCCACTTCTTGGTTGGTGGACAGTGGTGCCTCCAGGCACATGATAGGTAACCGTGGTACCCTTACCAGTTACAGAAAGAAGAAGTTCACCACTCAGGTAGAACTTGGAGATGACTCCACTTACAAGATTGAAGGAGTTGGCTCAACTTCACTTCAACTTGACTCAGGTACAGTTCTTCATATCAATGATATTATTTATGTCCTTGGGTGAAAGAAGAATATTTAATCTATTTCCGGTTTAGAAGACAAGGGCCACAGAGTCCTCTTTATGGACAAAAGGTCTTTTTATGGGCAAAAGACACAGATATAGACTCAGCAATTCATATTGGGGTTTGAGAGGGAGACCTCTACAAGGCCTCAAAAGTTTCCACTCATGCTTTGGTACATCACACAGTTGATCCTTGTGAACTTTGGCATAGAAGGTTTGGACACCTTCACTACACAACTCTCCCAGGATTGCAGAAGATGGTCACAGGTATGCCAGAAGTTTCTCCAAAGCATGAAGGAATTTGCAAAGGATGTGCTCTAGGTAAGAACATTAAGAAATCATTTCCCAGAAGCAAGAGTGGATATAAAGGCATTTTGGATTTGATTCATTCTGACATTTGTGGGCCCATATCTTCACCCTCCTTGAGTGGGTGTTTATATTATTTCTTGTTTATTGATTACTACTCTCAGAAGTCTTGGATTTACTTCCTCAAGGCCAAGAGTGAAACCTTTGACAAGTTCAAAGAGTTCAAGGCACTGATTGAAAATCAGACTAGTAGGCACATCTATATCTTGAGATCAGATAATGGAGGTGAGTATGAATCTAATGAGTTTGATTATTTTTGTCGAGAAGCAGTAATTAAGAAAGAGCTGACAGTGCCTTACAACCCCCAACAGAATGGGGTTGCAGAAAGGGAGAATAGAACGATTTGTGAGGATGATAAATCCATGATCACTGATCTAGATCTTCCTTTGTCTTTATGGGCTCAAGCTACCGGAACTGCAGTGTACATCCATAATAGAAGCCCTCATGCTATCTTGAGTGAGAAGACTCCAAAAGAAGTCTTCACAAAGAAGAAACCTGCAGTTGATCACATGACGATATTTGGCACTCATGTGTATGTTCATGTGCCAAAAGAAAAGAGGGCCAAGCTAGAGCCTTCCGGTAAGAAAGGATTATTTGTTGGGTACAGTGATTGCTCGAAGGCTTATCAAGTATATATACCTGGATAGAGGTAAATTGAGGTCAGCAGAGATGTGATCTTCCATGAGGAAGCGATGTTTCGTAAAACACTAGAGCTTTCATCAGAAGATGCAGTTGCTCCACTTGAGTTTCCAGATTCAGAAATTCAGAGGGAGGAAGAGTTTGATGATCAAACTCCAGATGTTCCTGAGAACATTGAAAGTCCACTAGAAGAACTACTTGAAGTTCCTCCTTCCAAAAGGAGACCTTCTTGGTATCAAGAAACGGTACAAGAAGACAAGAAGCATAAAGCTCCTCCAAGGAATTTCAGAGAAAGCATAAGACCACAGAAGTACTCTGGTCTTATGAGTTAGCTTATCAGTTCAGAACCTTCATCGTATGAAGAAGCAACAAGTAAACAGGGATGGGTTGATTCCATGATTCAAGAGTATAATTCAATCATGAAGAATGATGTTTGGAAAGTTGTTCCCAGACCTATAGGAAAGTCAGTAGTGACTTCCAAATGGCTTTATAAGATCAATCATGCTGTAGATGGCAGTGTGGAGAAGTATAAAGCCAGATTCTTAGCTCATGGCTTCACTCAGAAAGAATGCATTGACTATGATGAGACATTTGCAGTTGTTTCCAGGTACACTACCATCAGAACCATCATCTCACTTGCTGCAGTATTCAGATGGAAGTTACATTAGATGGATGTAAAGACAACCTTTCTCAATGGTAAGATTGAGGAAGAGGTTTATATTCAACAACCTGAAGGCTTTGTTACTCATGGGAAGAAGACCCATGCATGTAAACTGAAGAAACCCTTGTATGGATTGAAACAGGCTCCGAGAGTCTGGTATGCCAGGATGGATGGATTTCTTCATAGCTTGGGGTTCTCCAAAAGTATAGCTGATTCTAACTTGTACTTTAAATTTGTTCATAATCATGTCTTGATACTTGTTCTATATGCAGATGACTTGTTTCTTATAAGTGATGAACAATTGATAGACCAGTGTAAGAGGGAGCTTACCTTTGAATTCGAGATGAAAGATCTCGGATTGATGCATTACTTCCTTGGCTTAGAAGTCTGGAAAAATCCAGGTGAGATTTTCCTAACACAAGGAAAGTATGCAGTGGATATCTTGCAGAGATTTGGGATGCAAGATTGCAAGTCCATGAGCATACCAATGACTACCAACTTGACAAAGTTGCAGGGCTCAGCCTCTAGTTCACAAAATGTGGACTCTACTCTATACAGACAGATCATTGGTTCCTTGATGTATCTTGTGCATACGAGACCAGACATCTGCTACACAGTGAATACACTGAGTCAGTTCATGTTAGATCCGAAGCACATACACTTAGTAGACACCAAACATGTACTCAGATATGTGTGAGGGACTATCACTTATGGGCTCAGGTATACTTCCAACAGTGGAGTATTGTTATCTGGATATTCAGATTCAGATTGGGCTGGCAGTGCAGTCGACCGAAAAAGTACCTCTGGTTATTGCTTCAGTATGGGATCAGCAATGATCTCTTGGTCCAGCAAGAAGCAGGGTTCCATAGCTCAGATTACAGCTGAGGCATAGTATATTGCTGCAAGCGATGTCTGCAAGGAAGCAGTTTGGCTCAGAAATTTGTTATATGATATGTTTGAGGGAAAGCTTGACTCAACGATCATCCATTGTGATAATCAGAGTTGCATAAAGCTTTCAGAGAATCCAGTGTTTCATGACAGATCGAAACACATTGAAATGAGGTATCATTTCATCAGAGACCTAGTGTAGAGAGGTGCTCTGAAGTTACAGTACATTCGTACAGATGAACAGATTGCAGATATCTTGACCAAGCCTCTGACAGCATCAAAGTTTGTGTACTTTCATGACAAGCTTGGTATGGTAGAGAATGTCTCTCTCGCTGAGAGGGAGTGTTGATTTTCTGAGTAACATCAAGAGCCCCTCTCTTCGGAGAATGGGACCACCTCGTCCGGGACCACGGTGAAGACTCAACCCAGTGTTGAGTGACCATTCTGTTGAATGGTAGATATCTGGTTTGGGACCATGATATAAATCCAGATCTTCCCTAGGTAGACTCAACCTTGTGTTGAGTAGACATCTGGTTTGGGACCACGATGGAGACCAGTCTAGGACTGGTAGACTCAGCTTAGTTCTGAGTATCCATTCTCTGTGAGAATAAAGACACTGTAAGCCCTAGACTAGGTCTAGGCATGTGTGTGGTACTTTGAACCTTGATCTATGGGCTTGGTGTGCTTCTCCAAGGATTAGCTACCCTTGGTTAAGTTACCCGAGTACCAGATCTAGGTGTCACACAGTGTGTGAGATAAAAACATTAATAACTCTCTTGGTTTATGATGATGTACTTTTGAAATAAAAAAGTACCACAGGTAATGACCACAGGGGCACTTGGTAAAAGGCCAAAGTCAAAAGTCAAAGAAAAAAAAAGTACCTTTTTGGTAAAAATGAAAGTGAAATTAAGAAAAGAATAAAAATATTATTATATTTATCTCTCCTAATCTTGTCCACCTAAAAGGACCACATGTGGAAAACAAAATTAAAGAAGGACTTCTTATAAAAGTCAAAGGAAAAAATAAAAGTACCTTTTTGGTAAAAGTGAAAGTGAAATTAGGAAAAGAATAAAAATATTATTATAAGTACCTTTTTGGTAAAAGTGAAAGTGAAATTAGGAAAAGAATAAAAATATTATTATTTTTGTTTTTCCTAATCTTGTCCACTTACAGATGAACAAAGGCTATAAAAGAAGATCAAACCTTCTCATTTGTTACACACACTTTTGCTTTCACAGGTGAAGAAGACTATTTTATGTTCAAACCCTCAGCTAGTGTTTTATCAGCAAAGTCCATCTTCAACATTTTTGCACAGCTATCTTCAACATTCCATTTTTTGGGCAGTTTTCAGCAGTCTGATATTTTCAGGCAGTTTTCAACAGTGTGATATTTTCGGGCAGTTTTCAGCAGTCTAATATTTTCAGGTAGTTTACAGCAGTCTGATATTTTTGGGCAGTTTTCAGACAGTCTAATATTTTCGGGCAGTTTTCAGCAGGCTGATATTTTTGGGCAGTTTTCAGCAGGCTGATCATTTTGGGTAGTTTTCAGACAGTCTGATATTTTCAGGCAATTTTCAGCAGTCTGATATTTTCAGGTGGGAGAGAGGAAATCTCAGTTTTTCTGAGAAACCCCTAAATTGGTAATTTTTTGTAATTCTGGAAATTGTGGGTAAAATTATTAGTCTGATTTTTACTGATGAATTTTAGAGTTACTGTGGTCAAAATCCAGATCTGGATTTGAGGAACTGTTTGAAGAATTTCTTAAGCCATCTCATTTACGAGATGAGCTATTAATGCTTTTGGGGTTTTTGTCCTTTGAAGGTTTCCCTAGTGAAAAATATTGTGTCCATGTGTGCTGATGTGATGAATGTGTTTTTACTACACTGCTGATCTATTTATGTTTATTTGCAAATTTTTAAATTTTATGCTAATGCTAAAAATTCGACATGCGCATTGAAGTATGCATGTACTATTGATAAGGACTCTTTGAAAGCATGAATTGGATTAATAAAAGGATTGCTCATAAACTAATGATTAAACTATCACCGAAGGATTAATTCTAAGACATATGAAGAGTTGTTATAAATTGTTTTGAAGGGAACCTTCAGAACCTTTAAAGAACATATTTTTGGACTGTCAAAGAGACGATAAAGGGATGATTGCAAGACTGATATATACATATTTATGAACCAATATAAGGATGGACCTAGTTGATGATATGGGTGATAACTTATGCATGGATTTATGGAAAGAGGTTGATGAGTTTTGGTGATCAACGTCTTTATGGATTTGTGAATCGGTATGATGGCACCTCATGTGCTTGGATACATGGTTTAACTCTACTATGTGTAGAAATTTTCAAGAAAACTATATTGGAAAGACCTACAATCAATTTGGTCAAATCATAAAGAATTACTGAGGGTATCCTACTAGTCAGACTAAAAAGACTATGATTTTTACCAATTGTCTAGATAAGTTTTGAGGTATGAAGAGACTCGGGTATCATATTCATACGTTGATAAGGATCTGTGCATTTTGAGAGCTTTCAACCAATACTAAGTTTAACTCCAATTTGACACATATTTAAGTTAGTAAATTCCATGTATTGGAGGCCATTTATACCAGCATATATACAATGATTCTATAACAAGGTTCTCTTAGAATAAGTACCTATACTAGTAGCCACAAGAGGGACACCACCCTTGAATTGCTGACTTGAAGCCACAAAAGTGCCACCTATCCATGTGCCTCGACTAGTATCAGACACACCAATGCCTGCACTTGTAGTGACTTACACCTCCTAAAGTAATTCAACCTAGCATTACCGGGGCAAAACCTGCTATATACAATAAAGTTTAGGAATGTTGAAAGGCTCAAAGCTATGGACCAGACTGATTTCTAACACACTCTTCCAAAACTATTTAATGCTTAATTTTGATATAATTTTCTTTGTTGATAAAAGAAAATGACAATCAGAAGTCAAAAATACCTCATTGACAACTGATGTGACAACATTTGAGCAAGATTTGTTACGCAAATTTAAAAGATGATAGAAAGTTTCCCAAAAGATGTGAACATTGTTGAAAGAACTTTTGCTGACATAATTGAAGTAATGAAATGGAAGTGTCTCTCTGCAAAAGATAGAATAGTTTTGAAGTGTTGAGGCTATCTTGAAACAGAGCAAAAAAAGTCTGAATTTACTGGAGCAACATTTACACAAAATGAAGTTGCAGTCCAAGTAATGTATGGCTTTCTCTTGAAACAACAACTAGAAGTAGTTTGAAGCTTTAAACAAAATTGTGGAGCAGAATGCAACTCTCGGACTAATGGTGGAATGATTCAAGGGAAAAGAAAGGGAGAAAAAAATGATCACTCGACCTTAAAGCAAGGAAAAGTATAGACGACCCCTTAGTAAGTTAGTCGACGGTGAATGAATAGATTGGTGGTAGTAGGTTCATTTCCGATCCATTCCTTTGAATTCGATTAACTAACCATTCATTTGCTTGCTTAGTTCTGGGTACGGTTAGTACTCTTGCTCATGGAAATGGGAAATGGGCTTAGTCTTGTCCTGTAATGAAATGTTTTAAAGACATTTAAAATTATCTTAATTAATAATTTATTTCAATTTAATTAAAATTTTATATAAAGCTTCTAAAAATTCATTTAAATTAAACTTTGATTTTAAATATTAAGTTTTTTTTGTTTTTAATTAATTATTTATTTTAATTTAATTAAAATTTTATATAAAACGTCTAAAAAAATATTTAAATTAAACTTTGATCTTAAATATTAGGCTTTTTTTTAATAAGCATTTTAATTTTTTATTATTTTAATTTTTATATAAGATTTATTAGATATTATTTAGTAATACTAAAAATATTAATTTTATTTATTTATTTAACATTAATATTTAAATGTCCCAATGACTTTACAATATATTAATTAACCATATTTAAATTTTAAATATATTTAGATTTTTTATAATAATATATTTTTAAATAATAATATAAATTTTTATTTTATATTACTAAGGTGTTAATTTAATTATTCAAGAATGTAATATTTGAATCTATTTAAAATTTAAAAACAGGTTAGTATTTTAAAATAATTTTTTTTTAAATTAATGTTTTTTTAAGATTAACTATATAAATGTTTTTAGTATTTCAAAAACAACTCACTATCACTTTAATTAATAAGAAATTAATGTCTTAAAGGAGTTGGAAGTAATGATAACATAAAACATTATATATTATTATTTCAAGTATATCTATAGTATTTCGAGGTGAATTGTTGACAAGCTTAATCACTGTGAGTTTCATATGGAGTTACCTATATCCAATAAAAATATGTTAGATAAGCATTATTGACTTCTAAATGTCCAACTATACCATAATGGTTGACCGAGATTATTGAAATTCTATTAGTTGGAGAAATACAACTCAAAATAATATGAATAAAAAACAATCATATTCATCCATGCACGCTTTCTTATAAGGCCCATTTTAGACCCCGCATTTCCTCTAATGCTTTCCCTCTTTTTTTTTAACAGAAACAATAAAAATGATATATATTAAAGGGTTGTGCACAACCATTCATTATAGAGCAAGCATAGTTCTAAGAGAGAGAGAGAGAGAGAGAGAGAGAGAGAGGAATAAAAGGAGAGATTTACAAAAACTGCCAACAAAGTTGGCTTCTATCTAAAACTGTTGAAAAAGATCTTGCTATTTACTGTAACTTGAGAAGAGTAAACACGAACGAACTGTTGGTTCAAAAAGATGCAGAAGAAGATGAGAAAACTAGAGGGATTATTTAGTTTTTCCTGAAAACCCTATAAGATGGGTGACTGAAACATGTTCCATGGGTTGGGTCTCATCACCAAGAGAGTCCTGGTAATGGCTGCATTGATTCATCCTTTCTAGCTTCGTCACTTCTTCTTTGATGATGTCCATCGTACCCATCAGTTCTATGAGGTCTCTGTCATGGTCGTAAATGCGAGAATCATGGAATCCAATCTGGTTGGACATATACGTGATGTCAAAAGCCAAGAACTTGACATATGAATCCATAGTTCTATTGTCCTTAACGCCCACCGCAACAATGCCAGAGAGTGTGTGCAGGGGCTTCTTTAAATCGTCCTGTACATATTTAAAATGGAAAGCCCATCATCTGCATCTTTTTTCGCCATTTGGAGAGGACCCGTCCAGAAGGAGAGACCATAAAACAAATCCTAAAAGAGCTTGGGCGATGTGTCCGCTTCGTTTGAGCTTGAGTGCAAATGATGCGAGAGGATGGCTTCATTGAAATTAAGTATACGGTCCATAGCACTTGTGCGAGCTGCCAAAATAGAGTTGGCTCGCAATGAAGGAGGAGGCAAGGAGTTAATGCCAACATTTGGTGGATGCCACTTGTCCGAGGAGATGCCACAAGTATGGATGATGGGAAGGAGCACGTTGTTCGAGGTCTAGAGGGGAAGAGCTTGACCCTCCGTATGCGATGGGTTAGGGGACAAACTTAAAACCATTTCTTTGTCCATTGTAAACCATTGAACCTTGGGGCAATGAAGCACCTACATTTTCCAAATTGTTAGCTTGACCATTGTTCCCTCTAAGAATGCGGAGAAGCAAAACATGAGGGGGAATATTTAGAAGTGTAATTCTATCATAATTTTTTTTGTATCTACTGGATCCTTTGGATTATCCTGATTGCATCTTTAGAATGAATTGACGAGATTCACCAAAGACTAGTAGTTTTGAGGTGGATTCCCAATCTACCAATTCTACGCCATGGTGAAGCACCAACCATTCTGCCTCATTGTTCGTCTTGATTCCAAGACCCCAAGCAAAGGTTTTCGGTATTTTTCTGCCATGTTTTGATTCCTCACGCACCTGCCTTCCCTAGGTTGCCTTTTGAGGCCATTCTTTCAGACACCATGTTAGTTACCTTTAGGGAAACTCAAATGGGGTTTTCTTTTTTGTCTTCAAAGATGAGTATGTTCTGAGCTAGCCAGAATTTCCAACAAATATTTTTGGGGATGGTGTTCATATTTGTTGGAGAGTGGGATTTTTTCTTAGGACTCCTAGGAAGAGTAAGTTCCAAGAATCCATTAACAGATGGAATTGTCATGGAGGAGAAATCCGTCTGCCGAGTCCACACAGGACAACCCACCAAACCCGTTGAGTGAAATTACATTGGAGGAAAAGATGAATGGAATTTTTTGAGTGAGAGTTACACAAAACACATCTCGAAGGTCCTTAACATCCCATTTTGGTGAGATTGTCTGTAATAAGGAGCTTATTGTGCATTAACGACTAGAAAAAATAATTGACTTTGGGGATACAATTAGAATTCCAAACCTTTTTCCAAATATTTGTTGGGGACTTATTTGAATTATTGTCCAGGATCCTATATCCTTAATTGACAGAGTAGGTACCCTTGCTACCCCATCCTCTAGAGTCCTTAATCCAGCAATGAGAAGGAGCTTTCTCATGTAAAAACAATAGAAAATGCTCGTGGGCCTGCTTCAGGGATTGTGGGGGATTTATTGTTTTCCAACTTTTCCAAACCCCAAGTGATCCCAATATGAAATGTCGAACACGTTGTTCTCTTGAGTCTACAAAGAGAGTTCCTCAAAAATTGGAGATGAGGCTAATGAAGGATGCCCTAGAATTTTGTCCCTCTAGATTTTAATCCTCTTATCGTTTCCCAGGATCCAATAGAGCTCATCTTTGATTAGACCAACATAGGATTTGTAGAGATTCCAGATGGAGGTTCCTTTCCCTTCCCAATTGTTGTCTAGACTTTTAGTTCTATGCTTTTTGATGTACTTTTTTCGAATGACCTCTTTCCACTAGTCCTTACCACCTATAAGAATCCTCCAGACAAGTTTGGCTCCAAGGGATTTGTTCATCTGCTCCGGGTCTCTCATCCCTAAACCACCTTTGGATCTGGCTGCTTTGACCATGTCACATTTCACACAATGGAATTTTTGGTTAGAACTTTCCCACCCTGCCATAATAATTTCCTGATTTCCAAACTGATATTGTTCGTAACAGACTTTGGGACTAAGGTTATTGAGTTGGAGTAAATTGGATAAGAGGAAATTACCGATTGAATTAAGGAGGTTTTCCAATCTAGGTTTAGCCATCTCATCCCCCAGAAGTGGACTTTGTTCTTAATTTTCTGGATGATAGGTCCCCACATTGCGGAATTGGTTGAATTTTTAGCGATGGGGATCTCTATATAATTAAAATGAGTCCAATAATAATTGACTTTAATATTCATGATCTGGTATATTTCTTTGAGAGTTTTAGCATTACAGTTCCAGCCATATAACTAGCATTTGAACAATGTGTTTAATTGAAAAGAGCATATTTATAATGAAAATATAGATATCTTACAATATTTATATTATCATTAAGATTGTATATCATCTATTAATTTATGTTAGGGCACGGAGGAATCGAACCACCAATGTCTTGCTTGTAATGTAGGTGCTCTTCCATTGAGCTAGCACCCATTACAAAATGAGGGGAGAGGGACTGTGTTAACACCTAGATTGCACATTTCTAATCCTCTGTGATAGATCAAAATGATGAGAGTCCTAAACTTTGATTCTTTCAAAATGATGAAATTCTTAGACTTTGATTCCTTACATAATTTCTATTAATATTATCTATAGTTTGTATTAAATGGTAAGTTGATTAAGTTTATGTAATGACATCAATATTGTATATATTACTATGATTAAGAAATTGAATTACAATTTGATATGGTAACTAGTACATTGTTGGTGTTGAGTTCCTATACTAGTAGAAGGTTGGCACAATTTTAGAATGGCCCATTTAAAAACTATTTAATGACATAATACAAATGTGTTTGTTACTATAACAATTTTAATTCTTGACATAGCAAGTAATATTGTATGTGTTGAGTATCATGTTGTAATATATTAGAAGGTTGGAACATTTTACAAGTGACAAGAAAAACTATTATATATTAAGTGTTACTATGCTAATTTTATTATTTTAACGATAAAAAAAAATTATGCGTTAGAATAGAAAATATAATTTATTTATATTACTATTATTTATATTTTCTAATAAAAGTTAAGTTGATCAATGATTATATCATGAAAAATAGATTGTAGAATACTTTTTTACATATTATTATTAAAGTTATTTAATGACATTAATAATCAATGTTTGTTGCTATTATTATCTTGGAATTTCATTTAATTGAAATTATGTTAACTAATGTGTCTAGGCTGAGTTACCATAGTAAGTCTAAGCCTTTTTTGAGTATGATGTTTTATTTTCGGAAGTTGGCACCACTTGATAGTGGACAAGAGAAAATATTTTATGACTTAAAGTAATATAGGTTTTATCTTAGTAATGATTAAAATAAATTATGAATTAGAATAGAGACATTATTTATTATTATTATTGTTGGTGGTGGTGGTGTATTAAAAACTAAGTTAATGAATGTTGATTTTATGAATAACATATTTATGTGAGAAATTTTACCTATAAATGTATTTAATGATATACTTTGATTATCATTAATATTTATATTTACGTATTAAAACAAGTCACCAATATTTGACTAGTGAATTATTAATAATTTGTGGAAAAAATTTCTTACATAACATAAAGTTATTTAACAACAAATTAATATTGTGTTGTGACTATTATTAACTTATGTAGTATTGACATTAAATGTTAATACTTGGCTATTGATTTTAGGGATTAAGCTATGTGAAAGCTTTTCAAATCATAATGAATTTTACATTGTTCCCCCGAAGATCATGCATGAAGTGCCCACTTAAAATGTTGGTTTAAAAAAACTCACTGACAACTTAATCCAGAAAATCATTCACAATGATGACAAACTCTGAAAGCCTACACTCTGAAAATGTTATTATTGTCTTTGTTGAGTATAAGATATTGCACTAATACAAAGTTCAATCCACTTTAAAGTCTACAAAAGAAAATATAATATTAATTAGAAAGCAACAGAGTAGAACAATTAAATTTATATCAATTATAATAATAAATAATAGGGAAAAGTCACTTCAAACCTTATTGCAAGTGCCTTACATTATTCACAAAGGAAGTCTAGAAGATGTTTTAAGGTTCATTATTGAATATGATTATGCACATTTGATATAGTGACATGTTGAGTTTATGTAAAAAACAAATTGAAAAGTTAAAAATTGAATGTTGTTATCTAATTCACATAAAGTATCATCACTTGAATTAACATAGAAGTTGAACCAAATTTTTCATATTAGTAAATAATATAAAATTCCTCAAAAAAAGGCTTGAAGAGAATATTTGATATACAACAAACATTGAAAAGTGCTTCTTCTTGTATATTAATAACTCGTTCAAAGAGAAAATTACATTCATGAATCATCTCCACCTAATATCCTTGTATTCAGTCAAGCAACTCAATTACAACTTGTACACCACATTTATTTATTGTGTTCTTCATGCAATATTCTTTCTTTTGCATCCATGCCCAAACTATGGTATTAACTGGAATAGATCCAATTCATGTGTCATCAAGGTTTGATACCCAATATTGTTCTAAAATTTTCCCTTGTATTTCCCTGAACTAGGCTTCCATCAATCAACCTTTACATGAAGAGTCTCACTTTCATCATTCTAGAAGATATATGAGGTGGTTTTTGTCATCCAAATCATCTCTCCTTCATCGTCAGCTCATGATCTAACTAGAAACATATTTCCTTTCTCAAATTCGATCATAGGATTGAATCTTGGCTTTAGCTTGTTGCACTTGGGTCCAACATATACCAGTTCATCTGTCACATGATCAAAATCTCCATCCATAATACTTATATTCCATGCAGTGCATTATGACCAGCATTAAATCTCACATGGATTAAATTGTCTTTATAATGCAATGTATTTGATGATAATGTCTAACATGAATTAAAGCTAACATGATGTTATTACTTAATGCTTGATTTTCTGGATTAAGTTATGTGAAATCTTTTCAGTCCACAATGAGTTTTTCATGGTTCCCATAACAAGCATGGGTGGAGTGTCCACTCAAAACATTGGTCTGAAAAATGTTCACACAGTTTAATCCAGAAAATCAATCACAATGATGACAAACTGATAAAACCTGCACACTCAAAATGTTAGTTTTGTATTTATTGAGTATAAGTTAATATACTAGTACAAAGTTGGCACCACTTTAAAGTCTACACGAGAAAATATAGTTATGAATGTGAATGCAACATAGTAGTACAATTAAATTTATATCGACTATAATAACAAATAATAGGGAAAACTCACTTCAAACCTTATTGCAAGTTCCTTACATTTATTCACAAAGCAAGTCTATAAGATGTTTTTAGGTGCATTCGCATAAAGTATCATCACATGAATTAACATGAAGTTGAACCAAAATTTTCATATATGTAGCAAATAATATAAAATTCCTCAAAAGGTAGCTTGAAGAGAAAATTTTATATACTACAAACATTGACATTTTTTTCTTCATGTATATTAATTAGTCATTCAAAAAGCAAAATTACATTCATTAATCATCTCCACCTAATCTCCTTATATTTTCTCAAGCAGATCAAGTACATCTTGAGGATGAAGATTTCCACAGTTAATCATAATGACAAAGAGAGTTTATGGAATTAAATTGTGTATTAAAACATCCCTACTTTTTGAATGGACACTCCACCAATCATCAGGGGAACAAAATGAAAAGCTCAAAGTGGTATTGAAGAGAGTGAGCAAAAGCTAATAATAAATAAGGTAACGGTTTTGTACATGCATTAATGAATATAATTATGCACATTTGATGTAGTGACATGTTGTGTTGATCTAAAAGACAAATTGAGAAGTTAAAATTTGAATGGTGTTAGCTAGTTCCCATAAAGTATCATCACATGAATTAACATTGAACTTGAAGTGAAATTTTCATATATGTAGTAAATAATATAAAATTCCTCAAAAAGTAGCTTGAAGAGTATTTATTATACTACAAACATTGAAAAATGTTTCTTCATGTATACTAAAATTCATTCAAAAATAAAAATTACATTCATGAATCATGTCCACCTAATCTCCTTATATCCACTCAAGCAGATCAAGTACAGCTTGTACACCACATTTATTTATCTTGGTCTTCTTGCAATCTTCTTTCTTTGGCATCCATGCCCAAACTATGGTATTAATTGGAATATATCCAAGTTCCGTGTCATTAAGATTTGGTACCCAATATTGTTCTAAAATATTTCCCTTGTATTTCCCTAAACTAGGCTGCCAACAATCAATCTTTACATGAAGGGTCTCGCTGTCATCATCCTGGAAGATATTTGAGGTGGATTTTTCCATCCAAATCATTTCTCCTTCATCCTCATTTTTTGATCTAACAAGAAACAACTTCCTTTTCTCTACATCAGTTCTAGGATCAAATGTTGGCTTTGGCTTGTTGCACTTGGGTCCAACATATACCGGTTCATCTGTCACATTATCGAAATATACATCCATAATACTTGATATTGCATGGAGTGCATTACCATCAATGTTAACATTTTTCCTCGTCTTGGGCCAAAAATCATCAAAAGAATAATCACTTTCATCCAAGGGTGTATGGTCATTATAGATTCCATCTAATGCATCAAGAACTCTTTTCCAATAATCTAGTTCTTTATTCCATTCCTCTGTAACAATTGGTGAATTCTCATTGCCAATAGTCTCTTTCCACATTTTTATGTATGATGTTATTCCTTCCTTTAGTTCTTTTAAATAAACATCATTGTCTTTTGGACGTAAGAAATATGGCTTCCCTGTGGGAAATATAGGTCGACCTTCATCATCTATATTCCACAACTCAACTGGTTCTGACCACTTAATGTCTCTGGTGGATTATTTATACCTCATAACTAGAACATCATTGAATACAAGAAATTGGAAGTACTGGACATTAAGATGTCCAACTAGTGCATTTTACCCCTCCTTGATGTACCCATTAAGAAAACTTTTGAAGTCATACACTTTGCCAATAAGTTTAGGTGGAAACGCATGTTTTTCTTCTATTGTGCAATATGTATCCATCATCTCAGATAAAAAATATATATCTGTACTTTTCAATTTGGAAGACATTCTTCCATAGGTTCCATTTATGTCTTCATGGGTGTGCCCCACAAGAAAGAACCCAACCTCAATAGTGATGAAGACACCAAGTGCAGTTAATAGTGATAGAAACATGAAAACATAACGATTCTTATTATCACTAGCTACATTGTCCAATTGTAACAATAAATGTGGAGGAAGAGGTTTAAAATCAAGATTTTGATTTTTTGAGCTTCCATTTAAAGATAGGAAAGAATCCTTCTACACTCTACATTTTGAGTAAAAAGAGTTTTGAAGTAATGCATTTGAAAGTGGGTTTCTTGAACTTCCACTCTCATAAAGAAAATCACCATACATATCAAGGTGTGGGTCTTCAAGGTCCCTCAAGCACTTTGCAAGAGATGTACTGGTAAATTGTGATCCCATGTGTACAAATGGTAGGGATAAATGACCAAAACCTCATGTGTTATGCCCATGTTTTAGCACACCTGAAAACGACAAACCCAAGTTTGTTCCTGCAACAGATTTTGATTTGGCATGTAATCTTGGGATTGAAGTATTTGTTTTGTCCATTTTATCATGTATAATGCTCAAGTATTCCTTTGGATACCGCTTTGACATAATTCTATGGGCATAGTAGCAATATCTTCCACACATAACAATCTTTTTATGTTTCTTCAGTCTAGCTCATGCCTTTTCTTCCAGCTCTTTTGTAGTCGTTGTCTTCATCTATGCTTTCAACACGATACATTCACTACATTTACTGAAGTTAGTGTTCTTTGAGAATGCCATATATGGAAAATGAGTATTCCAAATCTTGCTCATTGTTTGTTGTGATATTGATGGAAAATTGAGCTCTTGAAGATCCTCATTGATCTCTTTTAACAAAGAACTTTGGGTGTATGTTGATGGCAGCAATATTAAAGGAGCAGATGTTCCATCTTCTTCAACTTCTTGTGTTTGGTTCAGTGAAAAATCTGAATTATCCATGACAATTTTGTGCAATATTTCTATGGTTGCCACTATATATGCACGTGGTTTGCATTTGTTGGTGTTACCCTGAATTCCTTTGACATGTCCTTATTGGAAGTTATGTTGGTAAGTATAGAAGGTGCTTTGAGGAATATTATGTATCTTGTACCATGCTTTCTTACAAATAATATCTCCATTAAACCTCATGTCCTTTACTTTCCTAACAGTAGGAGGTAGGCCATGGCCATGGCTCTTTGACAGGATTGTGTTGGAAAGGAGTGAATTCAGGGAAAATTCCCTAATGTTATTTTTTAAGAGTTCCATACCCCTTCTAGTAGTTGCAGTGGATTTCCTATCCAAATGTTGAAGACAATCTTGTTTGCAACATTCATCCACTACCAAAATTCGGTTTCTTTCTCTTCATCTCTCTGTATTTGAAAGTTTCCAACTTTTTTTTTAAGCCACAAGTCGTTTAATCCTTTTATATGGCCTCATCACGTGTATAGCAATTGAGTCTGGATCTTTTTCATTATAAAGATCACCATCCCATGTGTTTAAGGGACTTGTGTCCTCTATAAGATCACATACCACCATTTCATTGTGTGCCTCCTTGGAATTTTCATTCACCCTTGTAATCTCACCTTCATTGTCCACCAACTCATTTATTAACCATCTAACCAAACAATGTATAGACTTATCTCCAATCCTATATCTTTCACAATTTCTTTCTATGTCTTCCACAAAAACACCGAATTCCTTTTCACCTAACCTTTCACCCTCAACCATGTCATCCTCACAGACATTAACTATGATCCCTTTGGTAATGAACATGCTTATTCCCGTGCACTCATGTGTAAGAGAAAACTTTTTGCATGTGAATGTAACCCTATCTTGGGGAGCATTTACTTGATGATCATGACAATGAGGTTCCAAATCTGATTCTGGCAAAATCTCATAAGATCCCAATGCACCCCTAGTGTATTTTCAAATCATGTTGGATGTGGCAAAATAGCATCATGTTTTAACACCTTCTCAATGTTAACCACTATGGATCATTTATTTACCATACTTACATGCACCTTATGACCAATCTTTGTATTGAATATGGAGCCTTCACCCACCGTCACTCCACATTGCAAAAGATATACCTTGTCTCCAATAGAAAATGCAGAAAAGACATTTGCACATATACAACAAATTAGACAAACTTAGTATTTGCTAAAAAATAACAAGAAATGTACTATCAAAAACACTTAACATGTGCTTCAAGATTTTGATTTACCTTTGTTATGCCTCAAATCTATGATCTTCCATGGATGTAAGTCCCCTTCATCAATATCTTCCACAATCAAATGTGGTTCAATAACATCAATTATCAAAACCATAACATATCCTACATTAAGCACCATAATGAGTTGTAGTATTTGTAGATTCAACCCTTCCTAGTCCAATAACTTGACCATTAATTAGGAGGTTAACATAGTCCCTCTTATCAAAATTATATTTTCCATTGTAACTCCTCCCAATTTCTGTAAGACATTGGAATTGTAGTTTGTAATTAAGGTTAAACCATATGAAGTGTATGTTCAAAAAGGTAATATAGTTGCAATAATTCAAAACAATAGGGTAGCCCTTTTGTATGCCATGAAACATTGTTCCCCTACATCTTGTGCGCACTAGCAAAAGGGAATTTACATATAAATTACATAAAATATATATGAAGAGATAACAATAAGAGATGCAAGAAGTATTAGAGAATGACAGATATCAACTTAGATAAAACCACCAAATTCCTATTTGACTTTGGACATGGCACTTATATTATTGATGTATGTCTATGAATGTAATGGAAATCTAGCTAGAGTTAGCTTCCGTTCTTAAAACGTTGCACGATGAATGAAAGTTAATGTGTGTTAGTTTTCATACTGTATTTTTCCATCTAACAAAACCACATTGTCATCAATCACATTACACCATGATGGAAATCTAGTTGGAGTTAGTTTCCATTCATAAAACATTGCATGGTGACTAAAAGCTAATCTATGTTAGTTTTCATAAGGTAGTTTGTCATCTAACATACCCACATTGTCATCAAATACATTACACCATAATGGAAATCTAGTGGAGTTAGCTTCCTTCTAACAACATGGCATGGTGAGTGAAACCTAACCTGCGATACCTTTCATAAGGAAGTTTTCCATCTAACACAACTACATTGTTATCAATCACATTGCACCACGATGGAAATCTAGATGGAGTTAGTTTTCGTTCTTAAAACATTGCACAGTTAGTGAAAGCTAAAGTGTGTTACTTTTCATAAGGTAGTTTTTCATCTGACACAACTACATTGGCATCAATCACATTGCACCATGATGAAAATCTAGCTTGAGTTGGCTTTCGTTCTGAAAACATTGCACTATGAGTGAAATGTGATGTGTGTTAGTTTTCATAAGGTAGCTTTCTATATAAAACAACCACATTGTCATCAAATATATCACACCATGATGGAAATCTAGCTAGAGTTAGTTTTACTTTTAACAACATGGCAAGATGAGATAAAGTTAATGTGTGTTAGCTTTCATAAGGTAGTTTTTCATCTACCACAACCACATTTTCATCAATCACATTGCACCGCAATGAGGATCTAGTTGGAGTTAGCTTTCATCCTTAAATCATTGCACAGTGAGTGAAATCTAATGTGTGTTAGCTTTCATAATGTAGTTTTCTATTTAGCACAACCACATTGTCATCAATCACAATTCACCATGATGGAAGTCTATTTGGAGTTACCTTTCATTCTTAAGACATTGCACAGTGAGTAAAAGCTAATGTGTTAGCTGTCATAAGTTAGTTTTCCATCTAACACAGCCACATTGTCCTACATTATACCATGATGAAAATTTAGCTGGAATTAGCTTTCCCTCTAACAACATGTCATGATGAGTGAAATCTAATGTGTGTTAATTCATTGCACCATGATGGAAAGTTAGCTGGAGTTAGCTCTTGTTCTTAAAACATTGCATGTTGAGTGAAAGTTAATGTGTGTTAGTTTTCATAAGGTAGGTTTCTATCTAAAACAAACACATTGTTATCAAATACATAACAAGATGATGGAAATCTAGCTATAATTATCTTAACTTTTAACAACGTGTTAGTTGTCGTTCTTAAAGCATTGTGCGATGAGTGAAATAAAATTTTTGTTAACTCATTAAACCAAGATGGAAATCTAGCTGAAGTTAGCTTTTGTTTTTAAAACATTGCACGGTGAGTGAAAATTAATGTGTGTTAAAATTCATAAGGTAGTTTTATATCTAAAAGAGTCACATTGTCATCAAATACATAACGCCATGACAGAAATCTAGTTGAAGCTAGCTTTAGTCCTTAAATCATTGCACGATGAGTGAAATCTAATGTGTCAGCTTTCGTAATGTAGTTTCCATCTAACACGGTCACGTTGTCATCAATCACAATACACCATGATGAAAATGTAATTGGAGTTAGATTTCATAAGATAGTTTTCTATCTAACACAACCAAATTGTCATCAAATACATTACACCATGATGGAAATCTAGTTGGAGTTAGTTTTGTTCCTAACAACATGGCACGATAAGTGAAAGCTCATGTGTGTTAGGTCATTACACCATGATGAAAATCTAGCTTGAATTAGTTTTCTATTTAACACAACCACATTGTCACATTGCACCGTGATGGAAATCTAGTTGGAGTTAGATTTCAACCTTAAATAGTTGCACGGTGAGTGAAATCTAATGTATGTTATCTTTCATAATGTAGTTTTCCATTTAGCAAAACCACATTGTCATCAATCAACATGCACTATGTTGGAAATCTAGCTAGAGTTAGCTTTCGTTCTTAAAACGTTGCACGGTGAGTAATAGCTAATATGTGTTATCTTTCGTAAGGTAGTTTTTCATTTAACACAGCCACATTGTCATCAAATACATCACACCATGATGCAAATCTAGCTGGAGTTAGCTTTCCTTCTAACAACATGGCACGATGAGTGAAAGCTAATGCGTGTTAGCTTTCATAAGGTAGTTTTTCATCTAACACAACCACATTGTCATCGATCACATTGCTCTGTGATGGAAATATAACTGGAGTTAGCTTTCATCCTTAAATCATTGCACAATGAGTGAAATATAATGTGTGTTAGCTTTCATAATGTAGTTTTTCATCTAGCACAACCACATTGTCATCAATCACAATGCACCATGATGAAAATCTAGCTAGGGTTAGATTTCGCTCTTAAAACATTGCGCGATGAGTAAAGCTAATGTATGTTAGCTTTCATAAGGTATTTTTCCATCTAAAACGGTCACATTGTTATCAAATACATTACACCATGATGAAAATCTAGCTGGAGTTAGCTTTCCTTCTAACAACATGGCACTATAAGGGAAAGTTTATGTGTGTTACCTCATTACACCATGATGGAAATCTAGCTGGAGTTAGCTTTTTTTTCAACAACATGGCACGATGAGTGAAAGTTAATGTGTGTAAACTTTCATAAGGTAGTTTTCCATGGAAAATAACCATTGTCATTAATCACATTGCAGCGTGTTGAAAATCTAGTTGGCGTTATCTTTTATACTTAAATCATTGCACGATGAGTAAAATCTAATGTGTGTAAGCTTTCATAGTGTGGTTGTCCATCTAGCACAACCACATTGTCATCAATCACAATGCACCATGATGGAAATCTAGTTGGAGTTAGATTTCGTTCTTAAAACATTGCACGATGAGTAAAGCTAATGTCTGTTAGCTTTCATAAGGTAGTTTTCCATCAAACACAGCTACATTGTCATCAAATACATTACACCATGATGAAAATCTAGTTGGAGTTAGCTTTCCTTCTAACAACATGGCACTATAAGGGAAAGCTTATGTATGTTAGCTCATTACACCATGATGGAAATCTAGTTGGAGTTAGCTTTCCTTTTAACAACATGGCACAATGAGTGAAAGCAAATGTGTGTTAGCTTTCATAAAGTAGTTTTCCATGTAACACAACCGTATTTTCATCAATCACATTGCGCCATGTTGAAAATATATCTGAAGTTAGATTTCACCCTTAAATCGTTGCACGATGAGTGAAATCTAATGTGTCTAAGCTTTCATAGTGTAGTTTTCCATCTAGCACAACCACATTATCATCAATCACAATGCACCATGATGGAAATCTAGCTAGAGTTAGCTTTAGTTCTTAAAACACTGCACGGTCAGTAAAACTAATGTTTGTTAGCTTTCATAAGGTAGTTTTCCATCTAACACAGCCACATTGTTATCAAACACATTGCACCATGATGAAAATCTAGCTGGAGTTAGCTTTTCTTCTAACAACATGGCACTATAAGGGAAAACTTATGTGTGTTAGCTCATTACACCATGATGGAAATCTAGGTGGAGTTATCTTTCCTTTTAACAACTTGGCACGATGAGTGAAAGCTACCGTGTGTTAGCTTTCATAAGGTAGTTTTCCATGTAACACAGCCACATTGTCATCAAGCACATTGCACAGTGTTGGAAATCTAGTTGGAGTAAGTTTTCATCCTTAAATCGTTGCACGGTGAGTGAAATCTAATGTGTGTAAGTTTTCATAGTGCATTTTTTCATCTAGCACAACCACATTGTCATCAATCACAATGCACCATGATGAAAATCTAGCTGGAGTTAGCTTTTATTTTTAAAACATTGCACGGTGAGTAAAGCTAATGTCTGTTAGCCTTCATAAAGTAGTTTTCTATCTAACACAGTGACATTGTCATCAAATACATTACACCATGATGGAAATCTAGTTGGAGTTTCCTTTCCTTCTAACAACATGGCACTATAAGGGAAAGCTTATGTGTGTTAACTCATTACACCATGATGGAAATCTAGCTGGAGTCAGCTTTCCTTTTAACAACATGGCACGATGGGTGAAAGCTAATGTGTGTTAGCTTTCATAAGGTAGTTTTCCATGTAACACAACCACATTGTCATCAATCACATTGTGCAGTGTTGAAAATTTAGCTGAAGTTAGCATTCATCCTTAAATCGTTGCATGATGAGTGAAATATAATGTGTGTAAGCTTTCATAGTGTAGTATTTTTATCTAACACAGCCACATTGTCATCAATCACAATGCACCATGATGGAAATCTATCTGGAGTTAGTTTTCATTCTTAAAACATTGCACGATGAGTAAAAGCTAATGTGTGTTAGATTTCATAAGGTGGCTTTCCATCTAACACTGCGACATTGTCATGAAATACATTACACCATGATGAAAATCTAGCTGGAGTTAGCTTTCCTTTTAACATGGCACTATGAGTGAAAGCTTATATGTGTTAGCTCATTACACCATTATGAAAATCTAGCTGATGTTAGTTTTCTTTTTAACAACATGGCACGATGAGTGAAAGATCATTTGTGTTATCTTTCATAAGGTAGTTTTTTATTTAACACAACCTCATTCATTGACACATTGCACCATCATGGAAATCTAGTTGGAGTTAGCTTTAAACCTTAAATCGTTGCATGGTGAGTGAAATCTAATGTGTGTTAGCTTTCATAATGCAGTTTTTCATTTAGCACAACCACATTGTCATAAATCAAAATGCACCATGTTGAAAATCTAGCTATAGTTAGCTTTCGTTCTTTAAACGTTGCGCGATTAGTAATAGCTAATGTGTGTTAGCTTTCATAAGGTAGATTTCTGTCTAACATAGCCACATTGTCATCAAATACATTACACCATGATGCAAATCTAGCTGGATTTAGCTTTCATTCTAACAATATGGCATGATGAGTGAAAGATAATGTGTGTTAGATTTCATAAGGTAGTTTTCCATCAACACAACCACATCGTCATTGATCACATAGCACCGTGATGGAAATCTAGCTAGAGTTAGCTTTCATTCTTGAATCATTGCACAGTGAGTGAATTCTAATGTGTGTTAGTTTTCATAATGTAGTTTTCCATCTAGCACAACCACATTATCATCAATCACAATGCACCATGATGGAAATATAGCTATAGTTAGCTTTTGTCCTTAAAACATTGCACGGTCAATAAAGTTAATGTTGGTTAGCTTTCATAAGGTAGTTTTCTATCTAACACAGCCACATTTTTATCAAATACATTACATCATGATGTAAATCTAGCTGGAGTTAGATTTCCTTCTAACAACATGGAATTATAAGGGAAATATTTTGTTTGTTAGCTCATTACACCATGATGGAAATCTAGCTAGAGTTAGCTTTCCTTTTAACAACATGGCAGGATGAGTGACAGCTAATGTGTGTTAGCTTTCATAAGGTAGTTTTTCATTTAACACAAGCACATTGCACCGTGTTGGAAATATAGCTGGAGTTAGCTTTCATCCTTAAATCGTTGCACAGTGAGTGAAATCTAATTTGTGTAAGCTTCAATAGTGTATTTTTCCATCTAGCACAACCACATTGTTATCAATCACAATGCACCATGATGAAAATCTAGCTAGAGTCGGTTTTCATTCTTAAAACATTGCACGGTGAGTAAAGTTAATGTATGTTAATCTTCATAAGGTAGTTTTCCATCTAACACACCCACATTGTCATCAAATACATTACACCATGATGGAAATATAGCTGGAGTTAGCTTTCCTTCTAACAACATGGCACTATAAGGGAAAACTTATGTGTGTTAGCTCATTACACCATGATGGAAATCTAGCTGGAGTTATCTTTCCTTTTAACAACTTGGCACGATGAGTGAAAGCTACCGTGTGTTAGCTTTCATAAGGTAGTTTTCCATGTAACACAACCACATTGTCATCAAGCACATTGCACAGTGTTGGAAATCTAGTTGGAGTAAGTTTTCATCCTTAAATCGTTGCATGGTGAGTGAAATCTAATGTGTGTAAGCTTTCATAGTGTAGTTTTTCATCTAGCACAGCCACATTGTCATCAATCATAATGCACCATGATGGAAATCTAACTGGAGTTAGCTTTCATTCTTAAAACATTGCACGGTGAGTAAAAGCTAATGTGTGTTAGTTTTCATAAAGTAGTTTTCCATCTAACACTGCCACATTGTCATCAAATACATTACACCATGATGGAAATCTAATTGGAGTTAGCTTTCCTTCTAACATGGAACTATGAGTGAAATCTTATGTGTTAGCTCATTACACTATTATGAAAATCTAGCTGGAGTTAGATTTCTTTTTAACAACATGGCACGATGAGTGAACTTATCATTACCAAGTGGTTTTGTCATTATGTCAATATTTGCTCTGCTGTAGGAAAATAACAAAGGCAAATGTCTTGATTATCAACCAACTATCTAATGTAATTGTGATGAACTTCAATATGCTTAGTTATGGCATGATAGACTAAATTTTTTGCCATTTTGAGAGCACTCTGATTGTCATAGAAAAGTGAGGTTATCACTGGTTGGTCAAGTTGAAGATCGACCAATATTCTTCGTAACCACATTGCCTCACAACCTATACTGAATTCTGCCTTGTATTTTTGTCAATGGAGGATAAGGAAATTGTAGGTTGTAGATTACTTTTCCATGAAATTACCTTCCTAAACCAAGAGTGAACACATAACCTATTTCTGAATTCCTTGTATCAACTGATCCAACCTAATTGAAATCAATATGCTCTGCTAGCATGGAGTCAACAGATCACTGATATAGAATGCCAAAGTCAAGGGTCCCTTTGAATATTGACGGACTCATTTTGCAACTTGCCAATGTAACTCTTCGGGACTAGACATGAATTGAGAAAGAGATAAAGCACTAAAAAACATGTATTTGATTGGGTGGTAGTAAGATAAATCAAACTACCAACCAATTTCCAATACAATGACTCATTGACTAGTGGTGAGTCCGTGTAAGATGAGAGTTTTATGCCAACTTCCATAGGTGTAGATGTAGGATTACATTCAGTCATTCTGAATTTTTTGAAGAGTGCTTTGGCATACTTGAGTTGTGATAAAAAGATAGCATGCTTATATTGCAAAAATTCTACACCTAAACAATAATGAAGCAGGCTTTAATCAGTAATTTCAAAAATAGATCAAATACCAAATTTCACCTGTTGAATCTTGTTGGCACTACTTTTGGTGATGGGAAGACCATCAACATAGACAAAATAAGATCAATATATCATTGTCACTAGTTTTGATGCAACAAGTGGGTTCATAATAGGTTTTTCTAACTCTAGAATCTCTAAGGTATTGATCAAGTTTCAAATACCAGGCTTGAGGAGCCTTCTTGATTCCATACAAGGACTTTACCAACCAACAAACTAGATGTTTCTTTCCAAAAAAATGAAACCCTTGTGGTTACATCAAGGAACTTTTAACATCCATCTATATATCTTCCATCCAGAATGAGCAGAAATGGAGATAACTAGTCGAAAAGTTACCATTTTCACTGTGGGGGCAAAGGTTTCTTCACAGTACACCCCTTCATCTTGTGCATATCCTTTGGCAACAATACAAGCTTTTTATTTGTCTAAAGAACCATCTAGTTTATATTTGACTTTAAAAATCCATTTACAACCAAGTGCTTTCTTCCCTAGAGGCAATGTTGACAACACCCAAGTCTTTCTTTTCATCTATGCATCATATTTCACTTTCATGGCATCCTCTAATTCAAGTTTTCCTTTGGATTCTTCAAATGTGCTAGGTTCAAATACCTAACACAAAAACAACAGAAGTTAGAGAAAAAATTATCTACTCACTGCCTTGCACAATTTTTTTCCTCAATCCTGTAGTCTTTCCTTCTAGTGCCTTTGGCAACTCATCTTCTCAATATCCTTCCATCATGGTATAATACCACTTCCATTTCCTCTGTTGGCCCTCTTGGTCTTGCTGTGAAGATCAATAATCCCTCTCTTTTGTGAAGATTGAGAATCCCCCTCTTCTTCACCAAACCCCTCCTTGGAACTTGACTCCTATGATGTTTTCGGCTTTGAGTCCTGTTTGATTTCAACACCAGAACTTGTTCTTGAATGAGAAACAATTTCCCATACACTACTTAGTACTATCCATAGATTTACCATCATCACAGAAGAATGATATTTTCTCATCTACAACATCTCTATTAAACACAATTTTGTTCGTAGAAACATCCAGTTATTCATTAGGAACGTTTTTCCTTGGGAATATTTGCAAAAGCAATACAACTAAAAATACAAAAATCTTTTACAAAAGGTTTTCTGCCTAACCATGAATCCTCAGGAGTGATATCCTACAAATATTTACAAGGAGTTTTGTTAAGGATGTAAACCACAACATTCATTGGTTTTTCCCAGTATGGCTATGGTACATTCTAGTTGTGCACCATGTACTTTGCCATCTCCACAACTATCTTATTCCTCCTTTCCATGACTCCATTTTGTTGTGGAGTGTATGGAGTGGTATACCGCCTATGTATACCTTCCCTTTTGCAAGATTCTTTGAACTAAGTTGAAACAAAATCACCTCCATTATCATATCCTAAAGCTTTCAGCTGTTTACTTGTTTGTTTCTCTACCAAACCTTTTCATGTTACAAAATTTGAACAACAATTTGACTTATTATTCATAAAACAAACCCTAATTTTCCTTGAATAGTTCAACCAGTAATAGGAAATACTTATCTCCATATATTGTAAGTGTTTTCATTGGACCATGCAAATCAACATGTACTAGGTCCAAAACTCATTTGTCTTGCCATGTTTTATTGTCAGTATCAAATGAAAGCCAATGTTGTTTTCATAACTGAAATCCCACACATATCTCTAACAATCCTGCACATACCTCTAACAATCCTGAATGGATGGAAGACCATCCACCATATTAGTCTTATTAAGTACAAATAAATATTGATAACTTAGGTGTCCATACCTTTCATGCCAGAGTACATTTGTATTTGTATTCTCTACCACAGCTGGTGCATGTGCCTTTGTTGCTTTTAGAATCAACTAGTCTATACAACCCTTTTTCACCAATACAAACTATAGTCACCTGGTTATCACGAGAGTAGTGACCATATATTTGCTTCCTTGAAAATTTACAAAAATATTAGGGTTCCTAGTTATCTCACTAATAAACGAGATTTTTGCTCATGTTAGGAACATATCGAACGTTTTTGAAAGTATAACTTAAAGTATTTTTTAGTATGACATGAACAACCTCACATCCTCTAACATAGTGAGTCCATCCATCACCCAAAGCAATAGATTCACTATTACTCTTATCTTCAATGAAATTTACATACCAGTTTCTGTGACACTTGTAGTGGTGAGATGCACCTGAGTCGAATACCAGGCTATGGACTTAGTTGATTGATTATGTAATGCCACAAATGCAAAATCACCCACTGCTTCTTGAGTCACCTCTTTCGGAAACATTTGCATGCCTTGATTTCATTTGACCACATGCCAAGTCATATTGTTTTTTTGGCAATATCTCTTGAAGTGTCCAGGCTTATTGTAGTAATAACATCTGAATTTGTTCTCTTTGATACATTGCTAGCATTTTTTTTTTGTCTTTGCCTTTGAACTCTGCACTTAATGCACTCATTATAGTGGATGGAGTTGATGCTTCTATCTGATCTAGCCTCCTTTCCTTTGGTACAAAAAAGTGTTAATAAATTCTCAAATGTAAGTTGTTGGTTCTCCCCAAGTAGATGTAAGGACTCAACAAATGAATCAAAGGATGGCGGAAAACTTCGCATCAACAAAGCAACCATATCCTCATCATCCACCGGCTTCTTAATAGCAAAAAATTGATCATTAAGATCCTTCAAGTGCAATAAATATTTAGAGACTGGTCCTCCGTCCTGTAACTTGGTGGAAATGTTAAAACAAAAGATTTTTAAAATACAATGACCACCCAACTTATGATGCTTGATACTTATTTTGGAGATTTGTCCACAATATAGGTGCTACAATGGAATTTCTTACTTTTGGAACTAATGTGTCTGCCACTGACAATTTGAGAAGCATAAGTGCCTCTTTATGTCTCTTATCATAGTTTTTGGGATAATTTGTTGGTCTGTATTCTTTACCTAAAATCATAGTGGAAAAAATCGTCGATTTTTCGGTGATGTCTCGAAAAATCGCAATTTTTTCTAGCTGTCAATTTTTTGGCCCAAAAAAATCCTGATTTTTCAAAAAATTGGACATTGGGAAAAATCGGAAAAAAAATTGGGAAAATCGGCAAAAATAGGCAAAAAAATCAAGAAAATCAGGGAAAAAACTGGCAAAAAATCGAGAAAATCAGGAAAAAAATTGAGCAAGATTAGGAAAAAACGGGAAAATTTGACAAATAGGGGAAAATCGATAAGCTAATTTTGACCCTATTGAAGTACAAAATTTGCATTTTTTAATGCTTGTCGCGGTTTGCCGATTTTTTCGTCGATGTTGCCAAGAAGATGTTTTCTAGACCCTCACTGATTTTTTGCTGATGCCAATTTTTTCCACTATGCCTAAGATGGTTTGTTCAAGATCTCTAAATTCAATAATGGTTAGTATCTTATGACTCCATAAACTGTAATTCTCCCCAATCAATTTTTCACACTTCGAAAAGAGTAAATGATGCTAACTAGCCATTGCTAATACAAATCGAAGAGTGAAGACTACAATTTAGCACAAGCTTACTACCATTGAGAGTACTCCATCCAATCAGTTTAGTAAACCTCCTTCATGTCGATCGTAGCTTTGAATTTCCATGCAGTGGCTGGGCAATACTTCCACTCTCTAATTCGCAGCATGTCATCATTCCTTCACACAGTAGTTTCATGGTCAAGACCAAGGTGGTGGCTGATCCTTGATGAGCTTACTTTTATCATGCTGATACACCATAAGATCACAGTTGTTGGCCCAATGAAAATTTCTCATTTTAGCAGCATATCAGGTCGCAATAGGTCTGAATATCTACTTTCCTATATCGATATTACAGTAAGCAGATTTTGTAAAGTTCAAAGTCTATCATCGATAGTAGAAATTCCAGAAAATGCAGAACATGGTCAAGATTTACCCATGCTTTCATAGCTTTTAATATGCACCATGAGAGTCATACACCAGTTGCATACATGCAATAATATTTAACCACGATTCCAGTGACTATAGGTGCCATGATCTCTTAGTAGATCATGTAAATTGCATCACAGAGATGTAATCACATATAGAGACCATAAAAAAGGAGATAAAATTAATTTGATCTAAGAATGTCTTTGGCAGGGTAGGCAGGTCTCATTATAGTACTAAGGGGATTTTGAGAAAACAGATCTCACCATAGCCTGGCTTCTTGAGTTTATTTCTACATTGTCACTGTAGACAGACATAAAAGAAAGAAAGACAAGAAATAGTACAGGTTCAACATCAAATTTTGTAAAAGGTACAAGGTTATGAGGGCAAGATGGCATTGTGAAAGGAAGGAAAACCAGATGGCATTGAATCTGCTAGGTGGTATTGTACAACAAGTTTAATATTTCTAGAATTAAATGGTGTTTTTGGGATAAATGATAATAAGCTAGGAGACATGAACGCCCTCTAGAAAGTCTATGTTGCTTTGTGACACATACCTGCGATTTTGAAGTTAGTGTTTTTTTGTTAGAGATGATCCTCTAGGAATAGAATGATTTTCAGAACATAAGTATTTACTGAAACTTGATTAGCAAGTGATTGTGTGTGCGACAGAAGTTGTTTTTGCTCTGAGGAATTTCAGAATAGTCAAATTTAGAGTGTGTTGTTGTTATTTAAATTGTTACAATAGTAAGGCTGTCAATCACCAAGTCTTAGCAATAAGTAGTAAAATCAGATGCCCTTAATCCCAAGATGACCATGGAAAACAATGCTTAAGAGATATAGCACAATGAGTTGTTCAAACAAATAAATCATGCAAATGTTGGCCTCGACCATGGACAACCAATAGATAACCAACAATTCCTCCTACTATGCATTAACAGCTCACAGTCTGGAATCTGAGCCATGCAAAGGGTCGAGGGCTTAAACAACAACATCAAACCTTGCAAACAGACTGGCCAAAGAACAACTTGGCCTCATACATTAGTGACTGAACAAGTTAAAGCAACAATAACAAAACAATGATAGAGCTCAAATGTAACAAAGGGCAAGAAAAACACAAGGCAGAGTCACTCAACCAAACAACAATTCCTACCCATCAACCAAAAACAATGCACTAAAAAGGAAACATAGAGGAAGGTATGAGTCTACCTTTATCCAAACATAGCTGAACACACAATTTGGATGTAGTCCCAAAATTTTCAATAGCCAACAGTCAGTCAACAAAAACACTTACAACCCAAGCTAACAGTCATGGCCAAGAAAGCACTTAACTGAATGTACAAAGGGTCGAGCTCTCAACTCCTCAAAACCAAAATGCAAGAAGATGCTACAAGGGAGAGAGAAGGCTAGGTTATGAAAAGCACTTATAAAAAATCAACCATCAGATCTCTCACCAACAGACTTGATCAAACATAGTACACCCACTGCCCCCATGCAACGTTAAATGCTATTCACTAGGGCAAGTATAGAGGACAAGTGGTAATCCCAAACACCAATAGCCAAACACCCAAATCCCAAGGATGGCTTGGCAGGGCTAATCATGTCCAAGATCAAACTTCCAAAACCTAGTTTCTCAAAGCCAGTCATTCCAATGATTTTTATAACTTCCATGGGGTTGAAACTAGTTAGGAAATTACAAGAGCACACACAAGACAAGATATCAGCTAGCTACTGCAGATTTAAATGAGATGAGTGCCAATTTGACACTATTCACTGTATATCTGAATCGTACTTGTCATCCTAAAGTAATTAATTGCAGAGCTCTGAACTGATTTTAAAGATTAGAGCAAGAATATCTTGCATATACAGGTGAACACAACAAACTGTATATAGATAGCAATGTTATTCATTCCTCAATCAGTGCTAGGTAAGCTACTGCATAAAACCAACTTATTGTTACAAAAATTGCAGAAAATAGTCAACAACGCAGGGACTAGGGAAAATAGATGGAAATTTTACAGAAATAGAAATTTGTATAGCACATGAAGAAAACAAAAGTAGATATAGGCACTTGCAATAGTGCTCCAACATCCGGCTTCTCCTTTAAACCATTGAGAATATCAGTTAGTTGTGACCTAAATCACCATATAGTACAAAAATATGTTGTGTGAAATTAGTTACAATTCAAAAATGAAGAATAATATTGCATTTTTAGAAGAAACATGAGCAAAATATGACATGTTATACTTTAGTGCAAATTTTTACTTCCATTTACAGTATGCCAATAATATGTATTGGATGTTATGGTAACAATGGCCTTATAGCTAGTTGTTACCAGGAAAACTAGCAGGGTAGCCCAGTAAGCATGTAAGAAGGATGTGACCCAAATTCCAATGTCACCTCGGTCACAATCCCTGTGACTTCTTTGGAGCGTCATAACCTCCAAGGGGAGAGCCCTTCTGCAAGACACTTGGACAAGAGACTATGTCTTCTATGCAAAAATATTAGTGACCAAGTCAGAGACCAGTGCCTTTATGAAGTTAAAAGAGGAATGAAGAAGACATACTATATAAAAATATGAATCTTGTAAATGCAAATCAGCATATCAATTTCATTCACTAATACTTTCATTCATGATAAGAAAGTGACCAATTCCAACTTTAGATCATGCCTATATCATTCAACAAATGTATGGTCTCATTCATTTAAGTTTAAGCACAAGTATAGCAGTAGCAAAATAGAGGACAAGAAAGTGTATTAGCACAATAATACAATGTATTTGAAATATCCAAACTTGAGGTACTTATCTTCTAGAAAGCAGATCACTCATTAATGCCTGTCATGCATTCAATGTGGTATTAAATACTTGCAAAAATCAATCCATTTATGACAGTGTGTATAGCAGTGTTCCATTAGCAAGCATTTCATCATTCATTCACACAAAATGGGCAGCACATATCTATCTCTGAAGTCTTAAAAATAGTTTTTAAAGTATGTTAATAAAATGAGTACTTTGGCATGTGCAATCAGTATTAATTTCAGACCTTTGTAACTAGTTGCTTGACTAACCTTTCATGTTTTGTTTTGGGATGCTTTGCTACAGGTATCACAGGCTGTCAAGAGAATGGGAGGTCTGCAATATTGCAGAATTCAATATATAGTGGAAGGACATCCCAAGGGATACTACAACCTGTAAAAGGCTGCCATATGAGAGCCTGGGCCTAAAACAAGCCCTGAAGGAGAGGGCCGAGGATGTAAGGAGGGCCGGGGAAGAAAGAAAGCAGGCTGAGGGTTTAGGTCTAGGTCTATTAGGAGGTCATCATCACAGTTGTCATGTCACATGTCATCGCTTTCATCAACTCAATCAGCTGGAGGTCATCATCGCCTGCTCATGTCTTCAAAGGTATGTTGGTCATCAAGCGTCTATTGTGCTTGTCATCATATTACAGCTTTGTCATGTCACATGTCTAAGTCAATCAATCACTACTGCCATTGTACCAATCACATCACTGTCATGTACAGACTGTGTCAAGTCATCAAGAAGTCTTCCTAAGCATTCAATCCATCTAAAGTATGCTCAATACAATGCTACTCGTGAACTCATGCCCAATCATCCAAAATATCTGCGAATGGAACCCAATCACATTTTCCCTAGGCACAGTCAATGAGTGCCCTCAAAACCCTGTCATAGGCTGTTATAGAATCAGCCCTCAAGTCTGCTCTAAAAATCACTAAAATATGACTTTAAGAAGAGCACAAAAGAGTGCAATCAAATAATCTTTCCAAACTCATTCAATTGCAACTGTTTTACAATCAATCATTTTAGCATTAAGAAATTTAACTTCATGTTTAGGCTGTAACGTGTCAAATCATAGGTTAATGTCGAAACAACTCACTATTCTTGTCTTCTTCACTTTGGCAGCTTCAGTATGTCTCAAGACAAATCTCAAATTGGCTTGATTTATATAAATAGACCTGAGTTATATTGTACTTTACACATTTTCAAAACTTGTTACAAGAACTTTAACTTATTTTTCTTCAATCCATCCGATTGACATATTTTGCTGCTACCTTTTATCTGGGTTACAAAGCTTCAATACTTAGATGATCTTCAGATGCCAAATATCTAACTTGTGTTTGAGTTTGGTCTGCTTCAAGGCTGAAAGAAGGATTTTAGACTTAAATGGTACATTGGTTTTCTATTTAAATGCCTCCACATCAGATTGTTGTTGTTGTGACTATGTTACTGCGGCTACCTCAGAGCTAATGCATACCCAAAATTTCAGAGTTGCATACACACTAAAAACATCTAATAAATCAGGCCTGCGGTTGTCCTCTTCTCCACCCAAATTATGCCTCAGTAAATAGTCTGAAAATCAGAGATAAAAACCGAATTTTGGATGAGTGATGAATGAGGACGTTGGCCTCATATTTATACATTCTTTTCTTAAAATATTTTACTGAGCCAACCTGCCCTTTATTGAATTTTTTAATTTTCTTTTTTTTGGCCGGCTTACCCAAAAAGGTGGGGTACACCAAATTCAAAAATTCATCTCTTCAACCGTAAGGAATTAAGAGATGCTCCATGTATCACTGGAAAGGGCTTGACAAGGACTATCTCCCTATGATGGGATTTTTTGCAATTTACTGGTCTAGTACCCTTAAATTCTTCAATTTGTTCAAGACGTCAAAATCCTCATAAGGATGTCAAAAAAAATCCATAAACCAAGTCAAGTCAAAGGGTTAACAACCAAGGAAAAGGGATTCAATGGAAATCATCAAAAGCATGAGGGATTCAATGGCCTTCACACCATATACTTCATATCAACAAGGAGGAGGACTCCACCATATACTCATCAAATCAAGGGTATCAACAATATTATCACACCCATGAACATATACAGGTGCATCATAACCAAGGAACCACATATCAAGGACATGTCATGTATGAGGAGAGCTCCACCATCATCTCAACCATACAAGAAGACCTATAAGGGTCAATGTCCATCATGCCACAAATTGTGTGAGTCCCAAGCCACAAGCAACCACATGCAAGAAGATCATGTCCAAGGGTTTCATATCAAGAAGGATAAGGACTTTAATGGACATCTTCAAGGATAAATACAATACATGTGGCCAACATATGCAAATGCCATTCTCCATCATATGCAAGGGTGTAAGTCCATCCAAACAAGTGCAGGATTCCAAGACCCAAGTCATTGTCTTTGTCCTAGTTATTTACGGAGTTTTCCATGTCATCAACAACCTCAACAAACTCCCCCTTTGTCATTGATGGAAAAACCTCTTTAAATACTCTCCCCCTTTGACATTAATGACAAGGGGTCAAATAAAAGCTTCACAATGCCCAAAAAAGAGTTATATTTTTTAAAACTCCTGCTCTCCCTGTCATGTAGACTTCATTTGTTGCTCTCTCCCTGAGATCTTGTTGGTCTTGCTGCTAGCTGCTCTTCTCAAGATATTTAATTTGTTTCTTCATTGGTCAGACTTTCCAACTTATTGTGGGGTAATAGAGAAAAAGGCCCTTCCTATCTTTTCTACTATGTGTTGGTTCTTAGGCATTGTGATGCATTCAGGTGTGCACTGTGTAGTGATCCCATTTTGAGTTCTAATTTCTGGATTCAATGTAGATTCCACAGTTATGTTTCCAATACTTCTCTGTACAAAATACTACAATTCCCCCACTTGCAATACATGGAAGAAATGTTAGGAAGAGAAATGGGTGTACTCCCATACATCAAGAGATAAAGAAGGCTCAACAGTCTGTTTGGACAACCTAAAGTTTGTGGAATTTGTTTCATAAAACCATCTTTGGGATCCAACCACATGGTCAGTTGTTTCCCTTGAGCCTTGGACTAACTGACGGGTAGGGAGGAATCATATTGCAAAAAGAATTGACATATTTCTTCATATTCCCAGTCGTTGTTAGATAACTTTATTCTTGAATCTCAGCTTTTTTTCCTTGGGAAAAAAAAAACTTTATTCTTGAATCTAAAATTCATTTAAGTTCAGGGTCTAACCAATGGCCAATTTAGTTTGGAAATTTGAGTAGATTCAGCACCCAATTTTTTTCTTTTCAAATTACTTGTGGATCTATCATCATGACTTGATAGACAGGACAGAAGAATGATGGATTGGACCTCCTCTAGGTCGAAGGAACAAAAATGTTTGTAATCGCCCAGGCCCCAAAGGGGATGGAGTTGTAATCAAATATTCAGAATCAGGGGTTGTTGTAGGACCCTCTCAGGACAACCCAATAGAAATAAACACCTTTTACTCTCAGATGGGATACTTTGTGAGGATCAAGAGGAAATTAGAAGGCAAGCAGAATTCCATTTGAAGGCCTGCTTTTGGAAGAAGCAATTGATTAGTAAGAAAATGAGAGATTTGATTAGGAAGAAACCAAGTTGGTTGTCTCATATTACCTCGCTAATTAGAGAGGAAAACAACCTGCTTCTTGATTCAGTTTCAGAAGTTCAATTAGCTCGTTTATTGATGAAGAAGGACAAAGTTCCTATATCAGATGGCTTCCTAACTGATTTCTTCCAGGAAAATTGTGAGATCATCATGGAGGATCTGATAGAAGTGGTAGAAGAATCAAGAAGTTTTAAGAGAGTTTTCAAATATCTTAATAATACCTTTTTATTTCTAATTCCAATTTCCAATATAAGAAAATGCTAACTCCTTGAATGCCTTTTAAGTGAATTTTCCTCTGTAAAACGGTCTATAAGGTAATTTTTGGGGTCATGGCAATCAAATAAAACACATTCTACCTAAAATGATTTTAGAAACCCTGCAAGACTTCAGGAAAGGAGATTCTGGAATGAGCTTATTCATTCATTGCTTTCCAGGAAAAGGGAAGGAATGATATGGCCAAAGTTAAGTTGCGCAAAACATGTACTAGTTTAACGTGTAGAAATGCAGTTACACAACCCCATATATATAAAATTTAAATAACACATTATCTTGTACTAAAATAAGAATGATAAGTTAATTTGTAGGGAGGTTTAGAAATGAATTAGAGATTAATCTGTCTTCACTTACTATATATTAGGGATTTTTAAACTTCTTGTCAGTACCACACCCTTCATGGGCACTTGGAGATTTCCGAGAATTTTTTGAGGTGTTTCCAAGTTTCCACAAGTTTCTAGTACTAGTACATGGGAAATTTAGGAGTTTCATGCACTATAGGACCGAAGTCTATAATAGGGTTATTGGACTTCCATCAACAGGGTGCTTCAAAATTTCAATTTCTCAATGTACTGGAGGCTTTGGATGAAAGTTTGTTACTCTCCTCACATAGATTTTCCATAAATATCAATGGTTCAATGGCTGTCCAGCTATCTTATTTAAAGCCCAAAGGGATCTTCAACATGGAAACCTACCACAAGAGGTTAACTGGATTGGTGAAAGCAGGGGATTGTCTTAGCCCCCAACAGGGTTTAGATTTCACAAAAGTGGCCAGTTTTCCTTCACAAGGGTGGAATTAAAGGCAGTAGAACCATCATGGCCATTTAGTCAGGCCAGTTGGCTTGAAAGCGGGGGATTGTCTTAGGCCCCCGCCCCACCCGGGTTTAGATTTTACAAAAGGAAACAGGTGATAACTCTAGGTTTTTGGGATTAAGAATCTTAGATGATTCCTCTAGAAGAATTCTCAACCCTTCAAGGAGACCCTTCTCCCTATCTCTCTATCATTATGGCCAAGGCTCATGGAAAAGCATTAGAGGATGCTTAAAACATAAGGGAGCTTCACAAGTTGAAAGTCTCCTCACTTTCTCCACCATTCTCCCATCTGCAAAATGCAAATGATACCATGTTTGGCCAAGAAACCTCTCCATCATGAAGCCTATGAAATAAAGGCAAACATCTTATACTATTAAATAGCATCCAGGGAAAGGATTAATGCTAAAAAATATGAGATATATTTCTTCAATTATAATGGTGAAAAACAAATAATTTCATTGTTGTTGGGATGCAACAGAGAACCTCTTCTAAGGAAAGGACAACAAGAATTTATGGAAACAATTGTTGGATATAATCACAAAAGGTTGTCAAGCTGGAAAGGAAAGTAGCTATCTTGGAGAGGCAGACTCAATTGTTAAAATCAGTCCTCCAAGCTATGACAAATTATCCCTTCTCAATCCTTAAAGTTCCTGAAAGTATACAATACTCACTAAATTCTATTTTGAAGGAGTTTTTTGGCAAGCCATAGATAGAAGAGGCCAAGAAAATCCCTTTCCTGTCCTGGAGAAAATCTTGCCTACCCAAGTCCTGAGGTGGTGTTAGACTTAGATGATGCAACTAGGAAATCTCTGCTCTTGGAAGTATATAGGTTTGCAGACTTATATATTTAGAATCTGGATACTATAGAACCTGAGTGCACCGGCTGGAACAGAGGAAGGAGCAGGTTTCGGGGGCATGGTAGGCCCTAGGAGCCTGAGGTTTCTTTGGAGCAAGGAGATCGAGACCGTACAGGGAACTGACAAAATTAGCTAGCAGGGATCGAGGATTTGGATCCAACCCTTGGAGAATGCTGGTGGTTACAGTGCCTTGACTGTGGTTCTCACTCGTAACAGATATTCTGTCTACCGGTAAACTAGTCTTTTTTTATTGTTATTTTTTTCCTTTTACTGGAAAAATGGCAGAAGATGAGCTGGTAGACTATTCCAGTGATCATCTAGAGGAGGGTGTTTTCTGGGTTGGGACAGGTGTAAGCATTTTGGATGAGGTGGAGGCTCCTCCTCCTCCATGGGTTGAAAGTTATCCAGCAGTTATGTTTTCACCTGCCCACGGTGAGGAGGGTTTCTCTCCATCTGAGCTGTTACTCTCTTCGCCTTTCCCTTTTTCAGATTCCGAAGGTAATTCTTTTTTTTCCCGGTGAAGGCACTGGCGGTGTTATTGGACTTGGTAAGACAGGGGTTGTGGACCCAACTTTGTTGAAGGGGGACTCTTTTGTAGGTGCCCAGGATTTTGGAGATGCGTTAAAGGGACCATCTGTAATGGGAGTCATGAGTAGCGTAGAGAAACCCTTGGTGTTTACCGACAGTGAATCTCGGAGGGTGGAGGAGCCAGCCCTCATGTGCTGAGCTGCACATGGTTCAAAATCAACACCATGAGCATCACATGCATCTAGCTATAATATCAATACCATGTTGTTGTAGTTGTTATTAGTAACAATGCTAGTTTAGTTTTTACAATATTATTATATCTATAGTTTCATCAGAATAGGTGCTACATGAAAGGTTTTCTATGGATGTTAGCATATTTCATTCTTAGTGATTATTTAAAATTTTGCGGCTACCTCTATAAAGTTTTACATTAATTTGAAGGATAGTTGAAAATTCAATTGATTTGGACAGTAAAAAAATCATAATCTATGCTAAAGCTTGCTGCTAATTAGATTTTGGTTGAACTTGAAACATGCACTTGTTAGTGTCTTGTTGCTTGTTAGCTATTTCAGATGTAAAAGATGTATCTTGTAGCTGTGTCTATGACATGTATTGTAAAATAACAATGTGGCTGGCATGAATATGATTTGTGTTGAAGGCCATATAGATACTTGTATAGTACTTCAAATCTTGTTGGTGATTGCTCTGGAAAATGCTTTTGTATCTCTCAAGTAGAAGAGGGAAACCCCCAGTCAGCCGCACCTTTTCAACAAGTTTAATATTGATGTTGGAAGTCATAAGCCAATGTCAGTGTGGGTGGGAATTGATTCTGTTACAGCATAACAAACCTGAATACAATGTTGATGTGATTATAATAACTGAGGCATACAATCATTGGCTACTTGATGAGTCATAATATGTTTACTAAATATTTTATCATATTTGACGTAGATAGGGGTCATTTGGATATTACCATTCTTTGCATGTTCATTTTGTTTGATTTTTTTCCCAGGACATTTTTCATGTGAATTTTCAATACCGCAAACATGGTGTTGGAAAATCCTTTTGATATTCTTAATTTATTTTTGGTTTAGGTAACTATTACCCTCAGTCATATGGTGCTGTAGATACAGTTGCTGGTCAAGGCCCTCCAGTCAGACAATGATCCAAATAATACAATTGTAAGTGGATGTATTACTGTACTACTCTAAGGCTTTTTAAGGTGTATGTTTTTTTTAATCACTTTTCAACTGTAATGCAAATATTTTTTGGTGCGTTAGATCCAAATGCAACTGACAAAAGGCTTAGATATTATTATTATTATTACTTATTCTTTAATTACATTCATTCATAGTAACAGAGCTGAATGCATGCAATCACTATAAACACATCATCACTTCATCAAGATACATCAAAAGCACATAGACGAGAGCATAACAGTCTTCCATTGCTTTAATAGGCATCATCACATTACAGCGTGGATCTCCATCATCCCTACTGGTTATACAAACCCTACCGCCATTGAATACTTCTAATCCTAGCGCCCCTGAATCAAAAACTACATTTTATGTATTTCTAAAGATAAACATTTAGATCCAATTAAGAAGGATTGAGAAAGCAAAACCTGCCTAGCCTTTATCTTCTCCGTCAAGAAGCTTGATTCAGACAATCGGGTGGCAGGTGGAAACGAATATTATACAGCAAGCCAAATTGGGTGGGTTATTTAAGGGAAAACCAGTATGAATTAGAGTGAAAGGATCAGGCCAATTCATTGAATTATGGCTTGGAAAGAAAGAGTATTCCATTGTCACTATCATCCCCACAGTCAAGTTTTGGTACAACCAATCTTTTTTCATCAATGGTGTATTCATCTATTGGCAGGCACCTTAATTTACAAATCAGTTGAAATTTTAGCAAATCAGTTTGAATATTTAAAATGCATATGAATATGAATAAGTCGAACAAAATATTGTTACAGAAGATTGAGAAAATACCTAAAACATTTGTCCTGACCAAAATGCAACACAAGCTCATCCGTGAAAGTCCATTTATGAAAAATAAATGAAATCGACCCCTAAGGAGATGCAGATCGATCCCCATGTGCTATGAGGTGAATTTTTCCAACCCATGACTAAAATTATCGACTTGATTGAGCAATTTCTCTTCGCAGCAAATGGGCAAAAACCGTGATTTCATTGTCATCGGCGGGTATAGCCACTAAATTTTGAAAAGATATTTGTCAAATATGAAAATTAAGTTTAAGGTATTTTTTTTAATTTATAGATGTGCTTAGAATGAGTTATGTTTGAGTGATTCAATTTATCATTTTTATAGATATGAAAATTGTTATATGTTGATTTGAATTTTTTTTTATAAAATTAATTAATTATTATTATTTTTTAATTATGGAAGTTATTTTAAATGGTTATGTTATTTTTGTGACCATTTATTGAACTTATGTGAATATTTGCATAGGGGACAACCACAATTTTTGGCTGCTCTACTAGGGTTTCAGCTCCCACATTAGGGTTCTCGGGTTCGCCTCTACTGCAAACGCCATGGCCACCACCGATGGAGGTTCCCAACCACCCTCCTCCTCTGCAGTCCCTCCTGAAATCGAATCTTTCACGCGCCTGGTTCCCAACCACCCTCCTCTTCGCCTTTCAAAAGAGAGTCTCCATATACATGAAGTTGTCAAACACCATTTTCAAAAGCAAATTTGATGAGGATGATGATGAAGAGAGGTTTTTAATCGATGAGTTGTTGCCGCAAGGTAGGAAAATTTGTTTGAGAAGGCCACTAGGGATTAGGGCTTGTCTGTAACAATAGTAAGAAATGATGGTGTTTCCAAAGGTAATCTAGGACCAATTGTTTTTGGTGGGGTTCTTCATAATGATCAAGGCCATATTACGCTTCAAATGTATTATGGATATCTAGGAGTCGACAACAACAATGTTGTCAAACTAAAAGATCTGGCTCAAGGGCTCAGGATTACCATTAATAATGTATACTGTTAGGTAATAGTTGAAGGGGACTCTTAGGTACATCTGGTGGTTCACGTAGCAACTAGAATACAAAGTGGAATATCTATATATAAATCAACATGAAGAAAATATAGCCATATATGTTCACAAACTCTGCTCAACTTAATCTCTAGCATCTCCCTTATAAAGTGTTATTTGGTTGATGTTTGTTATATATTATCTGCCTTAAAATGTGGGGATGGTCAATTTGATCCATCACTAAGTATTTTATGCATGACGAGCTCGGCTTTCACTACATCCATCTATTGAAATTATCACTTTTCTTTGACACCAATTAACATTTGGACAGCTTCATTTGTGCCCCATAGCCTTCAAGGCCACTGGGTACATGCCATTATTGCACTTAAGTTATCATCATCCATAATCAACCATGTAATTGACATGTTTATCGAAGTGGTGTGCGTGCTCCTTAATCTTGATGGTACTAGGGTCCATGGCCCAAAGAACTTGTATTCACCTATTGAAGTAAAAGAGAGAGTTGGATTATGAGCCTAGCCAGTCGAATACCTCTAAGAGGAATGATTATTTATGAATGAATGATTATTTACTTGGTCAAATAGATGAATGATTATTTATCAATATCTTTAGTAATTGAGTTGTGATCTCAAGTGTTATCTTATTATATCATATTTTCCTATTTGTTTCCCTAAGTCGAGTTTTAGAGGGACACTAGTGTTGTAATCCAATATTGTCTTAGTGACTTGTGACCCTTTACCATACACCTAAATTGATTGTAGCCCAATAATGATCAACAAGAGGTCATTTTTTCTATGCAATAGTGTGAGGATGTGTCTCCCCCATATGGCCCAACTATGTGCCTATGTGTGTGGTGAGGTTGATTCCTTGATGATGCGATGCAGTATGCGCTAATGTGTTAGATCACACTATATTAAAATTAATATTCTTATGACCATGACAAATGAAATTTAGGTGCTTAACTTTTTCTTTGTTACACAATGGTGTGTTTCCATTTACACCACTTTTTGTTTCTATTTGTATGAACAACACATGGATGTTTAACAATTCCCTTCAATGTCATCATCGTCACCATCACCGTCATCATCATCATCATCATCGTCATCGTCGTCGTCGTCATCACCACCATCATCATCGCCATCATCCTCATCATCATCATCGACATATTCATCCTCATCATAATCATTGTCATCTTCATCCTTCTCATCATCATCATCATCATCATCATCATCATCGCCATCATCGTCCTCTTCATCATCGTCATAATCATCAACATCATCATCATAGTGCAAACTTTACAAAAATCTTCCATTACAAACCTCTGCAAGTGCATATTATCTTTGAAAATCGACATGTAAACACCTTGATGATTTTTTTTCCTAGCACTATTAAATATAGAGTCTAAGCTTTGAAACCAATTATCACCAAGCCAATAGGATTGATTGGTTGTCACACTATCTTTCACTTTTTTAGAAATTTGTTAGAAAACACAACTTGCTTGATGCTAAAGTAAATCAACAACCTTATTGCAATGGAATAATGTGATAGGAACATTGTTGCAACAAGGATACTTTTGTAATAATGTGATTAGAGGATGTTTTGGTGAGGGGTGGCATTAGCAACTATTGATCTAAACAACCTAGAGTAATACTAACACACTCATATTGTTGGCTCAATTTCAAACCAGGACCTGCATTGGTGTCCAACAAAGGGATTTTTCTATAGTTTAAGCACTAACATTTTCAATCTTCGTGAAGGGGAAGGTCTCACGTGAAGTGTTATCAAAAATTATATTTGTATTGTTAGATTTTTATAAATTATGATAGTGTTATCTTAGGATATTATTTGAGAGAATAACATGCACAGCAATCAATCACAAGAGACAATAGACAAAGATTTTCCTCGGGGAAACCATAAAGTGGTATTTGATCTAGATATGCTTCGACTTGTCATGGAACACCGGGTTCTTCGACAACTAATTCATACAACTCTGGTTTTCGCAATATATACAAGTAGCATCCAATTGGAGATCAAACAAATCAGATAGTAGCTTCCTTAGCCACACTGCTTCACAACTAGCCGGACAAGCTGTGACATACTCTGCTTCGGCTGTACTTAGTGCCACATAGGATTGTTTCCTGCTAAACCAAGATATCACACATGATCCCATACTGAAGTAGCACCCCGAAATGCTCTTCCTATCAATGGCACTACCTGCCCAATTAGAATCCACATAACCCTCCCAGTTAATCTTTTGATCCACCTCATACTTGAGCCCATAGTCAACTGTGCCCTTTAGGTACCTCATACTATGATTTGCAGCATTCAGGTGAACATGTATGGGATCTATCAAGAACTGGCTCAATGTGTTCATAGCAAATCAAATATTAGGTCTCGTATTCGTCAGGTACATTAAGGACCCAATCATCCGACGATACATCATAGCATCGACTGACTTTGATGAAGCATCACTCAATAGCTTCATGTTTGATGGCATAGATGTGGTCATGGCCTTGCAGTACATCATCCTGAACCTCTTTAGGATCTCTACTACATACTTCCCTTGTCCTAGGGATATTCCATCTATATTCTGCCACACCTCCATGCCTAGAAAGGAATGCATCATACCCAAGTCCTTCATTTCGAACTCGACAACAAGCTTCCTCTTCGTATCAACAATCAACCCATCTTCACTTGTTACAACTGTTACAAACAGATCATCTACATATAGTAGGAGTATCACTTGGTTTCCTTCTTCAACCTTGTAGTAAATGTTGGAATCCACTTTACTCTTGGTAAAGCCCAAACTGGATAGGAAGCTGTCAATTCTATCGTACCATGTCCTGGGTGCCTGTTTCAAACTGTACAGGGTGTTCTTCAACTTACACACATGAGTCTCCCTGTCATGTGTCTCAAAACCGAGTGGCTTCTCCACATACACTTCCTCTTCCACTACACCATTCAATAAGGCAATATTGACATCCATTTGGTGTATCTTCCATTTCATTATCTTGCAAAACATGAAAACTAGAAAAATTGTCTCAGTCGAATGATTTGGCTTGGTAGTCATTTTGGCCTAAATTCATCATTATGAGCGACATTTCGACAAGAAAAAAATATTTCATCACCGAAACATAAAGGCGAAAAGGATCACCTAAGTTGGAAATTTGAGGTTGAATGTCGTTTCATCATAAAATGAACATCTAAAGTGAACTGTACCTGTTGTGAAGTTTAACTACGGTGAAACACAAATGTAGGTTTTTCTCTTAGCCAATTACCTGGTCAAATCCCCAACTGCACCCCACGTTTGTATGTAATGACTTTCCTTCCCTTGTAGAGTGACATATTTTAGCTATGATGGTTGAAGAGTTTCATCAAATACACCTTAAATCCACTGAACTCTTACTATTTACATGCATATTCTGACTTCTAACACTATCTAGTGAATTTCTGTAGTGCTTCTTGTGTTTTCAAGGCATGAAGACTTGGATTCCAAGGATTATAACATAAGGTTCATACAAACATCCTAGCTACCAAATTCCAATCAAGACAACATTTGCATTTGAATCAAATAACAAATATATGAACATAAATGAAGGGATTGATATTTATTATTAAAACAAATGAATTACATGCCTATGAGGTCCATCTTGCAAGATAAGAAGTTCATTCTTGAATGGATGATTTCTAGTGATACCCAGCACTGAAATAAGGGAGTATAATAGTAACAAACAAGTCTCCAATGATATCTTTGTCTCAATAATTAAAACACTACTCCACTGCCCTTTGGCAAATTTACAACTACTGGTCCTTGTCCTATATTTAGCCACCCACCAATATTAGTGTCAATAGCTTGATTTATGGCATGACAATTTGTCCCACATCAACGATGATCTTGAGATTTCAGACTCGAACATAAGGTTTCTTGGTAACCATGCTTCCTAGCTCCATAATCAACTTTCATTCCAATATTTTCTATGAATTAACACCCCCAAACCTCCAAGAGTTAGATACTGCTATTGGGTATTCACTACACTCCAAATCCCTGAGCATGAGTGACATAAACCAAGTTAAACGTGGAAGATATGTACATATGTCAGCTCCGCAAATGAGGCTTCGTATCACTATCCACCTAGTTTCCTTGTTGAATGACACATTTAATAATGCATTGATGAATCTACCCATATACTAGGGAAGACTGGACGAAATGGTATGTATCACATATGCTAGGCTAGATCTGATGCTGGTTGGTAAATCCACATGGACACTCTTGGGCGTCTAATTTCATACATAGTTTCCAAGAATTTGTGTCTCTCCTCTCTCCAAATGGTGTGTATTTTTATAATTACCTAATCTTAATTTTGCATGTCAGTTTGGAGATTTTGGTACACCCTTTCTTTCATGTCAATTGGATCTTTTCATACGTCATTTCATTCAATTGAGTAGCCAAAGGATTGAGTAGGAAATGCATTAAATTAGCGTCTTGTGTAGCAGTCTTGTATGTTTGAATGGCCATTATTTCTTCAAGTGAGGAGCTCTAGAAGATATAAATACATCTTGATAACCCCCCTCACTCTGCAACAAGACATATCGATTCACCTATCTTGATGTCCCAATCATGGAGATCATATTTCGTTCTTCCTATCGCATCTCTATCAAATTGAGAAAGCCCCTATTAAGAATGAAGGTGTACCAAGTTTCGTGAAGCCCATCAATCCAAGGGGATTTGGTTCAGATGGAATAAATACCAAAGAGGCACCAACCGCGTACATGTACTCACTGAATCTATACCATTAGTTGTGGAAGACCGCCTCTTCATATCAACATCAAATCATTTTATTGCAAAGGAGACCACTCACAATTGAAAGACCGCAATCAAAACCAACTCAATTGTTGCATGAAATTCAAACTAAGCTCAAGGGTACTTGTCCTTTCTTCTTTCCTCTCCTGCAAGAATATTTTTTTTTGTTTCATGTAAAGGACTTGGGGGCCTAATGGTGGGGGAAGGTGATTTTCACTCAACCCACCAGGGATCAAACCTCAACGAGACATGGCCTGTTGTGATAAGGCTCAAAGGGTAGGTGACCCCTTGGATAGATATCCACCTCAGTGGGAGTTGGAATGTCTTGGCCTTTGATGAGTCGAAATTTATTGATATACCTAGCTTGTGGGTTGTTGGATATACTCTTGGGGTTATAGTGGAAATCGAGGGATTTGAGCCTGGGTCTTGCTAGATGATCTCGACGAGTTACCCATTCCTTATTGAGATATATAGCTTGTGGATTGTTGGATATACTCTTGGGGTTATAGTGGCAACTGACGGATTTGAATCTGGGTCTTGCTAGATGACCCCGACAAGTTACCCATTCCCCATGGTCAAAAAAATATTTTTTTGTTTCATGCTTGAAAAAATAACAGAAAAAAACCAACAAAATTAAAATCAAAATCAATGGAGGGCAGAGGAATCTATAGACACATTTATTTGATAAGAAATTTGAATTTAATCTTTAACTCCCCCAATTTGTTTTATTTTTGTTTATTTTTTAATAATATTTTACCTTTATTTGAAAATATATTATAAAGCGGTAAGGGAATTTGTTTGGGTTATTGGCTGAGTTATCAAATATGCTTGGAAAACGAAAAAAACAGTGGAGGTCAATAATGAATGCTTAGTATAAGATCTCTGTACAAAAAATGGGTGAGAACACAAGCCACTGTTTAATTGAAAAGCCTTCATGCCTCCATTTAAGGATAGCGAGGAAAGAGAAACGCTTGGGGAAACGAGATCATTTCTTTGCCCCATTCCAAATTCTCCTAAAAATAACCAGGCTCTCTCCTGCTTGATTTGAGATGCTCAACAACAACTATTCTCAAAGGTTGGGATCATTTGCTCAAGGGTACTAGAAATGCAGTCAATGAAAATAAAAACGGAATATAACCATGGATATTTGGTGCAGGCAATTCAATTTTTTTAGCAAGTTCACTTTAAATGGAAGGTCTTCCCAAATGGAATATTCATTGGTGGACTCAAATTATACTATTAAGTTGGATTGAACCACTGGACTCAACCTGTCAGGAGTTATAGTCTATCGATTTCAATTATGGAAGGGAACTATACTACTGCGTACGCAGCTAGGGTTTTCAGGAAGGAAACCTAGCTTGATACATCATCTTAATAGAGCCAAAATAAGTCTAAACCAACACTGCTATAGAGGCATCGATTTTATGGTATTTTATTGCACTTGGATGCCACAACAACTTGATAATTGCCCACTATTTCATCCAGTCATTTCTATAGGTTCCATGAACAAATTCTATTCACCTCAATAGGCATTCAAGTCACCAACTAGGAAAAGAGGTAACATACAGATCTCAAAATCCTCTGTGAATTCTTTCTAGTCTAAATATGATAAATATGACAGTCTATGGATTTTAACATAATTTGGCTGATCAATAGAAAAGGAAGGGCTTAACAGCAGTCTTGGTCACTAGATATTACAATGACAAATTATTAGTTTGACATTGTAATAGCTTGTTAACTTGATAGACTACAGTTATACTTTGGGGTCTATTTTTTGAAACTGAATGTACATTCTATCTCGAAATGCTGGTAGGCACAGGTTTAACTTTTATTCAAAACATCTGATGGCTAAGCCATTCTCTTCATCTGAAATCCCAGTAAAGTTGTTGATAATTTAGCAATTTGCATTTTCAATTGTTCACTTTTTTTTTAGGTCGTATGTAAAGAATTTTGTATCAACTTAAATAGAGAAAAATACATAATCATATACTCAGGTCTGCGTTTCAGGCAATGGCGGCCTTAGAGATTCATCAACATACATATGAGATACAAAGATAACAATGGCTTCTATTTACAAAGGATTCAGACATCTAGGGACTTGAAAATCATATTATTGTTATAGTTCATTCACATATACTGACAACCAATTTAATACATAAAATTGTGGAAATAAAATTAAAACATGGACTGCCTTCATTGTAATTGAAATAGCATGCATAGATGCATAACATATTTTATTTTGAACATGGTTCTTTGGCAGGGTCTGAATCAGATGCCAAGATGCCTCATACACATCATAATGACAATAAATTATTTTGACATCCAATGGCATGATTAACATGGTTCAAAGATGAATTTTTATCATTGCTTATCAAATCAATTAGACTGTCTCTGATAATTCTCAGGAACTTCTTATGGCCACAATCCTTCAACTATTTATATACCGCACCATGGGTATTACTTTTAAAACCCATATTGGCCAATTCATTTGCAACCAGATTAGCTTTGTCTATGAATCCAGTTCAATATTTTGTTGTCCCAAACATGCTTATCATTTACTTAATCTAAATTGAGGAAAACTTTTCTGTTCAAAATTTTGTTGCACTTGAAGTATTTATCATTTACAGAATCTGGGTTAAGGAAAACTGCCAAAGGTTCTCAAGATTGTACTTTGTAGGTTAGTTTAATGGCACAACAGTCAATTTAATGGCACAACGATTAAAACCTTTGCACAATGGACATGTTTTTATAATACCAGCTGTCTAATTTAATCTTTTTCTTCCTGGTCCATGTTATGTCTTGAATCCTTTTCTTTGGGATTTTCTATCCAATAAAGGAAACATAATCTGCTATTCAGAACTCATAGCTATTGCTTGCTCTATATAGGAAACACAAGGAGATAACAAATGCTCAGAAAACAACCCATGAATAGGAAGTATGCGTAAAAAACCCAACTGTATGGATAGGAAGTATGCGTAAAAAAACACAAAGGATGACCCTAAAAGTGGGTGAAGAGATGTGAAGTAGCTTAGGGTGTGGTGTTTCTTAGACCTAGGGTGCAAAGAATCTAAGAGTATAGTTTTCATTAGATTGGAGAAAGCACCCTAGACTACGGATATCATTGGAAAATAAATGTGGCCAGTATGAGAAAGGTTATCACTACACCAATAAGTGGTTTGTATATGCAGTGTCATGCAAGGTTAGCTAGTTGGAACCAAGAATGGGAAGATCAAATAGGTACTTAATTGATACTAGTAAACCGGAGAGAACCTATTCAATTATATTGTCACCAGACCTTCTTGATGATTTATCAATAAAGGGAATCTAAGGTTGATGGCAGTTAACATTGTTGATTAGACTTGTCTGAAGCTACCTGATCACAGGCGGTTGCTTCTATGGTTACCCATCATGAGGTATTTTCAGTGTTTATCCATTAACATGTCATATCTTTACAAATAAGTAATGGTGAATTTATGGCCTTCCACAACCACTTGATATTGCTAATACTAGCATGATGGTCTAGGTGTATATGATGGTGTTGTCAGGGTTGAGAGAAAGGAGATTGAAGAGACTAGCATTCTTAGGTCAGCTATTAATATGGTATTTGCAGAAATGGCCGGAACCTAGAAACAATAGTGGAAGAGCCATGAGCAATTAGCCACAAGCATGTTGGAATTTGCATTGACAGAAACTTGAATCAACATATGCCCAACTTTCAAACTGTATTTTTTCAATATAAGAAGACATGCCATTCTCAGTGACTTTTGATGTTTATGACGTTACCTTGTTGACTTACCATCAAACAATGGAATATATAAGAGGTGAGATCAAGGCTACAATATGTCTATAATACCATCCAAGGTCATGGAAGAGAGGAATATTTTGGTAATATATTGATTTGTGCAAGGAAAACCAAGTCCATGAGGTAATGTTTGCTATCAAGATCACCCTCCTTGGCCAAGTCATTTCAAACACGAGTTACTTAACAGATAATGCATTTCTTGATTAACCGCTATGTTGTAGTTTGCTCATTCTTATGTGACAGTTCCTGCTCATAATGTCTCATGGATACAGTGGAAAAGTGAAGTTATTTGTTTATCCCGTGATTGGACAGCTGAGGGACCTCACTGTGCTAGAAGTTTGTGTTGGTGTTGAATAACAGAGCTATGCACCTCATGTCTAGATGATAGGAGAAATAAATAAGCTAGTTATGTGGGCTGCAGAAGAGAATCTATGTTTCCTCATTGTGGGAAGTGGGGTGAAGAAAGGTGAACATGTCTCAAGCTTGAGAGAATTTGCTCACATTTGTTTTAGACCATAGAATTGGTGTTTTCACTACTCTGAACCAACAATAATTTAATGGTTCTTAACCTTAGATTAGCTAGAACAACGATTATTCTAGCACTAATCTACTCATACAATTTCACTGCCTTGAATTACAACTATCTTTAAAATTTTAACTAGAATATTTCTGATACTTGATAGTTTGTCTTTGCAAATAGTTGAACAAAAGTGTCTTTGTTGTCATTGATGATACATGGTGCCTAGATCATCTATCTATAGGAATAACTCTTGATTGCTTATTTAAGAATCTGAACTTTGCCAAGTCTTTGAAAACCTGAAGCCATAGAACCTTCAGAAGGCTTCTATCTGTAGAAAACTTGGAACTATTCAACAAGAAGAATCATCCTGTTCAAAACCTTTAACAAATGCAAGCAACTTCAATCCATATTTTAGATCAAGTCTGTCCATTACCTGGCATGAAACTCTTTTAAAGCTTGGATACAATGATTGAAACCTTTGCACAATGCACAAGTTTTAATAATACTGAGCTGCCCAATTTCCTCTTTTTCTTCCCGATCCATGATGTGTCTTGAATCCTTTTCTCTGGGCTTTTCTATCCAATAAAGGAAACAAAGTATACTTCCATAACTCACAACTATCGCTTGCTCTATATAGGCAAGGCAAGGAGATAGCAAATGCTTAGAAAACAACCCATGAATAGGAAGTATGTAAAAAACCCAACTATATGGATAGGAAGTATGTTTAAAAAACCCAACCGTATGGATATGAAGTATGCGTATAAAGACACAAAGGTTGACCCTAAAAGTGGGTGAAGAGATGTGAAGTAGATTAGGGTGTGGTGTTTCTTAGACCCAGAATGAAAATAATCTAGGAGTATAGTTTTCATTAGATTGGAGAAAGCACCCTAGGCTATGGATATCATTGGAAAAGAAATGTGGCCAGTATGAGAAAGGTTATCACTACACCAATAAGTGGTTTTTCTATGCAGTGTCGTGCAAGGTTAGTTAGTTGGCACCAAGAATGGGAATATCAAATAGGTACTTAATTGATACCAATAAACCAGAGAGAACCTATTCAATTATATTGTCACCAGACCTTCTTGATGTTTTATCTATAAAGGGAACCTAAGGTTGATGGCAGTTAACGTTGTTGATCAGACTTGTCTGAAACTACCTGATCACAGGCGGTTTCTTCTATGGTCATCTATTATGAGGTATTTTCGGTGTTTATCCATTTACATGTGATATCTTTACAAATAAGTAATGGTAATTTTATGGCCGTCCACAACCACTTGATATTGTTAATACTAGAATGATGGTCTAGGTGTATATGGTGTTGTCAGGTTTGAGAGAAAGGATATTGAAGAGACTAAATTTCTTAGGTCAGCTATTAATATGGTGGTTTGCATAAATGGTTGGAACCTAGAAAGAATAGTGGAAGAGCCATAAGCAATTAGCCACAAGCATGTTGGAATTTGCATTGACAGAAACTTGAATCAACATATGCCCAGCTTTCAAACTGTCATTTGTCAATATAAGAAGACATGCCATTCTCAGTGACTTTTGATGTTTATGCCGTTACCTTGTTGACTTACCATCAAACAATGGAATATCTAAGAGGTGAGATCAAGGCTACAATATGTCTATGCTACCATCCAAGGCCATGGAAGAGAGGAATATTTTGGTAATATACTGATCTACGCAAGGAAAACCAAGTCTATGAGGTAATGTTTTCTATTAAGATCACCCTCCTTGGCCAAGTCAATTAAAACAAGGGTTACTTAATGGATAATGCATTTATTGATTGACCACTATGTTGTAGTTTTCCCATTCTTATGTGACAGTGCCTACTCACAACGTCTCATGGATACAGTGGAAAAGTGAAGTGATTTGTTTATCCCCTGATCGGACATATGAGGGGCATCAAATGCTAGAAGTTTGTGTTGGTGTTGAATAAGAGAGCTATGAACCTCATGTCTAGATGATAGGAGAAATTGATAAGCTAGTTATGTGGGCTGAAGAAGTGAATCTATGTTTCCTCATTGTGGGGAGGGGAGCAAAGAAAGTTGAACATGTCTCAAGCTTGAGAGAATATGCTCATATTTGTTTTAGACTACAGACTTGGTGTTTTCACTACTTTGAACCAACAATAATTCAATGGTTCCTAACCTTAGATTAGCTAGAATAATGATTATCCTAGCACCAATCTGCTCATACAATTTCACTGCCTTGAATTCTAGTTGTCTTTCAAATTTTTACTAGAATATTCCTGATACCTGTCAATTTGTGTTTGCAAATAGTTGAACAAAAGTGTCTTTTATGTCATTGATGATGCATGGTGCCCAGATCATCTGTCTTTAGGAATAACTCTTGATTTCTTATTTAAGAATTCGAACTTTTCCAAGTCTTTGAAAACCTGAAGACATAGAACCTTCAGAAGGCTTTTGTCTGTATAAAACTTGGAACTATTCCAAAATATAATCCTCCTGTTCAAAACCTTTAACAAATGCAAGCAACTTCAATCCATATTTTAGATCAAGTCTGTCCATTACCTGGCATAAACCTCTTTTAAAGTTTGAATAAAGCGATTGAAATATTTGCACAATGCACATGTTTTTATAATACTGAGCTGTCCAATTTCCTCTTTTTCTTCCCAATCCATGTTGTGTCTTGAATCCTTTTCTTTGGGCTTTTATATCCAATAAAGGAAACAGTGTTTGCTTTCCAGAACTCACAGCTATCACTTGCTCTATATAGGCAAGGCAAGGAGATAATAAATGCTCAGAAAACTACCCATGAATAGTAATGACAATAAATTATTTTGACATCCACAGAGTTGCACTTGTCTTGCTCAATGCTATAGTAATCCAAAGAAACATACAAATCACTTCCAACATAAGTGAGATAAATATGTACACATCAAAACAATTCTATGTGGTAATGGAACACTCAATTGGAGCTCCCTGCACAAACTGCAGGGCGAGTAGCAAGACAAAGGCTAGGAAGGAACCCTTTAGCAACATGATCAAACCATGCAGCCATAGGTGATCCAATCCTTGCTCTAATCCTTGCACCAAGAATTGTTAGCTCCCTTTTCAAAAAGTATTGTTTGCCTGGGTATCAAAGGTACCCACACAGCAACAGGGACCTGGGAAGGTGCACTAAGGACTAATGAAACTAATGCAACCATTGCCGAAAAGTCATCATACGTAATAGAGAGAGTAACGAGTTGTTGATGAAGTTAACACCAAAGAAACATTCATTATAGTCTGTCACCTACTTTAGGGAACATGAGCAAGGACATATGGCTCTGATAAAATGAGATAAATTTCTGTTCTCATAGCCATTCTAAACCCAAACCTAAACAAACCAAGGTGAATCCTAATAAAACTGCTTCAATTGACACAAGGATGTGCAAATCTTTAGCTGCATGATTTTGTCCTGATTATATTGTTGCCAATTGACATGTTCAATGGTAGGTTAAGTTTCTATTTTTTGCTAATATCCCTAATTGATTCATATAAACAACATCAACAAGTAGGATGCATCACAACCTGTGCATTTTTCCATGAGTTCTCAGCAAGACAACTATAGAGAAGCAAAAAGAAAAACCAAGTTGGCAAGTATTCGATGATTTATGTTCATTGGATTCATTTATTGACCATTAATTTGGTTTTAATTAAATCTCTATGGATAGAAGTGCACACATTGCATTGGAAATATTTTTACTTGGATATGAGTCTTTAGAATTTATAAAAATCTCATGTGAATATTTTTTATTTTCACTCTCTGAAACCATGAAAAATCAAGTAGCCAAAGCACTAGGGGTCCTATGGAGACACATTTTCATTTTTCATAAAAATTATCAGGAACTCTAAGTTGATAGAGCTAGTTGTTTCTTATGTTATACAATTTATTTTTCTAGAAAATACAAGTTATATTAACATAAAAACTATATATTTTTTTATGTGGAAAAATATCTTTTATCTCACTTTATACCTGGTCATTCCATGAATCAACACACCCAATATTGACATGTTATATTTCTCTTTTTCCCTGTGGAATAACTGCTAACGTATAGCAAGTGTGAATAGGTATATATAATTTATGTAAAGGAGTATAGTGTATGAAACTTCAGATCTCCATTTTGTTCACATGTACAGATGCAAATAGGCTGCAATGTTGAATAAACATATTGTCCTTATTTGTATTCTTTTAAATATTTCTAGTCTTCTCTTCAATCATTTAAATCCTGCAGACACTTTTTTCCAAAGGTGGTGTAACTAGAACTTTTGCATCCATGAGTGACATGATTATTTGTGTTAAGTATGTGACGAAATTGCTTGTTTGGCAGCTTATATTCTGTACGTCGTTCACATTTGCAATTTGTGCACAGTTTCCTTTTCCTATTGTTCATTCATTGATTTTCCCACATTTTCCTTCAGTGGTCAATTTTGAGGGTTCCTCATCAGTCCTTGTCAGTGACCTCGAGCAGTCTTCACTCTCAATGTGTAATGCTCAATTTACTAACTCTTTGTATAATGTCAGGGGGATCACCTTCATATTCTCTCTGTACTTAGGAAATTCCCTCCATGAAGCATATTTACAATCACGTAATGCTATAGTTTTGCCCATTTAAAAAAAAAAGATCCTTTACTTTCAGATATGTGTGTGGACACTTTGTCTCCTTTCCTGCTTCAAGTTGTATATCTCATCTATAAATCAATATCACTACACGACAAGCTAACTCATCTATAAATCCAATGCCATCACATAATAACTTAACTCCTTTTTTAATTCATTCCTATGTGTGAATTATAGAAATAATTTGTGGGGAACTCCCTATAATAATCATGTGCGATGATTCAAAGTTTCACAAGGAATGCTTTCACTAGATAAACCTTCTCATTTTTCCCATGGACAATTTAGATTCTATCGTAGATGTTATCATGGATAATAGATTCCATGTTTCCAACACCTCTAAAACTGGGAAACCTTTTTTTTCCATAATGGATACCATGTTACTTATTGCTTGGGGAATCTTCGAGCTTCCTCTCCTCAATTCCAATTTCCCACCTACATTTGCATGTACATCTTTTCTTTGATCTTTGACCTCCTCCCTACCTCTCTAGGATGAAAACAAAACCTTGTTCTCCTCCTACTATATAGAGTTTCTCCTTGCTCAGAATCTACACCCTCTTTTCCTGTCTCCTCCTTTAGAGCAGAAATCACTTTTTCCCCACATAAAATAAATTTAGGTAAGCAACAGATACAAATAGTTGCATAGGCGAGAGTAAACTTTATATATCCTTATACAAAGTAAGACTTGCGTATAATGTTATCTCAAGATGAAGACCAATAACCAAACTACCATAGTTTAATTAAGATTTGATTAATGCGCTTTATTACATGTAACATTTTTACTGTTATTATTCTAAGTTCTAATTCTAACTTGATAAAGTACATATACAATATGTATGTTATAGATAGTAATATTATTCTCCTTTCATGGTCATATTGGATACAAGTGCTCATCTCCAAATTTCAACAAGTTATTTGGACCTAGTACTTTGATGAAGAAATCTGCAATCTGCTCCTGAGTTGTACAACTCCACCTTCACCTCATTTCCTTCAAACAACTCTTGAATAAAGTGATAATGAACCTCCATATGCAGGAAAGTCTTTGTTATTATGTACTCAAAGAGTCAAACCATAATCAAGTCTCTTGTATATACTGCACGATTCTCTTAGTTGGACTCCAATGAAACTTTTGGTGCTGTTCTCATTGCATATGCCTTGGCAGTAAGCCTGTGAACTTCCTATGTGGAAAAATATTTTCAATAGACCTGATAGTTCAATGAAGCAAAACAACCCAATATTGACTTAAATGCTAATGTATAGGGGGTGTGAATAGTTATATATAATTCAAGTAAAGTAGTTTAGTGATTTGGAAAAAGCATTATGCCATTTCTGTTTCATATTAACCAGTCTACTATGTCACGTGCTTTACAAAGAGCATGGATTGGTAAAGTGATATATTGCATTTTTTGCAATTAGAAAAGCATCTTGTCATAGAAAGCTATGTTGATAAGAACATGTCAGATGAAAATGAAAGAGCTAAAACTGCTGGAGTGACAATTCTACGTGAAATGGGATTGGACACAGGAATAGGTATGGTAACGACATGTGTGAGAGTTGTGAAATGTGTTTTTCTTTTCAGGTGTAAATTCTTAATCTTTTGAATAGTTATGATGAATCTCAAATGTTCTTTTTTCTTTTGGGTATATCATGTTTGTAAAATAGTCTGACTACCCATAATATATATTAGTTATTTATATTATGTGCTGTCTTCAGACTTCAGAATCGGTTTTAAAGTTTTGAATAAAATTAATAATGACTACTAGATCACCTTAATAAAATGTCTAATGATTCTGGAATACTTTATAGGAAATAGTCAATCTGAATTCCTTAAGCAAGCATTTTCATCATTATTATTTTTAGCTGTCCCCGTCATCATGTCATTTGTTTCTTTATTTTAAACCATGTTTGCAATAATTTCTTAATTGTTAATTAGTCTTCTGTAGTATGCTTTCACCAATTCCTAGTATGAATTAATTTGTGATTCAATGGTCCATCATTTTATCTTTTCATGTTTATGCCCTTTCTATTTGATTACATGTCTAGATGTCCTTAGACACATTTATTTAATGAACCATTTGTTTTTTTCTTTTATCATATATTTTACTACAATTAAGTGGCATTTATCTCATTCACAGGTCCCAATATTAGGAATGATCAACCCTTTCCATTAGAGCTCCAGTTGGTGCACTGTATGCATTATCTTTTAGCATGTTTTGTTTCAACATTGTGTTTCAGGGATAAGAATCCAAATCAATAACAAATTGACTATGAACAACATTCACTTTTATTTTAGTAGAACTATCTTTGTGAATAGGGATGATTTGCAATATGAGGGGTAACAGTGAACACAACAGTTGATTGCAGTCAATCTTTTCCATGTTAGGATTTTTTGGGGTCAGTAGAGTATTGCAAGAGATTAGAGAGAGGTAGGGCGGCTTCATCACTCGGTAGGATACTTCTCAAATGATATTTATCAACCTTTGGTGGCAAACACATAGGCCTTTCCATGAAAATTGAAGACATCTTCCCATGTGGCAAATCACCTTCAGTTTCAAGACTGTTAGAACTTAAGATATTATTATTTCTCAAATGGCATTCATTTAACACACAAGCATTATCCGATGCCCTATTTTCTCCATTATTGTCATTGGCACTTGCTATGCCTCCTTTATTCGAGCCTTCGACAATTTTCTCGGTTTCATCTTCAGCTTTAGTTCTTTCCCTTTTTACCAAATGCAAATGTTCATCAAAGTTAAATTCATGTTTCCTTGCCTTGATCTGTGTCCTTTTCCTTCGATGATCTACTCCAGATAATACTTCAAGAACATTTTCTTCTTCCGTGCAAATATTTATCTTTATTTGATTATCTGATCTCTCTCATAGAGTTGATAACCCTGAATTATGTTTATTCAAGAGCTTTCTTTTCTTCTTCAGAATGGAATTCCGATACAAATAAGTGTTTGGAACTACCCTAACTTCATTGTCTTTAGTCACAAATGTAAGAAGGACATGATCTTTGACAATAGGAACAGAATTTTCATGAATATTTTCAAAATCTTTTTCACCCTTTAAATTTTCTTTACAGTTTGAAACCTGAATGCTCTCTTCAGTGCTTCCATGTTTAAAAGATTCAAAATTGCTGACAATGTTATCTGTCACTATTTTTCTACAATCTAGGAACTCACTTTTAGGCACTAATTGAGAACCTCTAATTTCTTTTTCCATGCTTTGCCTTTTCTGACCAAACTGCTTTTCACTCATGGCCTACTCTAAAATAATGCTTGAATCTGGTGATTGTATCCTTATTTCTTCAAGATAAGAAGAAAAATTCAAAATATTGTTTTCATAATTATGAATATTGCTTCCCCTCTCTGATGACATTTTAAAATCTCTCTTTGTTATCTTCAACTCTGGCTCAGTTATTAAAGATACTGCACTAGAAACATCAGACCTCAAATGGTTCTCAAAATGGCTTGTAGGCACTCTCATTACATTACCCAAGGTGGCTCATATTGTTTCAAATAGGTTGGTAAATCTTGGAAATGAGTAGACTTTGGAATTTTTGAGGAAGGCCACTGGTACGAAACCTGGATATCAGTTGTATGTTCAAGAAATAAATGCTTTCCATCCATTTCTATTGGACAACGCTGCATGAGGAGCTGCATTAAGTGTATGTGTTGAACCTTTAAGTGAGTTGCATAAAGACTAGTAGTGTATTCCTTCATATTGTAGTGTTAAACATCTCTATGAATTGAACATGCTAATTATGCCTTGTTGGTGGAGAGTGCCCTTGGTCATGTAGGAGTATTAACAAACTAGTGTGTGGAGGTGAGCATTGCAAACTCTGTGGAGCTACGCAGTTTGTCTACCTAGACTGTTGATGAGCATTGCAAACTCTATGGAGCTGCATAGTTTGTCTACCTAGACTGTTGATGACACTATGAGAAGTTACGACTTCATGTGTTGTGAACTGTAAGAAGAAACACATTCCAGTGTGAATCCTTTTTCCAAACTTTGTGTGTTGTTGTGTAGACATTTGGAGAAAGATCAATCCAAAGGAATCTGCATGAAAAGGTCACGCCAGCTAGAGTACAACAATCAGAAAAACATTTTGGCAGTAATCAAGAGTTGTATTAACCTCTCCTGGAAATGGTATTTAACACTAGATTATAAGGATTTCAATAAAAAAGAAAAATGAAAAAAAAGGAGGGGTTTTGATAGTAAAGATTGTGTGAAGGTCGTATGAGAACTAGAATATGATGATATCAGAAATTTTGATATCAAGCCTTAAATTTGTTAATTGAAAAATTGAGGCTTGACTCTATTAATTGAAGAAAATTGCAGTCCCTAATGCATAGCACTTAAGGTCATTTAAATTAATAGTATGCATTTTTCTAATTTCAAAGAGCACCCTGCTTCTTGAGAGAAGTGCATTCCTCACCATTCAGAATATGATTCTCCTCAAGATAAATATTCGCACCCAGTCAGTAAAATCAATAATGCTCTCTTCTCTCTAGGCAGTAGTTCATATTATTTATGAAGGTAGGAAGCACTCCATTTAGAACTACATTTTCATATCAGTTGTGAGACACTATCACCCATACCAAAATTGAGCAGTCATCACTCAATATTACAGAGGTAAGGCATTTATTTTGTAAATATCATTTTGTAACTCGCAAGCTATGTGTTCATTTGTGCTTATTTCCTACAAGTCATTGCAATTATGTGCATTTTCGTTTGAACCCAACACCTTCTACTTTCTGAGTCAAAATTCCATTTGTCGAGTCTTGTTTGTAAAAGGGTGGAGTTGCAAAAAGCGCTTCTTTTGAGTGAGTTCAGTTTTTCAATAGCAAAATTAAATGACCTTTGAAAGTTACTAAACACTCTACTATTTTCTATTATCAACACCACTATCATGATAGACAAGAAAAAAATAACTCACATTCAATATTGTGTGCAATATTCAAAAGACATACTTGATTTTATACAGCTTGAGTTGCAACTTCAAGAACATGATGAAAAATCTTGCTCACTTGGTGGAATGCAAAAATCCAAAGGAAAAAATTGGAGTCTTTGATTGTGTTGACATCCAACATGATGAAGGTGGGTGCCAGTTTTTTCATTTTGTTGAGTTTGATGATGCCCTAGCTCCTATTGAAGTCATTCCATCCCTGTAGCAGCTAATCTGAGCAAAACTTATCAAGTTTGTGCAGTAGCAGAGGGTCAACATGGATGGATCTAAACATGCTTAGAAATAAAGGCATTCTGAGATATTTGCAACAGCAAGAAAGGCTTAAATTATAAGTTAGGACACTGTCTAGACATTTCTAGGCAGTTTTGAGGTGATTCTGGGTTGGAACCAGCTGCAAATAACCTTGATTATCAATTCTGGGTGTAGCATATTTGTTTTACATTACTCTCTGAAAGTGATTCAGATTCTAACATAACCATGGCTTCTGGTGCACTACATGGACAAGAAATTAAAGCGGGGACAAAAGTCTAAGGAGCAAAGGATATCTTATCTACAAGGGTGAGCAAGTCAGAATCTGCTAAGGTCTCCAGGCGTTCAGCGAGGTTACAACTGGGTGAGGAACATGATATTCACATGAACCAGAACATTGCGTCTAAGGTCTCTCGTACCCAAGTTTACTGGCAATTTAGGTACATAGTCAACCTTCAAGGGATTGTCCATGGGCAATAGTCATGCCTCTAGAACTGCAAGCAATGTAAGCAACAATTGTTGTGAACCAAGGTCTACCTAGAATCAAGGGATACCCATTGAGTAAAGACTTTCTCTGTAACACCATGAAGTCTTGAGGTATTCCCATAAATCTCTTGAGACTATATCCTCTAACCCTTTTGTATATAGGAACATCCTTGATAGCTTGGATAAGTGGGATTTTAACACAAATTTTGTAGGTCCACCAAAAAATCAAAGTCAAGCTGGGTAGGTGTCTTGGTTTGTCTAAGCCTCTCTAGAAAAAGTGGATTCTTCTTTTGTTTATCTTGTGCAAGAGGTTGATGTGGTTGGTCTTGGTGTGTGGTTGTTGCATTCTAACATTTTAGTTTTTAGATTGCTTTTTGATTATGGATGGAAAGTATCTACTACCACTCTCCTTGAGCGAAGGTTGAGACCATTGCAGTCCACAAAATTCACAAAGTAAGATGGATAGTTTTCCATCTCAATATTACATTGCAATTGCATCAAGATCCAACACAATAACTGGCTTGTCGAGGTTGTATTTAGAATTTGTTCAAACATAACACCAGTGGCAGAATGTGTTAAAGATGGCTCAAAGTTATCGTTTGCACTTATTTTAGTAATCAATAGTCCACTATACATTTGGGTAATAATCAATAGTCATGCTCCAATTCTTTCTCAATCCTCAGTGGATTTTCTTGAGAGTTTCAAATGGTAAAAATCTCAATTCGAATTTGGTTATCTGTGACACTTAATTGAAATTCACAACTCAGGACTTCCATTGCCCCATTCAATGGAATTCAATACAGGAATTCCATTGCCCCATTCAATACAAAATTTCATTTATCTGCATATTGGACAATAAACGTATACAGTTTGCACACAGTAAATCAAAAAGGAAAGTGACATAGACTTCTTGCAACAAGTGCAATGAACAGAGTATTACTCAGCTTCACAAGTTTCTTGCATTTTCCATCTATTACAGGGCTCTCAAGACTAATTGGCTTTAAGTCTGAACTCTTTTTCTAAATTAGAATTTTGAACTTCACTTAAGAGGGTTATAGATGAGCATGAATTGTGCTCTTGTTTTGGCATTGAAATATATTCTATATTTTTGTTTTAAACAAACTTGTGTGAAACAACTTGCGTCTTTTCCTCAGATTCAAGAATCAATGTTCTCTAGGAAGTCATTTTCGAGTATTTTGCATGCATACAATTTTTACAGAAATTCAAGCTAACCACATGGTCTAGTTGATATTTATTATTATTGCTTCAGTTACACTAAGACGGTTTGGATATATACTTCTTGATTCTTAATTAAATAGTAAAAGTATAAGTTTTTTCTGCTTGAAAAAAAATTTGAGCAAATTAAATCTCCCTCTAGTTATTTTGCTTCTTAGAGTCTTCTGGCTCTATCTTGTCAATTTATTTCATTTGGCTGTACTCTAAATGTGTTATGAACTTGTGTTTTTTTGGTTACTACAAGAAGAAAACTCTATTTTGTATTGAAATTTAACAATAATTATGTTGGATTGATGAAATTGTCGATATCATATGTTAACATTGCACAATCAATTGCAGTAATAATATTCCATGGTGCTCAATCCATTACTATATTAAAACAACAATTTCATTTATCCAAAATTGCAATTTTAACAAATATTTTTAACCATTCCAATGCGAAAAAAAGAAGAAGCTAAATTCTTATTTTCATTGATTTGTTCCTCTCCTATTGATTCGAACTCTTAACAAAACCTTGGCATGACTTATTCTTCCCTATGGGTGTTAGGGTCTACAATCAAAATTCAAACCCGTTTCCTTTAGGAGCGTAGGATATGTTAGATTTTCATAATGTGTAATGAGCTAATACACATAAGCTTTCACTCATAGTGTCATGTTAGAAGGAAAGCTAACTCTAGTTGGATTTTCATCATGGTGTAATGTATTTGATGACAATGTGGTTGTGTTAGATGGAAACTACCTTATGAAAGCTAACACACATTAGCTTTTACTAACCGTGCACTATTTAAAATGGAAAACTAACTCCAGCTAGATTTCCATCATGTTGCATTGTGATTGATAATGATGTGGTTGTGCTAGATGAAAAACTACATTATGAAAGCTTACAAAAATTAGAGTTCACTCATCATGCAACAATTTAAGGATAAAAGCTAACTCCAGTTAGATTTTCCTCGTGGTACAATGTGATTGATGACAATGTGGTTATGTTAGATAGAAAACTACCTTATGAAAGCTAACACACATTAGCTTTCATTCATCATGCCATGTTGTTAAAAAGAAAGCTAACTCTAGCTAGATTTTCATCATGGTGTAATGAACTAACACACATAAGCTTTCCCTTATAGTGCCATGTTGTTAGAAGGAAATCTAACTCCAGCTAGATTTCCATCATGGTGTAATGTATTTGATAACAATGTGACTGTGTTAGATGGAAAACTACCTTATGAAAGCTACCATACATTAGTTTTACTCACCATGCAATGTTTTAAGAACGAAAGCTAACTCCAACTAGATTTCCATCATGGTGCATTGTGATTGATGACAATGTGGTTGTGCTAGATGGAAAACTACACTATAAAATGTTACAAACATTATATTTCACTCATCGTGCAACGATTTAAGGATGAAAGCTAACTCTAGCTAGATTTCTAACAACGTGCAATGTGATTGATGACAATGTAGTTGTGTTACATGGAAAACTAACTTATGAAAGCTAACACACATTAGCTTTCACTCATCATGCCATGTTAAAATCAAAGCTAACTTTAGCTAGATTTTCATCATGGTGTAATGAGTTAACACACATAAGCTTTCCCTTATAGTGCCATGTTGTTAGAAGGAAAGCTAACTCCAACTAGATTTCCATCATGGTGTAATGTATTTGATAGCAATGTGGCTGTGTTAGATGGAAAACTACCTTATGAAAGCTAAAAGATATTAGCTTTACTCACTGTGTAATGTTTTAAGAACGAAAGCTAAATCCAACTAGATTTCCATCATGGGGCATTGTGATTGATGGCAATGTGGTTGTGCTAGATGAAAAACTACACTATGAAAGATTACACATTAGATTTCACTCACAGTGCAATGATTTAAGGATGAAAGCTAACTCCAACTAGATTTCCAACACGGTGCAATGTGGTTGATGACAATGTGGTTGTGTTACATGAAAACTATTTTGTGAAAACTAACACACATGAGCTTTTACTCACCGTGCCATGTTGTTAAAACGAAAGCTATAACTCCAACAAGATTTACATCATTGTGTAATGAGATAACACACATAAGCTTTCCCTTATAGTGCCAAGTTGTTAGAAGAAAAAGTAACTCCAACTAGATTTCCATAATGGTGTAATATATTTGATAACAATGTGGCTGTGTTAGATGGAAAAGTATCTTATGAAAGCTAATAGACATTATCTTTACTTACCATGCAATGTTTTAAGAATGAAAGCTGACTCTAGCTGGATTTTCATCATGGGGCATTGTGATTGATGACAATGTGATTGTGTTATATGGAAAATTATATTATGAAAGCTAATACACATTAGATTTCACTCACCATGCAATGATTTAAAGACAAAAGCTAACACTAGCTAGATTTCCATCATGGTTCAATGTGATCGATGACGATGTGGTTGTGTTAGATGGAAAACTACCTTATCAAAGCTAACCCACATTGAATTTCACTCATTGTGACATGTAGTTGGAAGGAAAAACTAAGTCCAGCTAGATTTTCATCATGGTGTAATGTATTTGATGACAATGTGGCTGTGTTAGATACAAAACTACCTTACGAAAGCTAACACACATTAGTTGTTACTCATCGTGAAACGTTTTAAGAACGAAAGCTAACTCTAGCTAGATTTCCAACATGGTGCATTTTGATTGTTGACAATGTGGTTGTACTAAATGGTAAACTACATTATGAAAGGTAACACACATTAGATTTTATTCATCGTACAACGATTTAAGGTTGAAAGCTAACTCCAGCTAGATTTTCATCATGATGCAATGTGACAATATGGTTGTGTTAGATGGAAAACTACCTTATGAAAGCTAACACACATTAGCTTTCACTCAACGTGCCATGTTAAAAATAAAGCTAACTCCAACTAGATTTTCATAATGGTGTAATGAGCTAACACACATAAGCTTTCACTCATAGTGCCATGTTAGAATGAAATCTAACTCCAACAAGATTTTCATCATGGTGTAATGTATTTGATGATAATGTGGCAATGTTAGATGGAAATCTACCTTATGAAAGGTAACACAGATTAGCTTTTACTCACCGTGCAATGTTTTAAGAACGAAAACTAACTCTAGCTAGATTTTCATCATTGTGCAATGTGATTGATGACAATGTGGCTATGCTAGATGGAAAACTACACTATGAAAACTTACACACATTAGATTTCACTCACTGTGCAACGATTTAAGGATGAAATGTTACTTCAACTAGATTTCCAACACGCCACAATGTAATTGATGACAATGTCATTGTGTTACATGGAAAACTACCTTATGAAAACAAACACACATTAGCTTTCACTCATCGTGCCATGTTGTTAAAAGAAAAGTTAACTCTAGCTAGATTTCTATCAAGGTGTGATGAGCTAACACACATAAGCTTCCCCTTATAGTGCCATGTTGTTAGAAGGAAAACTAACTCCAGCTAGATTTCCATCATGGTGTAATGTATTTGATGACAATGTCATTGTGTTAAATGAAAAACTACTTTATGAAGGCTAACAAACATTAGCTTTAAACACCATGCAATGTTTTAAGAACGAAAGCTAACTCTAGCTAGATTTCCATCATGGTGCATTGTGATTAATGACAATGTGGTTGTGTTAGATGAAAAAATACACTATGAAGGCTTACACATTAGATTTCACTCATTGTGCAACGATTTAAGAATGAAAGCTAACTCTAACTAGATTTCCAACACAGTGCAATGTGCTTGATGATAATGTGGTTGTGTTAAATGGAAAACTACTTTATGAAAGCTAACACACATTAACTTTCACTCATAGTTCCATGTTGTTAAAAAGAAAGCTAACTCCAGCTGGATTTTCATCATGGTGTAATGAGCTAACACACATAGCTTTCCCTTATAGTGCCATGTTGTTAGAAGGAAAGTTAACTCCAACTAGATTTTCATCATGGTGTAATGTATTTGATAACAATGTGGCTCTGTTAGATGTAAAACTACCTTATGAAAGCTAACAAGCATTAGCTTTATTGACCATGCAATGTTTTAAGAATGACAACTAACTCTGGCTAGATTTCTATCATGTAGCATTGTGATTGATGACAATGTGGTTGTGCTAGATGTGAAACTACATTATGAAAGCTAACACACATTAGATTTCACTCACTATGTAATGATTTAAAGACGAAAGCTAACTTCAGCTAGATTTCCATCATGGTGCAATGTGATCGATGATGATGTGGTTGTGTTAGATGGAAAACTACCTTATGAAAGCTAACACACATTGGCTTTCACTCATCGTGCCGTGTTGTTATAAGGAAAGCTAACTCCGACTAGTTTTGCATCATGGTGTAATGTATTTGATGGCAATGTGGTCATGTTAGATAGAAAACTACTTTACAAAAGCTAACACACATTAGCTATTACTCACCGTGCAACGTTTTAAGAACGAAATCTAACTCTAGTTAGATTTCCAACATGGTGCATTTTTATTGATGACATTGTATGTGCTAAATTGAAAACTACATTATGAAATCTAACACACATTAGATTTCACTCACCGTGCAATGATTTAAGGTTGAAAGCTAACTACGGCTAAATTTCCATCACCATGTAATTTGACAATGTGGTTGTGTTAGATGGAAAACTACCTTATGAAATTTAACACACATTAGCTTTCACTCATCATGCCATGTTGTTAAAAAAAGTTATCTCCAGCTAGATTTTCATAATAGTGTAATGAGCTAACACATAATCTTTCACTCATAGTGCCACGTTAGAAGGAAAGTTAACTCCAGCTAAATTTCCATCATGGTATAATGTATTTGATGACAATTTGTCAGTGTTAGATGGAAAGCTACCTTATGTAAGCTAACGCACATTAGCTTTTACTCACCGTGCAATTTTTTAAGAACGGAGCTAACTCCAGCTAGATTTACATCATGGTGCATTGTGATTGATGACAATGTGGTTGTGCTAGATGGAAAAATACACTATGAAATCTTACACAGATTAGATTTCACTCATAGTGCAATGATTTAAGGGTGAAAGCTAACTTCAGGTAGATTTCCAACACAACACAATGTGTTTGATGACAATGTGGTTGTGTTACATGTAAAACTATCTTATCTTTCACATTAGCATTAGCTTTCATCTTATCATGCCATGTTGTTAAAAAGAAAGCTAACTCTAGCTAGATTTCCATCATGGTGTAATGAGCTAACACACATAAGATTTCCCTTATAGTGCCATGTTGTTAGAAGGAAATCTATCTCCAGCTAGACTTCCATCATGGTGTAATGTATTTCATGACAATGTGGCTGTGTTAGATGGAAAACTAACTTATGAAGTCTAACAGACATTAGCTTTACTCAATCTGCAATGTTTTAAGAATGAAAACTAACTACAACTAGATTTCCATCATGGTGCATTGTGATTGATGACAATGTGGTTGTGTTAGATGGAAAAATACCTTATGAAGTCTAACAGACATTAACTTTACTCAACCTGCAATGTTTTAAGAATGAAAGCTAACTAAAACTAGATTTCCGACAAGAGGGGACTATGTTGACCTCCTAATTAATGGTCAAGCTATTGGACTAGGAAGGGTTGAATCTACAGAGACCACAACTCATTATGGTGGAGAAAGGCTTAATGTAGGATATGTTATGGTTTTGATAATTGATGTCATTGAACCACGTTTGATTTTGGAAGATGTTGATGAAGGGGACTTACATCCATGGAAGATCATAGATTTGAGGCATAACAAAGGTAAATCAAAATCTTGAAGCACATGTTAAGTGTTTTTGATAATACATTGCTTGTTTTTTTGAGCAAATACTAAGTTTGTTTAATTTGTTGTATAGGTGCAAATGTCTCTTCTGCATTTTCTATTCGAGACAAGGTAGATCTTTTGCAATGTGGAGTGAAGGTGGGTGAAGACTCTATATTCAATACAAAGATTGGTAATAAGGTGCATGGAATGATGGTAAATAAAGGATCCATAGTGGCTAACATTGAGAAGGTGTTAAAACATGATGCTCTTTTGCCACATCCAACACGATTTGAGAATACACTAGGGGGTGCATTGGGATCTTATGAGATTTGGCCAGAATAAGATTTGGAACCTCATTGTCATGATCATCCAGTAAATACTTCCCAAGATAGGCTTACATTCACATGTAAAAATGTTTCTCTTACACATGAATGCACAGGAACAAGCATTTGCATTGCTAAATGCATCATAGTTAATGTTCATGAGAATGACATTGTTATAGCCCAAAATGACACATCTCTGCCTGTGACCACTTTTCCATGATTTCGTCGCATGTCGGCACTTCATGAAAGTCACTGAAAAAACACCTATCTTGGAGGACCCATATCTTGAGTTTTGTAACTCTGTTTGACCTCATTTCTACATCGTTGGAAAGGTATTTCAGTTAGCTAAAAATTTCTAGAAGACACCAAAGTCTGAAAATACCTAGAAATACCTTAAAAATGTGTTTTTTTTTGTGTATGCGCAACTCTCCTTATGTGAAACCCGCGCATCACTCGCGACTCTTGTGTTTTGCAAGTCGCGCATGCATATATTCGTGGGTTGCTCTTGTGTAAACTCATGTGTCATGCGTAGGTTGTCTTCCTTCATAGTCGCGAATCTATTTCTTAACATTAAAACATAAAAACATGCCTTTTGAGTTAGTTTGGGTAGTTATACAACTGACTCCTTCAGTTATAACCACTTTGGCTTCGCCCCTAACTCTTCTTCAGCCTATAAATAGGGGTAGGGAGGTCCATGAAAGGGGACTTGAATTTTTGCACTGTTATGCTGGAGGAATTGGAACTCTCTTTGCCCACACCTTTTCCCTAGAGGTCTTCCCCTTGTGTTGCAGAGCTTGGAGGCTGAGTTCTTCGGAAAAGAGAAGCAACAGAACTAGATCAAGGTTTCGTGAGGTGCCAAACTTGGAGAGAAGGTATACTTGTACTTGTTTTCAAGATTAATAAAGATGTGATGTCCTTCTTCTTCCCAAATCATTGTTCAATGTGTGATTGAATCTCTGTTTCTGATCATATGATGATGTTATTCAGATCATTTGTTTATGTTTATTTGATTATCATTGTCTTATATGTGGTCATAATGGTTTGAGGAAGGTATAACTTGTTTTGCAGGTCTCTTGGAGCGAGAGGAGCAAGAAGAGGATTGAAGAGAAAGCTTGGACCAGCCTTCAGTTTATCAGGTGTGGACCTTTCTCATCTCTGATGTTGCTTGTATTTACTTGCTGAACATTGGGCATCTCTCTTTCAACCCCAGTACGTTGATGGCCTCTTAAACCCTAGCCATAGGATACTTTCCTTTACAACAGACATCGTTGAGGGTGAAATGTTAGGTGAAAAAGAATTCAGTGTTTTTGTGGAAGACATAGATAGAAATTGTGAAAGATGTAGGATTGGGGATAAGTCTATACATTGTTTGGTTAGATGGCCAATAAATAAGTTGGCAGACAATGAAGGTGAGATTTTAAGGGTGAATGAAAATTTCAAGGAGGCACCCAAGGAAATTGCGGTATGGGATATTATAGAGGACACAAGTCCCTTAAACACATGGGATGGTGATCTTTATAATGAAAAAAATCCAGACTCAATTGCTATGCACGTAACGAGGCCATATAAAAGGATTAAACGAGTTGTGGCTACAAAAAAAGTTGCAAAACTTTCAAATACAGAGAGATGAAGAGAAAGAAATCCGACTTTTGGCAGCGGATGAATGTTGCAAACAAGATTGTCTTCAACATGTGGATAGGAAAGCCATTGAAACTGCTAGAAGGGGTATGAAAATATTTTAAAAAATGGCATTAGGGAATTTTTCTTGAATTCATTCATTTCCAACACAATCATGTCAAAGAGCCATGGCCATGGCCTACCTCCTACTACTAGGAAAGTAAAGGACACAAGGTTTAATGGAGATATTATTTGTAAGAAAGCTTGGTACAAGATACATAATATTCCTCAAAGCACCTTCTATACTTACGAACATAATTTCCAACAAGGACATGTCAAAGAAATTCATGGTAACACCAACAAATGCAAACCACATGCACATACTATGGAAACCATAGAAATATTGCACAAAATTGTAATGGATAATTCAGATTTTTCATCGAACCAAACACGACAAGTTGAAGAAGATGGAACGTCTGCTCCTTGAATATTGCTGCCATCAACATACACCCAAAGTTCTTTGTTAAAAGAGATCAATGAGGCTCTTCAAGAGCTCAATTTTCCATCAATATCACAACCAACAATGAGCAATATTTGGAATACTCATTTTCTAGATGTGGCATTCTCAAAGAACACTAACTTTAGTAAATGTAGTGAATGTATCGTGTTGAAAGCACAAATGAAGACATCGACTACAAAAGAGCTGGAAGAAAAGGAACGAGCTGAACTGAAGAAACATAACAAGATTGTTATGTGTGGAATATATTGCTACTATGCCCACATAATTATGTTAGAGCGGTATCCAAAGGAATACTTGAGCATTATCCATATTAAAATGGACAAAACAAAGACTTCAATCCCAAGATTACGTGTGAAATCAAAATCTGTTGCAGGAACAAAATTAGGTTTATCATTGAAAGGTATGCTAACACATGGGCATATCACAGGAGGTTTTGGTCATTTCACCCTACCATTTGTACACATGGGATCACAATTTACCATTACATCTCTTGCAAAGTGCTTGAGGGACCTTGAAGACCCACACCTTGATATGTATGGTGATTTGCTTTATGAGAGTGGAAGTTCAAGAAACCCACTTTCAAATGCATTACTTCAAAACTCTATTTACTCAAAATGTAGAGTGTATAAGGATGATTTCCTATCTTTAAATGGAAGCTCAAAAAATCAAAATCTTGATTTTAAACCTCGTCCTCCACATTTTTTGTTACAGTTGGACAATGTAGCTAGTGATAATAAGAATCATTATGTTTTCATGTTTCTATCACTATTAACTGCACTTGGTGTCTTCATCACTATTGAGGTTGGGTTCTTGCATGCGGGGCACACCCTTGAATACATAGATGGAACCTACGGAAGAATTTCTTCCAACTTGAAAAGTAAGGATATATATTCTTTACCTAAGACGACGGATACATATCGCACAATAGAAGAAAAACAGGTGTTTCCGCCTAAACTTATTGAAAAAGTGTATGACTTCAAAAGTTTTCTTAATGGGTACATGTTGGAGCAGGGTCTCGCAGCTATAGAAGAAGCTGCCAGTTTAGTGGATAGATAAGTTTTGGCGGAGAGAAGATAAGATAGAGCTACGACGCTGTAGCACGTTTCCAGCTAGCAGAGCAGAGCCGAAAACCATGACTTTTAAGAAAGAAAAGTCAAGGTAGATGACGGTACCTGAGCGGCCGAGAAGAGAGAGCTCACCCATTGCATTGAAGGCAGCGGTGGAGACAGGAGGGCTCAGCAACCCTCATAAAGGAAAAGGAGCAACGAGGCTGAAGCATTGAAGAAGAAGGACAGAAAAGCGAAGCGGTGCACAGTACCCATGATCAGCGCCGGGAAGCATGGAAGACTGCAGAGAGCTGTGGTGTGACGGAAAGCGGGTACCTCAAGTACAGATATGGCCAACTGTCACTAGTCAGGGTTTTGGGTTACTGTTGGGACAGGCCCACAGTGTTGTAATGGCAAGACCTTCGGGATGCCTATAAAGGGATACATTTTGTATTGTAAAGGGTTAGACATTAGCGGGTTCGTCCAGTAGTTAGTTGTTGTGTTGATTATCAGACATTTGTAAAATTCAAGCTCTGGTTCTGTTATTAGCGGTAGCAATCTTACTGTAACCAGTAGCTGGCTTACAGAGCATGCATGTAATGATCCGCAGGGATCGACAGATAGGGAAGAGTATATTGTAAGAGAGACAATATAGAGATAGAAAGAAGATCTAAGAGAGAAGATCTTGAGCTGCATATGCGGTGCAACAGAACTGTGTTTTACCTTCCCCTGAGCTATAATGAAAACATAGTTCTGTGGATGTAACTTCCATCCTGGAGGTGAACCACATTAAAATATTGTGTTATGCAATTGGATTATGTGTTAGGTTACTTGTGCATTTATCAGTTATTTCATGAACTTTGTTTACAGTTTAACGAATGAATGTGTTAGTCAGTTTACAGCAATATAGGAGGATGAACATAAGTTGAAGTCTTTGGCATGTTGTATGCGGGTTTATTTATGCTTTGCTTGAACAGTCACTAGTCACAGTATTGAACAGTATTGTATGCTGAGTTTTGCACGTTGACACGAGCAACGCTAAGTGTGCTAGGCCACGGAGGTAGGATATCGCAGAGAGGCAATACCGCACTAGAAGAGGAGCTGCGGTGCACGATACCGCAGGTTGAGGACTTAGTGTTGGACAGGAGCTGCGTGTCGCACGGTGCACGACGATGCGGTAAGGTTGGAGATATTGCGAGTCAGTGGAAGTGTGAGACGTAGAAAGGGACCGCACGACAGTATAAAAGGAACATCTCGCGGCTAGAAGAGCTGTGAGACGAGGAGATTGCGCAATGCGAGCAGAGGAGTCACACGACGCGTAGAGAAAGAGACCTCGCAACTAGAAGAGCTGCGAGTTGTAAGAAAAGACGCCAAAGAACCTGGTCCAAGACACTTGAGTCCTTGGCCAACCCATTAGAATCACTTCGGGTGAGACTTCAGACTGCTTCGCGGTTTGTTGCCGAAAGGGCCAGTGAGCTAGGGGTGTTGTTGGTTGATTATAGTAAACCCAGGTCTGCCCATGATAACCAACAAATGGTTCCATTGCTGGCTTTGAACAAACAGAGTGCTGATGTTCTGGTGGCGTCCTACTAGAGACGAAATCAACGAGTGAGTTTGGTCTAACCTGAAAGATTTTGCTGAACGAGAGAACAGGAGCCCTAAACTGAACATAGAGGCCTGGTTACAAAAACATATCATTACAGACATACATGCGATATTCTTTGCTACCTTTGGAAATGAGCTTTATGACTGGTTAGCAAAGCTAACTGATACAGGCATATTCAAAAAGAAAAGAGACATTGTCTGGACACCGGAGCTGATTCAGACCATGGAGAGCCTTAATAATCCCCTCACGAGGGCAGTAGACTTCTGGCTTGCAAGTGTGCTAGGAGGCTTTGTCACAGAGTTTGCAGTTGACCAGACGAAAAGCTTCAACGAGGCTGAGCGCTACTTCTTCAAAAGATATCGTGGTAAGTACCTAAGATCTTTAAACTTGTCCATTAAGATGCTATTACATGAAAAAGGAACAATGGATCTAGTTTCAGATGAGTAAGTAGCGATAGTAATGTCACAAGAGTTTGAAAGTGATTTTGATGACATTGGACGAACACGTAGTGGAAATAAGTATAAAGTAGATTTCAGATCTCCAATATTTGAAGACAGTCCAGATAATACTAGACAGCAGAGTCATAGTACCGCAGAAGAACCAGAGGGGGGTATCCCTTACCACCCCTATACCCCACAGAAACAGACCAGGACTCAGAGTAATCCTATAGGTACTCCATCCAGTAGCTCACAGACAGTACCTACTACCGCTACATCGCCTTCACCTACACCGCCGAGTGGTAGTAATCTAGTCAATCAGAACCCACCGCAGAGAAATAGAATGGGAGATGATATGAAGCTACCTACGTTTAAGGGTACAGGAGCAGAGGACCTGGAACAACATTGGTTTCTATGCGAATCCATGTGGACCATTAAACAAATCCACGATGATAACATTAAACTTGTATAGTTGGTCACCACATTGAGAGAACAAGCTTTAACATGGTATATGAAGTACGCTGCCATACCCAGAACACTCGTCCAGGTCAAGACCGCCATGATTAAAGAGTTTAAGAAACCTAAGTTTGAGTCACACTACATAACAGAACTCAAAGACATCAAGCAATTACCTATAGAGTCGGTGTGGGACTTTTATCAGAAATTCAAAGCCCTTATAGACCAAGTCAGTTTTGAGTTCGCGCCGGAGCAGCATAAGGAATGGTTTATTGTAGCGCTGCTCCCTCACATTAGACTACCGTTAATGCAGCAAAAACTCCAGACGCAGGATGATGTGTTGGAGATGGCAATGAAACTCGAGGCTTCACCTCTAGCTGAGACCAGTACAGGCATGACAACCTTACAGAACCAGTTAGCTAATCTTACATTATAGTTGCATGAGCTGAAGAAAGGGAAAGAAGTTGCGCAAGAGATATGGCGCATAAAATGTAAAGCACAGGGCCATAGTAAAGACAATTGTCCGGTCTTTGTAGAATATATAGCAACAGGGGCTCCTAACCCCTTACCACAGACCCACGGGACATGGTGCGAGATATGCAAAACGCGAGGACACTTACCTCACCATTTCCCTCTACTTCAGAAGTATGTGCAGACACCTAAGAACTTATACTGCGTCTTCTGCAAGTCTGTAGGCCATCAAGAACAAGATTGCAGAGCCTATGACATGATGGTGGGAGCAAAGCAAGACTTGTACAGAGTCCAGTCAGAGACACAGGGTCCAGCAGCAGGACCACAGCAGGATCCGGCTTATGGTGGTCGGGGTGGAGGATTCAGAGGAGGAGGCCGAGGAGGAGGCTTCGGCCGAGCAGAAGGATTTGGCCATGGAGAAGGTTTTGGCCGGGGTCGCGGCCCAGTTACTTGTTACAACTATGGAGTTGTAGGACACTATGCTAAGGACTGTCAGAGCCCCACTACCACATGTAATTATTGCAAATATTATGAACACACTATAGAGGAATGTCCTACCTTGATAACTAAGATCAGAGAACCTAAGCCAACAGTACACCAGAACATCCAGCTTATTGCTGCTGAGCAGGCCGAGCCAGAACCAAGAGTCAATATTGTGACTCGTAGTAGTGTTTCTACCAGTGGTACATCGCAGGAGACGGAAAAGAACACAGGACAGTCGTGGGTGCGCAGAGCTCCTCCCAAAGCAACACCACTCGACCTACAAAAGAACAAACAAACATTTCAGGAAGCTAAGGCTTTCTTTGATGAACCTACGCAATCAGGATTGCAGGTACCGCCGTCTAGGATCGTACCGCAGCAAGCACCTTGTTGTGATAGCCCTGAACAGATACCTCAGGCTACCACATCGAGAAGAGGTGACGAGGATGAATCGACAGGAAGCGTACAATCCTTCCTGTGCAGTTGCTTAAAACTCGTGAGAAATGAAAAAGCTATCAGTGAACTCCAGCGCATCATAGATCAGTGTCAGCAACCCTCTCTCTCGGGAAGTGCACACTACGTTGTTCATAATATTACAGGACATACAAGGACCGGAAGAGAGATGAAGCTCACAGCACAGATTGGAGAGTTTGAAATGGATGAGGTCGTCTTAGATCTAGGATCAGAGGTGAATGTTCTGACTAAGCAGACATGGGAACAGATGGGTAGCCCTCAGTTAGTCAGATCGCCTATCCACCTAATATTAGCTAACCAGCAGCGAGTATCACCATTGGGTCGATTGCCACAAGTGCCAGTTGACATTGACGGAGTTCGCAGTTTCGCGGACTTCGAAGTTATAGAAATCATTGGCGACAGTCGACCGTATCCAGCATTATTAAGTATCGATTGGGCGATCGGTAACATGGCTGTCATCGACCTAAAGAGAAGACAAATTACCATTGAGGACACACAGATTCGGGTCATCACGCCGTTGGATCCTTTCCAGGGTCCTAGATATATTGAACCTATCCAAGTAGAGGAGGAGGCACGTAACATGGAGAGTCTCTATCAGATGACCACAAACCAGAGCGACTATGTAAATCCAACAGCATATGGGAACATTAGTTGGCGATGCGACAGCTCATGCACATCAGATTCAGATGTTGGTCTAGAGAACTAGCAGAATAGACTTCATGAAGTATCAGCGCCCAGGTGCACGTACTTGACTAAGTCACTGCAATGGATTGGCACAGAGATCAACGAGATTCCATCATATCATGGTCTGACAGATATCCAGGACTTCCTTGAGCAGTTTGAGCAACAGATTCCTCATGAGCAGAGAATCGCAGCTATGGATCTTGCAGTACGAGCCACACCTGCAAGATGGTGGTATGCGCATAAAGAGAACATTGCATCATGGGATGATATTAAAATATTGATGGAGATCAGATTCTCTATCGACACTGATTACGTCCAGCATAAGTACACAGGAGAGAGTGACCCCAGCTCACACATTCAGACATGCGAACAGAATTGGTCGGACATTCCCAAGGATGAATGGGTTCACCGATTCATTCATACTTTGGACACAGTTCCAAGGAACTGGTATACAGAGACTGAATTGCACAAGGGAACAACAACATGGCCACTTATGATAGACAACTTTCTACTCACCTTCACTTTTGAATATGAGTATCCAGGTGTTGATCAGGCCTTACAAGTAATAAAGATCAAGATATTCGAGGACTGTACCCTATCAGTACAGACTCAGCCTGATTGGGCCATTCAGTTAACAGAGGCGCTAGAATGCTACAACTTTCAAGAAGAACCAAGAGACAAGGATGAGGATCCTCGCAACACCAACATTCCGGAGTCAGAAGGGACTCGCGATGTTGAGGGACCGCAGTTAGAAATTCCAGCAATCACCGAACCCATCAAGATTAAAAAGATCAATATTGGCACAGACACAGAGCCTAAGTTTGCCTCTATTGGAGACTATTGGAACGATGAAACAATCAGACAGATTGCAGATTTGTTACATGACTTTCAGGACCTATTTCCCACCAAGTTCACAGAGATGAAGGGAATAGTTGGAGACCTGGGATTCATGAGGATACCATTGAAGGAGGATGCTCGACCAGTCAAGTAGCGCCCATATAGATTGAATCCGCGCTACAAAGAAAAAGTAAAGGATGAGATCGATAAGATGCTAGCGGCAGGCATCATCGAGCCGGTAGAAGAGAGTGAATGGGTTAGTCCCATGGTCATACAGGAAAAGAAAACCAAAGGAGACATCAGGATCTGTGTCGATCTGTGCAATCTCAACGATGCATCGCTTCATGATCCATTTTCGACGCCATTCACTAATGAAGTATTAGACAACATGGGAGGACAGGAGGTTTACTCCTTCACCGATGGCTTCTCAGGATACCACCAGATCAAAATACATCTAGAAGATCGATCCAAGACCACCTTTGCAATAGAATGGGGCTCATTCCAGTATACGGTAATGCCCTTTGGTCTTAATAATGCACCAGCTATATTTTCTAGAGTAGTAGTTGCTGTATTTAAAGAATACATTCATAAATTCCTAGAAGTATATTTCGATGATTGGACTGTATTTGGACTAATCGACAAGCACATAAGAGACTTAAGACTGATGTTAGAGAAATGTAGGCAGTACCAGATTTCTCTAAATTTGAAAAAATGTATATTTTGTGCACCATTCGGTATTTTGTTGGGTCATATTGTGTGCAGACAAGGCTTGATGGTAGATCCCGCGAAGATCGCCATCATTGTAAATCTTCCAGCACCCAACTCAGTCAAGCAACTGAGGAAAGTACTTGGTCATACCGGGTACTACAGAAATTTCATCAAGGGCTATGCAAAGATTACAGCACCAATGGAGAAATTGCTAAAGAAAGATGTAAAATTCCTATGGAATGAGGAATGTCAGCAGAGTCTAGACATACTTAAGGAGAATATGGTTACAGCACCCATCCTAGTATTTCCAGACTGGACTAAGCCATTTCATGTACATGTGGATGCGTCAGGCATCGCACTAGGGGTTGTTTTAACACAACAAGGAGAAGGAGATATTGACCATCCTATCGCATACTCCAGTAGAAAGCTCTCGACGGCAGAAAAGAACTACACCACAACAGAAAGAGAAGGCATAGCTATGGTGTATGCGCTGCAGAAGTTCAGACACTACCTATTGGGTGCCTCGTTTAAGATGTTCACTAACCATTCCGCGTTAAAGTATTTGGTCAATAAGCCAGTGTTAAGGGGGAGAATCTGCAGATGGTTACTCCTCTTCCAGGAGTATGATTTTGAAATCATTGTGAAGCTAGGAAGACTAAATGACGGACCTGATCATCTGTCGCGGTTAGACTCAGGAGAAGAGCCAAGTAACCTAGATGACAATCTGCCAGAAGCGCCGTTGTTTTCTATCCAGATCGCAGACGACTACTATGCCGATATTATTCATTTCCTCACTACAGGAGTAGTGCCTGATGAGTTTACTAAGCAGCAAAAGAGGCAGTTGGTTGTAAAAACAGCAGACTTCACCCTCATCGCAGAACACCTATACAAGTTAGGTCCGGATGAAGTTCTGCGTAGATGTGTGATGCCGCATGAAAAAGACGCTATTATCAGAGAGGCACACTCAGGAACCGCAGGAGATCATTTCGCAGGAAAGCCGACTGCGTAGAAAATCCTGGAGGCAGGATTATGGTGGCCTACGTTGCATAAAGAAACCAAGGACTTTTGCAGATGCTGAGATATCTGCCAAAGGGTAGGAAAACCCTCGCGACGCGATGAAATGTAGCTGCGACCACAGGTTACGGTGCGTGCATTTGACAAATGGGCTATAGATTTTGTGGGTCCTATCAACCCACCAGGAAAGCGCACTGGTGTGAGATATATTATCACCGGAACAGAGTACCTCACCAGATGGGCAGAGGCCAAAGCAGTAAAGAATTGTGATGCTGCTACAGCCACACAGTTCCTTTTTGAGAACATCATCAGTAGATTCGGATGCCCAGTAATTTTGATGAGCGACCAAGGTACCCATTTCTTGAATAGCACTATTGAGGCCTTGACAGAAGAATTCCAGGTTTAGCACCATAAGAGCACTCCCTACCACCCACAGGCTAACGGTACGGTGGATGCCTTTAATAAGATTTTAGAAAATGCTCTTACTAAGATCTGCAACAGCCAAAGGAACGATTGGGACCTTAGAGTCAATGCTGTATTATGGGCATATAGGACCACATGCAAGAAAATTACAGGACAGATGCCTTTCAGCTTGGTGTATGGAAAGAAGGCTGTTATGCCTATGGAGTATATTATTCCCAGCTTAAGAATCGCTCAGATCACCGGGATGACTGATACAGACACAGTGGAGGAAAGGCTAGCACAGCTGCTTGCCTTAGAAGAAGACAGATTCATCGTCGGATTCCATCAGAAAGTGCAGAAGGCACGAGAAAAAGCTTGGCACGGCAGACACATTAAGAGTAAGACTTTCCAGATCGGAGACCTAGTGCTTCTCTATGACAGCAAATTCATTAAGTTTCCAGGGAAGTTCAAGACACATTGGCTGGGGACATATCAGATACAGCAAGTTATAGAGGGAGGTGTCGTTCAGCTCAGCAAGCTAAATGGGGAGCTTCTTCCCACATGGATTAATGGTAGTAGGCTTAAGCTCTATAGTGATAGCCACCCCTCCTCTCAGCCCTAGCTTAGCCAGTTTATGGTCGTGCAGATGTCCAGTGTAGTTGAAAGGAGGCATCGCACCGGGAACTAGTCTACACCGGCAGGTATTTTCTAAGTATGAGGAATTGCATAAGGTCGATTCATTTTGAAAAGAAAAAAAAAAGGTATTGTTTTACGCAGGTGATGCGGAGTCGCATCGCGGTGGTGCGATGTTTCCCCGTGCCACGTATTCAGTTTTGCAACCGACAGAGGGCCAGTCAAATCACTCTCTGCCAGGAAGTTAATGAGGAAATGACCAGTATATCTTACCGTAGATTGGGCACCAGTATAATCTATTTTTCCAGATTTGGAAAATCTTCGACGAGACCGGCGCCTGTACACACACGTTTCGAGGGAAATTCGATCGGATTTCTGCATTTATTAAGGATCGGATGACGGGTGTGGTATTGTCCAAGAATTTATTACGACCGACGGGTTCAGTCTAGATGACCGTTGTGTCTGGGATTATCATATTGGGCATAAAAGCAGAAAGTATTCAATTGGGATGGTTACGCTTGCAGAAAAACCAAGAGCTATAGAGTAAGTTGTTAAGAGTTCTCTGTCTAGAGCTTAGTTGGTTACAGAGTGCTGTGATTTTCAGAAGTTGCAGCCATTGCCTGTCTGCCATTTTACACTGAGTGGGTTCTGTCCAAGGATGAACCTATAGAAATTTTTTTGAGAAGGTTTCAGCGTGGTGGCCTCATGTCCGCCATGACGACGCCATCTAAGGGTGCTCTGCCAAGTTCGTCACAGCCCAGACAACAACCACAGACGAGGAGCCAATCTCAGGTCAATGAAGAATCCAGTTTAGAGCAGGAGGATGAAGTTCATAGCACAACAGACTACATTATACCATGAGTTGAAGGCGCACCAGAGGTAAGAATTCCTAAGAATGCTAGGTATACTATTCCCATACCACCCATTGATTCTCGAGTAAAGGAAAATTGAGATCTAGTAGGATATGCTGCTGTTGTTAAATTTGTAGATTATAACCTAGGAGATGGTAAGACATATCCTCAGTTCAAGCCGGACAACTATCTAAAGATTGAAAATAACCCGAGGACAGGGAGAGATGAATGTGTTCCCCTGCCACATGTCTAGATTCTTGAGCGGTCAGGTCTGCTCAATTTGCTGAGATTACCTCATTTTGGATGGGGTGCAGAGGTTAATGCCATGGTGCGCATCTTACTTTCTTGTGTCCATGGAGGGTACCTCTGGCTAGGCAACAAGGTCGACCTGAACATCGATTTGATACATCGCATCACCGGCCTATCCAAGATGGATAAGCACCCCGAGATACAGACAATAAGAAAAACTAAGGACTCCAAGCTACCACAAGCCCTAGTAAATAAGTATCAGCTACAGAGAGGAGGACGGGCTTATGATATTTCAAGCATTACAAATGATACACTTAGATTTACAGCCAGTTTGCTTGCAAGTAGACTGTTAACCAAGGTTCGACCAAAGGAAGTTACAGGATCCGTCATTCACCTTGCAATACAAGTTACAGAGGGGGAACAGTTCAATTGGTCTCTATTTTTATTAAATATGCTTCAAGCAGATTGCTTGGCAGCTCAGGATGAAGCAAAACACCCTTTCCATTTCTCGTGGTTGCTTATACTTTGTGCATTTGTCGGATGGAAGGAGCCACCCCATACCCAGTTTCCACAGATCGCAGGTGGCGCTCCCAGAGGTGTGCGCTATGCCAGCTTATGGGACACCAACAGCCCAGCCAAGAAAGCGGTAAATATGATGGTATTCCATGAATACTATAGGCCGTTGATGAAGTTCATTCAAAAGACACCATGGTTCAGCACGGAGACTGTGGACATATATGATAGCCGGCTTAATTTTATGGCAGACAGCCATTTAATCTGTCTGCGACCAAAAAGGACTAAGCGGGATGAGTGGGCTCCTGGCTCGTTCAGGATGACAGCACAGGATGTCGAAGCAGTCACAAGAGACTTCGATGACCAATGGAAGCAAGAATATGAAGATACTGCACCACTATCATTAGACACTACACAGACAGACCCCCAAGACAAGGGCAAAGACAAAACAGAGACCCAGGCACAAGGAACAACAGAAATGCCACCACTAAGCGGAAAGAGAAAAGATCCACCGAAAGGGCCAACAGAGGAACACATGACAAAGGATGGAGAACAAGAGACCACAGAGACACAGCAGAAGAAAAAACAAAAAAATTCAAAGCCAGCTCTGAAGACCGCATTAACAGACGATGACTATGAACTCATCGCAATAAGGACGTGTGACACATTGAAGGACTCACTTGACGCGATGAAGGTGTGGCAGGAACAGAGACAGAGCGCAGTAGAAAAACAGCTTCTAGACTTAAAAATAATTACAAAGAAGACTGCCATGATGCACATTCCACCGGTAAAGGCGACCGCCGGAGAAACTTCGACACCGTCGACGTCCCGTGAGGAAAGCTTAGCAAAAGATCGCCTCAATACCGTGTTAATTCCACCAGGGAGTATCCGATTCCCTGCGACAATGAAGGACCCACCAGCTCAGTTTAGACAACCCATCGAGGTTAACCTTGCAGAGTTTCATATTGATCAGTTGTAGATGATCCAGCAGCAGCTAGGCGCAGAGCTCAGGATTAGAGAGCCCGAGACTTACAAACAGAATACGCAGCTGAAGCAACAGAATGCAGCACTTGCTATCAGTGTTCAGAAAAAGGCAGACGAAGTACGAACATATGAGGAAAGAGAGAAATATATTTCTCAAGTTTTACACAGCATTGCATTGGAACTACCCCAATGTAACATTGAGTTCGCCTTACCAGTTCCGCAGAAGCTAAGAAGAGTAGCAGACAGAGCAAAGGCTATAGCAGAAACCGTAGCTAGGATGGACGAAGAAGTGGTCAGGATGAAGGTAGACCACGAAGAACAGATCGCTGAGCTTGAGGCTCACATACGAGACACCTCCCAGGTAGATCAGAAAGCGCGAGTAGAAGCCCTTCGACTCACTTCTGCGCAGATGCAATCTCGCATCAATGAAGCATGGTTAGTACTAACCGATGCGACGAACACATGGGCCGAGTTAGATGAGCCACCGGAGAAAGTAGAAATCCAGCAAAGTATTTAGCAGATAGAGAATACTGCAGCAGCAATGAAAGAAGAAATTAAGGGCTTGGCAGCTCTTCAAAAGATGAGGAAGACAAAGGAGATGAACTGCTTGCAGCAGGAAGCGCAGCAATTAAGAACAAAGGAGATACACATTAATGACCTGCTTCAACCATATCAAGAGCAAATTGCAGAGATAGTCGATACGGTTGAACAGAAAATGAAGGAGTTTACTACCACCAGAGAGGAAACTGACGCCACAGAAGACGCTAGCATTAGTCAAGAGTTGCTTGACTCGGCACAAGAGCGTGTCGAAGTGATGCAGAAGGAAGTCGCAAGACTTCAAGACAGGTTACAGAGGACTTCACAGGAAGCCAAGGTAAAGCTACAGCAGAAGAAGCCCACTGGAAGTGGCTCGAGGACGAGCCACAAGTAAGTGTTAGGGGACTATTGGATCAGGGTCCCGCAGCTATAGAAGAAGCTATCAGTTTAGTAGATAGATAAGTTTTGGCAAAGAGAAGATAAGATAGAGCTACGACGCCGTAGCACGTTTCCAGCTAACAGATCAGAGCCGGAAACCATGACTTTTAAGATAGAAAAGTCAAGGTAGATGACGGTACCTGAGCGGTCGAGAAGAGAGAGATCACCCACTGCATTGAAGGCAGCGGCAGAGATAGGAGGGCTCAACAACCCTCATAAAGGAAAAGGAGCAATGAGGCTGAAGCATTGAAGACGAAGGACAGAAAAGCGAAGCGGTGCACAGTACCCATGATCAGCGCCAGGAAGCATGGAAGACTACAGAGAGCTATGGTGTGACAGAAAGCGGCTACCTCAAGTATAGATATGGCCGACTATCACTATTTAGGGTTTTGGCTTACTGTTGGGATAGGCCCACAGTGTTGTAATGGCAAGACCTTCGGGCTGCCTATAAAGGGATACATTTTGTATTGTAAAGGGTTAGACATTAGCGGGTTCGTCCAGTAGTTAGTTGTTGTGTTGATTATCAGACAGTTGTAAAAGCCAAGCTCTGGTTCTGTTATTAGCAGTCGCAATCTTACTGTAACCAGTAGCTGGCTTATAGAGCATGCATGTAACGATCCGCAGGGATCGACAGAGAGGGAAGAGTATATTGTAAGAGAGACAATATAGAGATAGAAAGAAGATCTAAGAGAGAAGATCTTGAGCTGCATATGCGGTGCAGCAGAACTGTGTTTTACCTTCCCCTGAGCTATAATGAAAACACAGTTCTGTGGATGTAACTTCCATCCTGGAGGTGAACCACGTTAAAATCGTGTGTTATGCGATTGGATTATGTGTTAGGTTACTTGTGCATTTATCAGTTATTTCATGAACTTTGTTTACAGTTTAACAAATGAATGTGTTAGTCAGTTTACAGCAATATAGGAGGATGAACATAAGTTGAAGTCTTTGGCATGTTGTATGTGGGTTTATTTATGCTTTGCTTGAATAGTCACTAGTTGCAGTATTGAACAGTCTTGTATGCTGAGTTTTGCACGTCGACACGAGCAATGCTAAGTGCGCTAGGCCGCGGAGGTAGGATATCGCAGAGAGGCGATACTGCACCGGCAGAGGAGTTGTGGTGCGCGATACCACAGGTTGAGGACTTAGTGTTGGACAGGAGTTGCGTGTCGCACGGTGTGCGGCGATGCGGTAAGGTTGGAGATATCGCGAGTCAGTGGAAGTGCGCGACGTAGAAAGGGACCGCACGACAATATAAAAGGAACATCTCGCGGCTAGAAGAGCTGTGAGACGAGGAGATCGTGCGACGTGAGCAGAGGAGTCACGTGACGCGCAAAGAAAGAGACCTCGCAGCTAGAAGAGCTGAGAGTCGTAAGAAAAGACACCACAGAACCTGGTCCAAGACACTTGAGTCCTTGGCCAACCCACTAGAATCACTTCGGGTGAGAATTCAGACCACTTCGCGGTCTGTTGCCGAAAGGGCCAGTGAGCTAAGGGTGTTGTTGGTTGATTATAGTAAACCCGAGTCTGCCCACAATAACCAACAGTACATCAAGGAGGGGAAAAATGCACTAGTTGGACATCTTAATGTCCAGTACTTCCAATTTCTTGTACTTAATGATGTTCTTTTTATGAGGTATAAAGAATCCATCAGAGACATTGAGTGGTCAAAACCAGTTGAGTTGTGGAATATAGATGATGAAGGTCGACATATATTTCCCACAGGGAAGCCATATTTCTTATGTCCCAAAGACAATGATGTTTATTTAAAAGAACTAAAGGAAGGAATAACATCATACATAAAAATGTGGAAAGAGACTATTGGCAATAAGAATTCACCAATTGTTACAGAGGAATGGAATAAAAAAATAGAGTATTGGAAAAGAGTTCTTGATGCAATAAATGGAATATATAATGACCATACACCCTTGGATGAAAGTGATTCTTCTTTTGATGATTTTTGACCCAAGACGAGGAAAAATGTTAACGTTGATGGTAATGCACTCCATGCAATATCAAGTATTATGGATGGGGATTTTGATAATGTGACAGAAGAACCGATATATGTTGGACCCAAGTGCAACAAGCCAAAGCCAACATTTGATCCTAGAATTGATTCTGAGAAAGGAAAGATGTTGCTTGCAACAAGCCAAATCCAACATTCGATCCTAGAATTGATGTTGAGAAAGGAAAGATGTTGCTTGTTAGATCAGGAAATGAGGATGAAGGAGAGAAGATTTGGATGGCAAAATCCACCTCAGATATCTTCCAGGATGATGACAGCCAGACCCTTCATGTAAAGATTGATTGGTGGCAGCGTAGCTCGGGGAAATACAAGGGGCAAATTTTAGAACAATATTGGGTACCAAATCCTGATGACATAGAATTTGGATCTATTCCAATTAATACCATACTTTGGGCATGGATACCAAAGAAAGAAGATTACAGGAAGACCCAGATAAATAAATATGGTGTACAAGTTTTACTTGATTTTCTCGAACAGATATAAGGAGATTAGGTGGAAATGATTCATGAATGTAATTTTTCTTTTTGAATGAATTTTAGTATACATGAAGAAACATTTTTAAATGTTTGTAGTATAATAAATACTCTTCAAGCTACTTTTTGAGGAATTTTATATTATTTACTGCATATATGAATATTTCACTTCAAGTTCAATGTTAATTCATGTGATGATATTTTATGCGAATTAGATAACACCATTCAAATTTTAACTTTTCAATTTGTCTTTTAGATCAACACAACATCTCACTATATAAAATGTGCATAATTATATTCATTAATGCATGTACAAAACCCTTACGGTATTTATTATTAACTTTTGCTCATTCTCTTGAATACCACTTTGAGCTTTTCATTTTGTTCCCCTAATGATTGGTGGAGTGTCCAATCGAAACGCATGGACATTTCAATACACAATTTAATTCCATAAACTATCTTTGCCATTATGATTAACAGTGGAAATCTTCATCCTCACGCTGTACTTGATCTGCTTGAGAAAATATAAGGAGATTAGGTGGAGATGATTCGTGAATGTAATTTTTCTTTTTGAATTACTAATTAATATACATGAAGAAAAAGTTGTCAATGTTTGTAGTATATCAAATATTCTCTTCAAGCTACCTTTTGAGGAATTTTATATTATTTGCTACATATATGAAAATTTTGGTTCAACTTCAATGTTAATTCATGTGATGATAATTTATGCGAATGCACCTTAAAACATCTTATAGACTTGCTTTGTGAATAAACGTAAGGCACTTGCAATAAGTTTTGAAGTGAGTTTTCCCTATTATTCATTATTATAGTTTATATAAATTTAATTGTACTACTATGTTGCATTCAAATTCATAATTATATTTTCTCGTGTAGACTTTAAATTGGTGCCAACTTTATACTAGTATATTAACTTATACTCAATAAATACAGTACTAACATTTTGAGTGTGCAGGTTTTATCAGTTGTCATCATTGTGATTGATTTTTTGGATTAAATCGTGCGAACGTTTTTCAGACCAACGTTTTGAGTAGACACTCCACCCATGCTTGTTACGGGAACCATGAAAAAATCATTTTGGACTGAAAAAATTTCACATAACTTAATCCATAAAATCAATCATTAAGTAGTAACATCATGTTAGCTTTAATTCATGTTAGACATTATCATCAAATACATTGCATCATAAACACAATTTAATCCATGTGAGATTTAATGTTGATCGCAATGCACTGCATGTAATATAAGTATTATGGATGGAGATTTTGATAATGTGATGGATGAACTGGTATATGTTGGACCCAAGTGCAACAAGCTAAAGCCAAGATTCAATCCTACGATTGAAGTTGAGAAAAGAAAGATGTTTTAGTTAGATCATGAACTGAGGATGAAGGAGAGATGATTTGGATGGCAAAAACCACCTCATATATCTTCCAAAATGACGAAAATGAGACTCTTCATGTAAAGGTTGATTGGTGGAATTATAGTTCAGGGAAATACAAGGGAAAATTTTAGAACAATATTGGGTACCAAACCTTGATGGCACATGACTTGGATATATTCCAGTTAATACCATAGTTTGGGCATGGATGCAAAAGAAAGAAGATTGCAGGAAGACCACGATAAATAAATGTGGTGTACAAGTTGTAATTGATTTGCTTGACTGAATATAAGGATATTAGGTGGAGATGATTCATGAATGTAATTTCTCTTTGAACGATTTATTAATATACAAGAAGAAACACTTTTCAATGTTTGTTGTATATCAAATATTCTCTTCAAGCCTTTTTTTGAGGAATTTTATATTATTTACTAATATGGAAATTTTGGTTCAACTTCTATGTTAATTCATATGATGGTACTTTATGTGAATTAGACAACACCATTCAATTTTTAAGTTTTCAATTTATTTTTTACATAAACTCAACATGTCACTATATCAAATGTGCATAATCATATTCAATAATGAACCTTAAAACATATTCTAGACTTCCTCTGTGAATAAATGTAAGGCACTAGCAATAAGGTTTGAAGTGACTTTTCCCTATTATTTGTTATTATAATTGATATAAATTTAATTGTTCTACTATGTTGCATTCTAATTAATATTATATTTTCTTCTGTAGAATTTAAAGTGGTGCGAACTTTGTGCTAGTGCAATATCTTATACTCAACAAAGACAAAGTAGTAACATTTTCAAAGTGCAGGCTTTCACAGTTTGTCATCATTGTGAATGATTTTTTGGATTAAGTTGTCAGTGAGTTTTTCAAACCAACATTTCAAGTGGGCACTCCATGCATGATCGTCGGGGGAACAATGTAAAATCCATTATGGTTTGAAAATCTTTCACATAGCTTAATCCCGAAATCAATAGCCAAGTATTAACATTTAATGTCAATAGTGCATAAGTTAATAATAGTCACAACACAATATTAATATGTTGTTGAATAACTTTATATTATGTAAGAAATTTCTTACACAACTTATTAATAATTCACTAGTCAAATATTGGTGACTTTTGTTTTAATACGTAAATATAAATATTAATGATAATCAAAGTATATCATTAAATACACCACCACCACAAACAACAATAATAATAAATTATGTCTCTATTCTAATTCATAATTTATTTTAATCATTACTAAGATAAAAACCTATTTTACTCTAAGTCATAAAATATTTTCTTTTGTCCACTATCAAGTGGTGCCAACTTCCAAAAATAAAATATCATACTCAAAAAAGACTTAGACTTACTATGGTAACTCAACCTAGACAGATTACTTAACATAATTTTAATTAAATGAAATTCCAAGATAATAACAGCAACAAACATTGATTATTAATGTCATTAAATAACTTTAATAATAATATGTAAAAAAATCTTCTACAATCTGTTTTTCATGATATAATCATTGATCAACTTAACTTTTATTAGAAAATAAAAATAACAGTAATATAAATAAATTATATTTCTATTCTAGCGTATAGTTGATTTTGATTGTTAAAATAATAAATTTAGCATAGTAACACTTAATATATAATAGTTTTTCTTGTCACTTGCAACATACAACATGATACTCAACACATACAATATATATTACAACAAGATACTCAACACATACAATATTACTTGCTATGTCGATAATTTTATAGTAACAAACACATTTGTATTATGTCATTAAATAGTTTTTAAATGGGCCATTCTAAAATTGTGCCAACCTTCTACTAGTAAAGGATCTCGGCACTAACAATGTACTAGTAACCATATCAAATTATAATTTAATCGCTTAATCATAGTAACATATACAACATTAATTTCATTACATAAACTTAATCAACTTACCATTTAATACAAAGTATAGATAATATTAATAGAAATTATGTAAGGAATCAAAGTCTAAGAATTTCATCATTTTGAAAGAATCAAAGTCTAATATTTTCATCATTTTGATTTGTCACAGAGGATTAGAAAGGTGTAATCTATGTGTTAACATAGTCCCTCTCCCCTCATTTTTTAAAGGGTGCTAGCTCAATGGAAGAGCACCTGCATTACAAGCAGGACGATGGTGGTTCGATTCCTCCGTGCCCTAACATAAATTAATAGATGATATAAAA